>JAUCNO010000002.1:11282641-11303658 GCA_032353835.1 Enteromius viviparus | reverse complement strand
TTTTTTTATCGCGCGATAAGAGTCTCGCGTTAACGCAGCGCGTTAACGCCGATAACGGCCCACCACTAATATATATACATAAAATCACTTTTGCTAATTTATTATGATATATATTTTTTTTTTTTCTTTGGAGCATTTAACTGGTCAAAATCATAAATGATAAGACAGTATGATTATGTAGTGTGTAATACATATGCATAGCATGTAGCAAGTGTTAATTTCAAATAAGGTATAATTTATATATAAAAAAATATTTTCCAAATGTTATTAACAACCTGATTTATTGCAATAAAAATATAAATCAGATGATTTAATATCATCTCTGTTAGTTTGAAAGTGTTTTAAATATCAAAAAGTCCTTGGCATTAAGACTTTTAAATCCCCTGCTATAACATTCTCATTCTGCGATCGCTGACATTGTAAAACTGTTGTTCTGTGCCCATGAATTTTTGCAACCACCCAGAAGAGACCAATATGAAGGAGAGTCACGTCACTGAATGACACTCATCCAAACAAGGTACATTTGAATATTCACACATCTACGTGAACGGCTTCAGGCAAATATCAAATTTCCTCCCCAGACAGTCAGACCTTCGGACTTGCCCCCCCCTCAATTTCTGTGACGTGACCTTGTTTGCAGCGGAGCGAATTTTTTTCTGACTGGCATCCCAGACGTGAAGGACAGATGAGAGATGTAGCGAGGGCAGAAGGCAGGAGAGAAGAGGCAGTGAGGTCGCTCACTCGCAGGTTGTCTATACAGAGGCAAAGGCACTTGAAATTAAAGATGATCATCCTGCTGTCAGAAACAGAGCTCTGCTGGTGTATTTTGGCCCACTCTGAGTCCCCATAGAGACCTGTTATAAGGCATGTGCCTCTTGCCAATCAGAGCAGCCCCAAGCTCTATGGGATCACTGATGAAATATGGACAATGGCGTGCAAGGTGGGCACAAGGGGAGGCAGGCAACTTAATGAGGCAATTTCTCAGATAATAAGATTGGAAGATATGCTAATATTTCTACCTTAAGGAGATAATTATGATGTAGAAGATAGAATATTTTATCTTAAAGCGACAGTGCAGTGGTCCCAATCCTGATGCTATCATGCAATCTTTTTTTTTTCGGTTGATGTTTTCAACGTGTGCGCTGGGACAAGGGAAAAAAACAATGCTAGCTAGGCCAGTTTTTTCCCTCTTTGTGCTTTCTTTGATCATTTTGATAGGGACTTCGTTTTGAACGTTCGCTTGGGACTTCAAAAGAAAGGCTTGTAAATATTTAAGTCATTTGGGGATTAAGTGAAAAAGAATTATAGCAGTACATAAATAGGCTAATATACATTGATATTCATTATTAAACAAACAAATAATGTAAAAATTTTGGAAAATTAAGAAACTTTTAAAAAACTTTTTATTTTCCTCATTTCCATCGAGATTTATTCACACTCATGTGAAAAGAAAAGGCCCCCAATTGAATGCCATGGTTTTTTGTATCAGATAAAAATAAAATGAAATACATTAAATTAAATAATTGCTTCTCTAAGATCATTGCTGATGTCTCCTCTTTGACATTGTGTTAACACACACGTGAAGGCTCTAGACCAGCAAACTGTCAACATCTCTGCTTTTATGGAGTTGCTCACACTTGCTAATGATCAATTAATCAAGGGTATTTGATTAGCAATGCCTGACTGTCACTTACCCTCTTATTTCCTGTGTTAACAGTAATGGTGTTTTAACTCTGTCGCACAAGCCTTTCCATATTGGCTTTATTTTTGCAAAGTAAATAATGACACAGTGTGACTGTTGACAGTATGTCATGTTTTTGTTTGTCTGAGGTCTTATTTTCCAAATTTTGAGACCTGCTAAGAAACAATTTTTTAATTCTATCCTGATATGGAAAAGCATGGCATTCAATATGGTGTCCTTTTTCACATGACTGTACACACAAACATAGTCAAATTCAAAATCAAAAATTTAAATTTTATTTGTCACATACACAATCACACAAAGTACAATATGCAGTGAAATAATTTTTTTGCGACCACAGAGTCACATATAATGACTCATAAATATTTTAACTCAGAGAGAGAGAGATAAATGTATTATTATTATTAATTTTTTATTTTTTTTGTGCTGCCTTCCACGATTCTACGCTATGTAACAATGGCAATAAAGTATACCATGTGCATCAGTGAACCTGTCTCATGCATATTAACAGAGTGAAATGTCATTAATTGGTCATTGATCAGAGTGCCCGTGCTAATATATGTGAACATCATTTGCATTGCAAAGAGGTTGTTTGCCCATATTCATGTCTAGGCGTAAGGTTGCTGTATGAGAAAGAAGGGCCTGGGGCTTTGGAGTATCCCACAGTTTTCTGCTTATTTTATTGCTCATTCTCTCTCAGAGGATACAGGCACCTCCAATTACAGCCCATAATGAGCTCCATCAGATAATTACGAGCTCAGCTGGCCTGAAAAACAAGCTGATACATATAGCAGACCGTGGCAGCCACAGAGGAAGTTTCAGTGTGAACTTGCAAAGTCTGAGTTTTGTCCCTAGACATAGAAACTTAAGACCTGAACAGAGATGGTCATCAGGAAGTATGTTTAACCACATGTCACTGCTGAACAAAAGTAGGACACATCTGGAGGCTCGAACCAGACAATCTAGAGTATCCACATTTTGGCTTTCTGAGGATGGAGTAGTGATGAACACAATGTTCTCTTGTCGCTGATTCGCTAAGACATTTGCCTCTTAACTTTTCTCTTCATTCTTACCAATGAAGATTCAGCCAGTGATAGTATAAGGGAGGAGAAGGACCAAATGGAGGAAATTAAATGGAGGAAGTCTTAACATTAAATAACAATATACTTCTAGACTGAAATGTCCAAATTGAGAATTTTTAGTGGTTCCAATTATAAACACACAAAAAAACTGCACTAAGGCTTGTTAGACTTGTTAAAATTGTTTCTTGAAGTATTTAAAAAAATATGGTAACACTTATATAGAGGGTCAGAATAATGCATTAGTTAAGCATTAATTAATGGTTAATTTGTTCACAATTAAGCATTAGTAGAGCAAAAACACACTACTAATTAAGGATTAACCTAACATTTTGGACCCCTATTCTGAAATGTTACCAATTTTTTTAAATGTCTTAGGAAATATTTGTGCTTTGGCCCATTTTAGAGGCATGCCAAAGCTAAAATTAAAAATGCACTGAGTAAAGCTTTCTAGGAATTGGATGTGCTCCCTCATCGTTACTGGTGGTCACACTTTAAGTTTGTCTGTGGATTTTGTAAATATTTAAGCAATGTATTAAAAAAGCAGCCTCAAGCACACGTCTGCAATGCAGTGGTAAAAAAGAACATTTATATCATATTCTTTGCTCTGAGCATGTTTTTGTGCAGGGGAGTGTCTTAGTTTTTTTTTGTCAGTGAAAGCAAGTACCAATTAGTCTTAAATAGACTGGGTGTAGCGCTTTGTCTAAATGACAGAAAAACTGAGCTGCATAGCTCCATTAAACTTTGTAAACTGTAAGTGGATTCATAATACAAGGCATTTGGCAACTCTTTTTTCTTTATATTTTAATCAAGTTAATTGGTTCCCGAGGCGTTACCCTAAAGTAAAATTAATTTATTCATTGCACTTATTCATTTGCAAGAATTTTTAAAACGCATGCAACTTATTTACATGAGCAAAAGATTTTGAATGAGTCTGCCGCTGCTGCTTTAGCCGATGAATATGTTCTTACACACAAGAATGTTTCATTTATCACAGAACTCTCCATCGTTTAGCAGCATTCACTTCTTTTCAGAAGTGCTTCGTCTGTCTTTTCTGCAGTGCATGTCATCACCTGTTTGTTTTTACTGTAAGAAATAGTTTATTATTGACATCCTCAACCACAGTTGGATGGGTTAGAGATGTTGCTTCTCAACTGACATGCGTAAAGATGTGCACAATGAAAGGATTTGTATCTTTGGCAGGTAATGCTAGCTCTTGAAGGCCAGTCAAGAAACTTGTGACATAGAGTTTTATGATTGTATTATCAGCAGCTTTACCTGCAACAGTATACATTTTATAGAACAGTGAAAGGGAAAAAAGTAGTACCTTATTGATATAAGATTATTTAAAAAATAAATACAAATTAAGTAAATATAGCAAACATCAGAATTTGGGTACCAAGCACATTATGGCATAAACATTAAATTTGAATGAGTCCAATGGACAAAGACCTGCTTCATGAAACGTTAAAAAGAAAAGGATAAGCAGAAGAAGTGCAGCTATAACAGTGTGAAGTCTGTGGTATTGTTGTGCTTCTTCTCCCAGGCAGTGAGTAGACACTGCAGCCAGGGACCTATTCAGGGCGTATAGTGTTTCCAGTACAAATGCGCTGTGGTCACATGCGTTTGTGACTACCTCTGGATATGGTTTCAGTCATTTGAATGGTCTATTCATACCAAGATTGAAACGAATATGCATCAGGCTAAACAAAAAGCAAATTCACCCTGATACACACAAACGCCTCTTTAGCTTTAGAGTAATCAGAATCTATTAATAATCTATTATGTTTATTTTTACTTGTGTACTGAGGGCTGTTTGCAGCAATGGTTACAGGAAGAGTTCAACTTAAACTTAATTTGTCATTATTTACTCATTTAAGTTTTCTGTTAAGCCTGAAATACTTGATTAGTTGGATCAGGTGTGTTTAATTACGGTTGCATGTAAACTGTGCAGGGCTCTGGCCCTCAAGGAATTGAGTTTGACACCTCTGCGTTAGATGATAAGATGCTTAAATCTTTGTTCTGGATCGGGGCCAACTATCAACATCCAGTAGATCTCCCAGACACCAAAGGACTTTGGTGGAGAGGGTCTGGAGAGTGTCTACCCCTGATCAATACCGCAGCCACACATCACCCAGTGTCATGTAGATTTTGCCTGAGCTTCCAGAATTTGGTGGAGTTTGATGCAGAAGATTTGTTAATTGAATGGGAAACAGAGGCAGTTCTTTCCAATCGACCCAGCCACACTTTCTCTGCTTCTGGTTCCTTCTTGCGCTGTGTCTTTGTCATTTTCACTGGTTCTGCCCGTCCCAAGTTCTTCATCACCACTGTCCCTGTCCATCACAGAGTCAAGACACCATTTTTTATATCCTAGTGCTTTTACAATGCAGTGTGTCTTAAAGCAGCGTTACAGTATTAAACAGGGAAATAGTGTGTTAAAGTAGTGTGCCATTCTCCTCTGGCCAGATGAAACCAGCAGTTTAATACTAGGCTTCATCTGGTTCCTGTGGACTTTTTCCGATGAGGTGACAAGGTCTTCAGGAGGGGTTCTGTCTCTGGGGCTCATCTAGTTTTCCTGGTCTCCAATGACATTCAGGGCTGTTCAGGTCATCTCTAGGTGCCGATCCACTATCTGATCTGGATACTAATTTAATCTGGGTGGCTGTAATTACCATCTGATCTTGACCTTGGAATAACAAACCAGAGGTTGACAATCCCTCAACTCTTCCTCTGCTGACTCTCTAGCCCCTCCACTCCACCATCCGCCCTTCCATGGTGCCCTGATCCTCCTTGGTGCTTCTGGTCCCCATCTCCGCTCTGGAAAATCGACCTGTCAGCTCTACCTTAATCATCAGAGCCTGTTGCTCAGCCTTGTAACTTCGATCATCTGGCTCTGCCTGCGCTGCTCTGTCTCCCTGGCTTCACTTGGGACCATCATCATGACCTCTGCCAGGCTTTTGTCTTGCTTGCACCACCTCAGTCGGTTATCATTCTACCAATGCCATGGACTTCTGGTCCTTTGGATGTTCCTTGTCCCTCCACACCTTTGGCTCTGTCAGGCTTCTCCTGTCCTCTGGCTCCGGCTCTGTCCTCATTCATACCGTCTGTGCAAAGGGTGTCGTAGTTGGGTGAAAAGTGGGACTACTTTACCAGGGCCCCAAGTGGGGGGAGGGCCCCTGAGGAGTGAAATGTTATTTTCCTTTAAATACAATTTTAAGATCACAATAACTGTTGTTAACTAATGTAAATGCTAATATTTTGGGTAAATGCATCAGTTGATTGGTGTATTAAATGGTTTCATAGTAGTTGTGAACCTCGAGCTTACGGGGGCCCATGGCCACTGCTTGTGCATAGGGCCCAGAATGTGGTGCTACGCCCCTGCGTCTGTGCCTCAGTCCTCCGGCACCCACCCTCTGCTGCTGGTCACATCCTCAGTGCTGCTTGCTTGCAGTACCACCTGGGTCTCCACTTCCTTTGGCTTCGTCTCCATTGCTCAACCCTTACAGTGTCGTCAAGGGCATCTTCAACATGACTCCTCACTCCCTCAACTCCACTGTGGGCCTCTGTCCCGGCTGTCTTCTGGGACCCTGCCAGGATCCTCCTGCTCATGGCTTCTTCCTAGTCCCTTGTCTCTTCAGTTACTATGATAACTCCCTAGTTCCTTTGTTTGTAACACCTTCTTCAAAGGGGTTGATATTGGCTTAACTCAATTAGGTTTGAAAGAGACCTTGAAGGGTTGTATCTGTCCAGAGGGTTAAAGGAAGTCATCTCTTCATTAGTTCAGCACCAAGAGCAGCAGTTTCTGCCTAGAGCAGATGCATTAATTCAGATACAGGTGAATTATTATAGTCGCGGGGAGTGAATGATTGTGGGGGTTTGAACACACTGTCACTGCTGATAACATGGTGGAGGTGAAATGGAGGAGGGGAACTGAGAGACTGTCATTTACACTTATTGTGTGCAATGAAGGTTTTGGATTGGTTTTATTTCTCCTGTGTTGATAATCTAGATAATTACTATGTTCATATTTGAGTGGTTTTATGCTAAATTTCATAAATGGTTGGTTGCCTGGGTTATATGTCCTCAATTCATCTAAATGACATCAACCTACATTAAAAGGAAGGCATACTGATATGTTGTTTAATCTGATGTAAGACCTAAGTGCTTTAATGCAGACAGATAATACATAGATTTATTCTGCATGGCCTTCTTCTGAAGTCTGTTGTTGTACAGAATGGAGGTCTTTTGTTATCTTTATGTACAAAGCCCCCCCCCCCACCCTTTTGCCTTGTGCACAGCTGCTACCCAAAATCCTCCCCTCCTTTGTAACACCCGTAATCTGGAGTCTGAGCATCAGGGGATCGAGGCATTAGAAAGATTATCACACAGTCTGTCGCACACACAACACATGCACACACTCTCACACAAATAATCATATATATATATATATTATAATTAATGATTATACATTTTACAAATGCTTGTTTTATGAAATATAGTCAAGACACATAGTGCTGTATGCAGTACATATGATTTTAAAGCAGCTATTGCTGGACAATACAATACCAGTGGCCATTAAACTCTGTAACTCTTCCTCCTACATTCGGGAGCTGCAGCTTTACAAAAGTTAATAGTGGCATTATTCATCTTCATTTTGTGGAAATGTTGTTGTCAGTTAAGTTACATTTATAATATAACTGACTATTAATTGTCTTTTCAAATCCAGCTAAGCAAGAAAAATGTGACCGTGGCAAACCATCAGTTGACAGTAATGAAGAAAAAGAGAAACCAGGCTTAGCCAGGGCCAGTTCTCCCCTGGCCAGTGGCAGTACCCATAGAAAAGTAGGCAAATACATCATCCAGAGGCTGAATGATCAGCCAATATTACGCCACTTATTAGATTAACAGCATGGTAAAAGCCAATGAATGTCCACTGATTAAGACTGATTTAGAAAAGGTTGATAGGTCCTTTTTTTGCCTAAGCCATAATCTGCTGAAGATCTTGGCAGTGAATAATGAACATTGGACTGTTTTCAAACCCTTTTGGAACTTAAAAAATGTAAACTGACATTTATTTCTTTAGCTCAAACAACTGCACATCCCGCTATAGAGACACCCAAGGTGATAATATTCAAAAAGAATGCATGAACTACTTTGAATGCAATGTAAGTCACTGAAGAATGCATAATTGCGAATAAATATTGATTAATTAATTAATTGTTTGTAAAGTTTCCGGGTCTGGGTCTAGTATAGAATACTGTCTCAACACGAGCACTATTCATTTGTAGCACATCTTTAATCTTTAGTCTATTGCAGTCATTTATAATTGATTACAGTTATGATTGTTTGTACTAAATGATTTTATTTGCATGCTGGATTCTAAGAACACTATTTATTTATTTAAGGTTTTGGTACTTAGGACCATGTGATATTTCAGTTTTTCTTTTTTAATAAATCTGCAAAAATGTCAACAATTCTGTGTTTTTCTGTCAATATGGGGTGCTGTGTGTATAAATTTGTGTGTTATACAAATAAATTAGAATTGAATTGAACTGTGTGTAAATTAATGAGGAAAGAAATTAACAAATGATTTTAGCAAATTCAATTTAACGAAGAGTGAAACATTTAAGGGGGTCTGAATACTTTCCATACCCACTGTATTTATGGTCATTCGGTTGACAATATAAAATTAAACAATACTGTGAATATCGTAAAGATGCAGAGCAATTTACACAATTTAAGTATTCATGTAATTATTTAGTGAGCAAAAATTGCACAGAAAAGACAAAATGTCTATTTCAATTAATTAATTTATGGCTCATACAGAACTTAAATAATTATAAAAACTATGCCACTATAGAGTTTCATAGTTCAAATGTTTTTTTTTCCTAAATTGCCAATTTTATTCAGAAAGGATGCATACAATTTATCAGAAGGGAAAAGAACAACCTTTAGAATTTTAGAAAAGATTTCTATTCCAAATACATGTAGTTTCGATCATGGTGTCATGGTTTCCACAAAAATATTAAGCAGCACAAAGGTTTCCACACTGATAGAAATAAGAAATGATTGTTGAGCAGTAAGTCAGCATATTAGAATCATTTCTGAAGCATCATCGAAGACAGAAGTAATGATGCTAAAAATTCAGCTTTGCATCACAGGAATAAATAACAATGTGCTATTACTGCATTTTTAATCAAATAAATGTAACTTTGGTAAAGATATGGGACTTTAAAAACACGAGTAATCTTACTGACCTGAATTTTCAGAACTAGCCTATTTTATACAAGGCAAATACTGCTATTTATCACAATGTTTGTGTCATATAGGTGCATATAAAAAAATTAAATAATCCATAAAATTCTAGAATTAGCCATTCTAACAACGCACCCGTCAAGTAACTTCAGAGAAAATACATAAATTAGGATACTAAAAATCAATATAGGCTTAAAAAAAAAAATATTCAGCGCCCTGCCCTACTAAATGACTTTAAGCTAAATCTGATATTTGGACCATTTGAGGGGCTGAAAGCTCAAGTCTGCAATGAGCTGCTTTAAGATATAAACAAACTATTCATTTATTAATGACTACATGTTTTACTCACTTGCCACATTCATATTTCATAGCCTAGCCTACATTATTATGACACATTAACTGGCCTTTAGCATCTCAAAAGTGGTAACTGGTTCAAAACCACTGACTAATGGATGCAATTTCAAACGCAGGACTGCACCCGTGCAGCAGATATTGCATTCAACCACAACATGCGTGACCCCTCGCAGCCTGTCTCTCTCTGGATTCAGACACATTCATCTCTTTCTCTGTCTGTCTGCAATCGCATCAGTTCCATCCCACGGTCCAACGTCTACGTGACTGAAACAATCTCCAGTCTCTTCCACTCGTCTTGCTGTCAAACAATCCCGCCAGCTCCTCAAACACTTCCAGTCATGCTGTCAAAATCTCACCTCTCTGCCAGCGGGCTCACGACTGGCCCGAGGAGAATGTAGCAGAGCTGCGCTATCTCTCTCTGCCACTACTTTTCGCCTTTGTTGTACCATCAGCTTTCTTATGCACGCTGGATCATTTCTGCTGGCAATATCGGATATTGATACGGTTCTCTTACACCACAGAGGTTTAAAAATGCTTACTTAACATCAACAAACAAGTGCTCAAGTGTCACAAGAAGGGTTTGACATTAAACGATAGTGTTTAAGAAGGTGCAGCTGGGAGTGGCATGAAGCTTATGGATTCACTAATAATGCTAATGATGGGGACACTGAAGTCAACGGCTAATGCTTTCACTCGATCTGTGGTAATGCCGCCCTGCTGTGGACTACAGTAATCCCTCAGAGCAAACAGAGCCACTAAAGCAGACTAATCACAATGAGGAGCGGATGTATGGCTTACCACTTTGCCAAACGGAAAAGCCAACCCTTGTTATCGCTTTACATTCGGTACGAATGTGCATTACCGCATCATCCGGGGAGGCTAAATAGCCCACCGGCACATGCATCAATTTGGCCCAGGGAGAGACGTTTATATTAGCCTTGGCGTAGGAAGGAAGATGATTAACCGTAAATGAATCTTGCCGCGAGTGTACTCTGCCTGTGTCCTGATGCTGGCCGACTCACAGAAGACTCTTCAAAAAGCCTGACTGAATGTTTTCACAGCATTATAAGTTATGTTTACATAGGTGACAATCACTAAGGACAAGCTCTGGTCAATAATAAAGCTGAACCTTTCCCTGTCTGGTTCAAGGTTTCAGAACCATCATGTCTTTAAAAGCTTAAGGTGGCATAATTTCAAATTCTATTAGAGTACTAAAAAAGGCATGAGCACTGTGGCTAATGCAAGCTAAATTTAACAAGCAATTGAAGCAAAGTAAAGTAAAAAAGTACAAAAAAGTAAAGTAAAAAAAAATTAATACTAAATTATTCCGTCTATCCCAGTATTTCCCTACAAAAGTTTGTAAGCTATAGAGGATGATACATTTAAAGTTGAGCGCATCTATTAGGTGCTCCAACCCATTTCCAGAACCATTGTGAGCACAGTTTGTTGCGCTGAATTGTAGTCTAGCTAGTGGACTCAAACCAAAATCTGTTCAGTTGTGATGATTATTATGCCTAAGGCAGAAAAATATTCCAAAACTGCAAAGATGCAGCCTAAGAATCTGATTGCAATAATAATTTTAAAACATTATTATCATCCCAAAGACAGAAATGAAATACTACTCAAGGTGTGGTTATATTTACGGTTGTTCAGCAAATGACTTGATTTTACCCATGAAAATTTCGATAAGATACAACAAGATCAGGATTTTTGCTTGAAAGCAAAACATTTCCCACATAGATTTGACAACGTGTTCAAAGTGTACACAAAAATGTACTGTGATGACCGACAGAAAATTACCTGTTTGGTTTGAAAGGGACTTCTGTGTGCATCTCTACACTACTGACAATATACACACAAGTTTTTAGCCAATGCAAATGACAGGTTTAATTTTTAAAATAATTACTTTATACTACAGTAGAAAAATTACAATACAGCCCTAGATTCAACTCTTGCTACAGTCTAGGTAATTAAACATTGGGAAACACTATAGATCATAACATGCTGAAAAGAAGGCCTTCTATTAGGGCTGTGACGAGATCTCGGAAGATTACTTTGGTCTTTAAGCTGGCACGCCGTTTGTTCGTTTTGGTATTCTGCCCCAATATTTAAAAAAAAATAAATAGAAAAAGAAATCGCCTGTTTTTATTTATTTATATTATTTTACATTTTTAAATCATTTATTGATAACTACTTGCTTCTTAGTTTGTGGCAAAATATTTTGCAGTGTTCACATGTTTATTACCGCATGTAAATCAATAAAAGAGTTTAATTCCAAAAAGTTGATTACAAAAAGCACCTACATGTTTTTGTTGAATAAAATGCCATTTTCCCAATATTTTTTATTATTGAGGATTTATTTGAAGTCTAAAAATCTCGTCTTGTGAACCCAGTGTCTCGTCACACCCCTACCTTCTATAAATGGTCTTAAAAATGGCCTTAAAAACAGCCCATATTTTCAAGAAAGGGAGACATTGCTACCTGTGCACTTTATCTGTTTACTTGACAACAAAACTTGCAGCTACACTGAGAGATCACTAATCACTCTTAGGTGTTATATAAACTTTAAAAACATTCCAACTACTGCATTTCCACGAATGTTCAGGCTATACTGAGACACATGCTTGTGTAAACTGTACAATAAAAGCTTTGTGTTGAACTACAGGCTTTACATTGTAAACTGACAACCGTATCACCACAGTGACTCAATGAGATGAGCAAACTGTGAAATATGAAATACCATTTCCTATTTCTTGGGCCTTAGTTTGTTACCAAAAGCAGATATAAATAACATTTACTATGTTCAGTCACCCGATGGGATAGTAAACGGTCAAATAACTACATAAAATGTGACAGCATAGTCCATTTATCACTTTTACGGTTTTCGGACAGTGCCATAAAAAACAAAATGAAAAAAAAAAACCCAACATACACAAGGGACTCCTTAAATGATATCCAAAAAGACAGGTACAATGTACTCCAACAAAGACCATAAGTATAAATATTTAGGGCCTATCTAATTGTGTTTTGTATAGATTTACTACTTCTACACACCAGATTCCTCACTTTCAGTGGTACAAGAATTGTTGAATGTCTATATGAACAATTCAATCTGACATATATATACATATATATGTGTGTGCTATATGTTATTTTTAATAACAAACTTATTTGGATGGGGAAAAAATTATATGCATGTATATATATATATATATATATATATATATATCATCAGTTACTTATGTAATTGTTACAAAAATGTTATCCTCCAAACATTGTGCAATTTGAAGGCAATGAAAAAAATATACAATATATGTATGCTGTGTGGGGAAAATGGGTTAAAACATAATCCTTTTGCTTTTCATTTGAACGCAGAAGTAAAAAAACTCTATATTAAAAATGAAATATAGATTATTAAATCAAGTCAAACAAAAGCACAAACTAAAAGGTAGCTAACTGATATGAGTTCCAAGAAACACATTCAACATATTACATGTATACTCCAATACAATAAATATGCTTCAAGGTTTCCAAGGCCTAAGCATTCAAAAGACTCACACAATACCCCAACAAAGGGGATTTGTAAGCCTTAAGTATGCAAGCCCAAATATGAAGGCAATGTCAGAATTTCGACCCGTTTACGGTGACTATCACCCTCAACCTGGGGCAAATCTACAGGTGATAAGAGCTATTGATTCACACGGGAGAATTTTCCCAGCAGGCCTTAGTAACTGCTGAACAACCTCAAAAACATTAACACAGCACAAAATGTGTGACATTAGCTTTTTAGCACAATAATTTGGATTTAGCCAAAGCTTAAAAAACAGTAATGTAATGTTTAATATCAAATACTACTAGTCAATACTGTGTAGGTCGAATTATCATATTCATAACATTGTATTTACATATTAACTTACCCTAAGGTATTTAAACAACATGATACATTACTAAGCTACATACAAGTAGCTAGTCTAAAAATACCATGGTGTTTTTGTAAGCGAAAGAAAGCAGTAAACACTGTAACGTTACATGAGAGGCCGTTGCTAAGGATGGTGACAGGGACCACTTAAAATCGCCTATTTAACAACAAAATACACGAATATTCAGTTAAAACGCGGTGGATATTAACACCTCAATATGCTGACATGTCCACCCATCGCTTCACAACAAAATATTAGGAGTAATGAGTACGAATTAACTGACAGACTCGGTTACCTGGGTTCAGGAAGGATGATTTTCTTGCTCGCGCGGGCCGCTGGAGTCGATTTGCTCTTCTCCATCGCCATCAGGTAGCTGACATCGGCGAGAACCGCTTCGAGGTCCGCCATCTTCGAGCCCTCTGGGTCGAACCGAGTCGCTAACGGTACCAGAACCGGCCGTGAGGGGGAGGGGGGACGTGAGGGGACGGCGGGCGGACTCAGCACGAGACGAGCGCGGGAGCTGTGATGATGGTGGTGGTGATGATGATGATGCGCGAGAGCGGCGCGAACATCTATCCCAGCCTCAGTTCTTTTATTATCCTTTTCTTTCTACCTCAGAACCCTCTCAGAAATCAACCATTGTGGCTGAAAACAGACGAAAAAAGCAGAAGGAAGGGGGAAAAAAACATCCACCCTGAATGGAGAATCTATAGGTTGCTTATCTGTGAAGCAACGTCACCCTCAGGTCCACCGGAGTTGCAGAAATGGCTTCTTGTTTCAGAGACGAACAATATATGTGCATGGCATCACCTCCAAGTCCGGAAATTTCCAAAACAATGATAATTCTAGATGGTGATGACGATATTATCGATTAATCGAGCCCCCCTATCCAGCACCCACCCCCTTAGGGTGAGTTTAACGCGAACAACCCACCTGCCGGTGTAACGACCGTCAAAAAATGACATACAAGTTAATTTAAGCCACCATCTGTGCAGATGAATGAAAATAAAGGGCTGGATAACTACAGTTGCATGCAAGCTGGCCAGTCAGTGTCCCAAATAGATGATGCTCAAATCAAAACGTTGATGCAATCCCTTTAAAACCAACAAGATATAGAGCATAAGTCGTAAACGAGCGGACAAGACGATCTCCTTAAGGTATTAAAATAAAGCAAGCCTGCAAAACTGACAAATCACCAATGCATGAAAATGGACGCCGATATTTCCCTGTTCAATCACATTAACCAGTTGACAGCACGCAAACTGATAACATATAATAAGGGTAATCTGTATCCTCTTCTTCTTAAAAGGCGGAAAGATGGTGGAAATCTGAAGCCCAGTGGATGGAGAAACATGAATAATGGCTATCGATGCGACACGAGCAGCTAGATTGTTTTCTGAATATCCAAAAAGCATTCAAGATCTAAACAGCATATGCATGCGTGTAAATATCCTGATTATAGCACAAACAAATCCCCGATGGTTGAGATCTGCCTGTCACTCCTCTTGCTGATCCAAGCTGGTTGTCTTGATCTTAGAAGCCAATTAAAGGGACTAAATTAAACTGGACGAGTTTCGATGTGGCAAGTCCATTGCCTCGTGCAGTGCAATGCAGTTTTCCACTGAAACTGAATTTGCTTGCTCGTCAATGTATTTATGTAATGAGAGGTGTGCTCCAAGCAAAAAAAAGGGCTGAGATATTGCTCTACTGTAACCTACAGATGAGAGGGGGGCGCTAGAAAAGGAAATAAGCAAATGTGAAAGAAAGCGATCCGAGTTTCCTTTTTCTAAAAAGAAAAAATGTCGCGATGGTGCCACAAAACTTGCTCAGATGAAATTGCAAGGCAGGAATGTACTTAAAAACACAGCCGCTGCGGTTTAGTTGTGAACACACACGCACAAACCAGGAAAATAAAGAGTTCAACCTGAAATCTCTGCGCTAGATCTTGCGGAACTTCATATGCATGGCTGTGCGTCTCAAGCTTATAGGGACGAAACTGAAGAGTTTCGAGGAAGAAAAACGACGTGGCTTTTAACCCCGACACACTTCGCTCGGGGGTTTCAAATGTACTTTCTTCCAAAAGACATCTGATTTAGGTTTTTCGATGTTAATGTCGAGAGAAACCACTCTTTTCTTTCCCATCCGTGTTTGGGTCGCAGATCCAAGTCTTCATGTCTTCCGACATCGCTCAACAAAAACACTATATCCGTCCACATAAAACACTCCAGTCCGGTTTCGCTCAGACCCTCCGGGAGAGAGCGCTTCTTGAGGATTCCCTGCGGTTAATCCAGATGGGAATACGCGACTATTTTCTTGTTTTAGTGCTTGTGAGTGAGCTGAGCCCCACGGCGCGTCGTGAAGTGAAATTCAGGCTTTTCTGAGAGCTGCACTTCCTCCCAGCGGCCGAGTCGACGCAAAACCCGGCACTGGAGCCGCAAAACATGGAACCGGAGCGCTTTGACGAGGCGGAGCCGGACTCTAGTAAAGCAAAGTCTTTGAGGTCTGTAGTCTTGAATTCCTTTTCATGTTTAGTCAGGGGCACTTTTGTTCGAGTTGTTTCACTGCTATGCTTCTTTAACTAAATTGATTTACGCAACAAAGCTCATTAAAAAAAATAAAAATAAAAGCGTCTGCTAAATTACTAAATGTAACAGCCTACTACGGCGAAGGCTTGAGTTTTGCATATTAAATAGATCCTGCTAGCGTTGCTTAGTAACCTTCCTGAAGCGCCCAGTCACGTTGCCTCATTAATATTCAGAAGTCGAACCTTCCCCATAGAAGGATTTTTTCATTCGCCGTCTGAATAGCGCCCACTCACTTTTCAGCAAATCTGCGAGGCGTGCTGGCGCACGTCACTGTACGTAATTAATATTCATGGTCCACGGCTACATCATAGTAGCAAAGTCTAGTGGCTGCGCCATGTTATCCAAATAAAAATCGTTGTGTAAGCGCATCCCACCTCTTTTATCAACAATGCATCTACAAAAAAGCATAATGCTTTTTTTTTTGTTTGGGTTTCTCCTTTCAGTCCCTGGTCATATGATTAAATCTGACATACAAAGATATTTAAACCCACTTCTAAGAACAAGTTAAGTCACGTTAGGTTTTCGTTTATTTATTATTTAAGACAACTGTATTTTGTTTCTCAGTAAACCTGATTATTTTACATTGCATGCCTTTCTTATTTATGATCATTTGGCTTGTAGGTTTATTGCGCCCTCTGGCGGAAAACTTGTGAAAGTGCATTTTATTTCCTAGGGATAGTTCCCCCGAAAATAAAAATTCTGCATCATTTAATCACCCTCATGTTGTTTCAAACATGTAAAAAGGATTTTTTTTTATTGAGCGCAAACTAATAGATTTTTAGGGGCTCTGGTAACCAAACAGTTGACGGCAGCCATTGACTTTCATAGTATAGAGGGAAAGCAATGTAAGTCGGTGGGTACCGTCAACTATTTGGTTACCAACAACTTTATATAAGCAGTTTCAAAGAATTTGTACTAAAAGGCATTTGAACTTTTGTCATTTGTAAAAGTGTCCAAAATTCCTCAACGTTGCTTTGAGGCTTTAGTAAATGCACTCTTTTTTTTGGACACAGATTTATAACAGAAGGTCAGTGAGGTTTAAGAAAGACAGTTTATTTAGCATCGGGCAGAAAGGGGCGTGAGAGTTTTTGCATGGAGAGGGGCGAGGAGAAATCCGTTACTGCTGGATACGGCGGATCGACTGGATCTGAGGGGTCTGGCAATGGGAGCCGAACTCCTTGAAGAATTTGTACTCCCCACAGTGGCGGTCACACTCCATGATGTACTGGTATCCACGGTAACCAGGGAACTGGTAGCACACGTACCTGTGGGACGCATATCGAATAAGAGACAGCGGTGAATGCAAGATGCGAAGATGAAGATGGCACAGAAGAACGCAAACAGATACTCACGCTCCGGACTGAACACGCATAGAGCCCACTTCATTGTTGCACCATCCCATAGCCTGAAGAGAGGGGTAGTCGTCGCTGAGCTCTCCCTTGCGGCCCAGGTAGTTCTCCCTCTCATAGATGGTCATTCTGCATTCCCTGTGGTTCTGGGTGGAGACATTAAACAAAATGTCAGCCAATGAGCATCTTTTTTCCAATGCAAACCAAAAATGGTCATTATAATATGAATTGATTGCCATGCACAGTGAGGTCAGATATGGCAGGTTGGGTCAGTGATGTGGTTTTAAAGCTTTGTGAACGTACAGCGCAGGAAATGGGTCTAAAGGAGGTCATTCTCTCGATGTGGTAAGCATTGCTTCCTCCAAAGGCATCGCACTGAGGATACTCGCCACGCTCCAGCACAAACTGGTGACCCTGGTAATTTCCGTGCTCGTAGCCGACCCACCTGAAGACAAACAAGGGTTAAACCTTAAAGCAGTATTTTTGACTACTAAAGCTTAGTCTTCCTAGTAAAAATAAAGCAGTTGTTTAGTATATGCTCAGTGAAAAAACTTGGGCTTGGCAACTAAATAAAATAGCTTAAAAATAACAAAAACTTTAATAAAAAAAAATAAATAAATAAATAAATAAATTATATATATAATATACTAAAAGAACTTCACACCGGGAATCTTTTTTTCAGTATTATTAATTAAAAATATTTTTAAAATAAAATATAAATAAAAGATAAGAATATTTGAAACACAAAAATTGGAGAAAATAGAAAAATAGAATTGCCTGGGCTATCAACTGAAATCAAATTAGTGCTAAAACAGGTGTAAGCTATATGAAAAATAAATTATGGCTAAAAAGAAATATCGAACAAAAAAAGACAAGAGCACACACATAAGCTGTTTGTAAAGTGAAATCAAAAAATAAAAGCAAATATTACTAAATACTTTAATTGTATACATATATTTATATATATATATATGTATATGATTTACTCAGATCAGAAATTGCTAGTATATTTCCCATCTCACAAATCTCACGTTCATTTGAACTTGAAGCTTTTACTGAAAAAACTACACTGTGTCCATCAGTTCGTGGATAAACGCATAAACGTTTCTTTTCAGAACCGTCCTTGAACATCAAAACATGTTCTAAAGTGACCTGCCTGTTCAAATTAAGGTTACATAAATAAAATGCCACATGGAATAAGGACACGCTTGTTAAACAAAACCCCTGCTGCTGCCCAAGAATCACCGTTACTGTTGCTCATACCTAGTCATTTTAACAAACCATTAACCCAACGTCTGCCACTGTTAGTGACACCATCCAGAGATCTGAATACCATAATACAACCAGAGCCTAAACCCTTGTGTTTATGTTGCCATTGGCTTTATAGAGCCACGTGAGTAAAAGATTTCTTTCTGACATGGAGTCTCAGCTCTAGCAGAGATAATTGGCACAAACTCTGTGAGTTGCGTAAGCTATCAGACAAAGAGTTTGGAGGAAACACTCACGCTCCGCTCTCCACTCTCAAAGAGCGCACGCTCTCGAACCCGAACTCCATGACGTTGCAGCACTCTGAGGTGAACTCATGGTGACGACCCTGGAAACACTCCTCGTCGTACACAATGATCTGGAAGACAGAGGTTGTGCACCTTTAAAGATTTGTTGGGGGAAAAGGTCAGATGGGACGTGAAGCACTGTAAAAGCTGCAGTTACTCAACACCAGAGGAGACAATCCAGGAATTATACTATCAAAGCGTCCAGATAACCACATTCCTGGAGCACTTCAAATCATTACGCTGTCTTTTAGCACTTATGTAAGATTCCTTGGAATACAACAGCGTGTTTTAGAGATCTTGATGAGTGACAGGCGTTGTGTCAAATATGCGCTGAAAAAAATTGGCGTGTGTTGGAAATCGCAAGTAAATTTCATTGCAAGGAACACAATGAACTAATCATGAAATTGTTTTTCTTGTATGTCCTTTAGTGTTTGTGTGAGTGTTTGATTTAACTCTTTAAACAAATCTGACCGTTTCTACACAAAAATTGCTAAGCGTCCCAATTACAAAGAAATTGAATTAATGTGAAATTTGGAATAATGTGAAAATAATTTACCCATTTTTTATTTAGATTTTTTTAAATTGTTGATTAGAAATTGCTAGTAAAGTTTACAAACAAATTCAAACAACTGACACATTGAATTGATGTCATATTTAGAAGTAGAAAAATATTATTTTCTTGTAAAATATACTTCAACCATTTTGTTATTTTGAAAATCTGACAGTTTTAAGTATATTTCAGAATAAAAAAAAATGTTAAACAGGAAAGTTTGCAGCTGAAGTACTGAAAAATGTGTCAAAGGCACTTATTGTAAAATTATATTCTTTTAAATATATATTTAAAAATAAATACTAAAACTAAGCAAAAATTCAAATGAACAATACTTCAATTCTAAATATTACATAAAAGCAAATGCAACATATTAAGTACTTTATACTATGATATAAAATACTAAAATTGTGTTGATGTCATTTTCAAAAGTAAAAAAAAAACAAAATAGTTTTCTCTTGTAAATTTTACTTATATAAGTTTTGTTATAATTTTGTGATTTACAACTTTTAAAAATATCACTCAGAAAATTCTAGTCAATTTCACAAATAACATATGAGGGGAAAAAAGAGACTTTCTGTCAAAAATATCAGTAAAGTTTTTTTTTTCATTTACAGCTTCAGAAAAAAATCTTTTTTACTGCATACCTTCCAATGGCCAGAGAACTTGGTGCAATGGTGAGTCATCTCGTCTGCTTGAAAACAAAGAGTTGTTGATACAAGTTCATACAAACAGTTCAAAGTTGCCAGATTAAACATAGAATTAGTCACTAATGATAATAATGACGGCAAATCAACATCCCACACCTCTCTCACACACACACTAAACATGAATGAGATTTTACATCAGCATGGTCTGACTATGTGCTCTGTTCATTCTCAAGGGATCGGACCAAACAGGAAGGCCTCTCCTATGGCGGTGTGAACGTATGAGGGAGGTGGGGGGACAGACAGCGGGCCCGTAGCGGAGAAGAACTCACCTCGCTTCGATGCCCTTGGGACGTCCTGATGTGAGAGTGAAAGCTGGGCATGTGCATGTACCCTTTTAAAGCCTCCCCTGGCAAAGGGCCCAGTAAAAGCCCCGGCTCAGCAGAGAGGGAGGGGCCTGCCATTGTACAGCTGACAAAGGAGGGGTTAAATCTATACAGCTGGAGAAGTGCAAACACCACACTATCCCTGCCTGGACCCAGGACTGGACGCTCGGACCTGGACACACGCGAGGCACATGCACATGTGTGTTCAGGGCTGAGGCGGATCTGAGTCGATGCATGTGGAGCGGGAGATGTCCATATATGATGCTCTGGTTTTGGTTGATTGACAGCAGGGGAGGTCTACAGTGATGCTGTAAAGATGCCATACACTTACAGTAAACACCATAATACCAAAAAGATACTAAATTATTTAAGGTGTTAGAATTTACACCATAATATATTTAGCTTTTGTACACTAATGTTTTAAAATAAAAATAACCCTTGTTTTGGCACAGGATATTTATGAACTAAATATGATTGATAACATTTGTGACCCTGGACCACAAAACCAGTCATAAGGTAAATTTTGACAAAACTGAGATGTATACATCATATAAAATTGATTCTATTGATACATGGTTTGTTAGGATAGGACAATATTTGGCCGAGATACATCTATTTGAAAATCTGGAATCGGAGG
>JAUCNO010000002.1:11266663-11282541 GCA_032353835.1 Enteromius viviparus | reverse complement strand
AATAATTGACTCCGGACCGTTAAATTATTAGAAAAATAATGCACACCCGAGGTGGTGATGCGGTCACGACGCGAAGCGGCCCGTCGTCAATTATTCCTTACTTAACCTCTCAAAATGTAACGTGTAATGTAAGTGCCACATGCATTTTACAATAGCTTTGCATGTTCTCTCTAAAATCTGGCTTTTGGTACGACTCATATTTTTGAAAGAAGTCGCTTATACTTATCAAGGCTGCATTTATTTGGTCAAAATATAAAGTAAAAACAGTAGTACTGTGAAATAATGTTATGATATAAAATTACCTTTTTCTATTTAAATAGGCTTTTTGAAAATGCAATCTATTCCTGTGATAAAAGCTGAATTTTTAACATGATTACTTCAGAAATTCTTCAGAAATCAGTCTGATATATGCTGATTTGCTGGTCAACAAACATCTATTACTACTGTAAAAATGTTGAAAACTACTGTGCTGCTTAAAGGCATAGTTCACCCAAAAATGAAACTTCTGTCATCATTTACTCACCCTCAAGTAGTTTCAAAAAACGTTTGTAACCAGTCACTTTTACTCGTGGGTGATTAAATAATGATAGAATTTCTATTTTTGGGTGAACTATGTTTTTGGAAACGTTGTGTTTAAAAATAGAAATCTTTTGTCGCATTATAAATGTGTTTTCTGTCTCTTTTGATATATTTCATTTGTTCCTGCTGAATACACTGTAGCTGTGGTTGCCGGAATGTGACCATAAAAAAAAATGTTAAAACAACGTTTTAGGTTTTCCAGTTTTAAGGTAACATTACAGTTAAATACTGTAATTACATTAACTGATACAATGTTAATATACCAAGCTATTAAAGTACTGAAATCTGTTTTTTTGGTTGTTTTGTAGCTTTGAAATACACTGATAAGCACAAAATGCAGGTGATGATGAGAAAGCATTCATTTCTTTAAAATAAACATCTAGTGACCACAAACATTTGAATGGTCTTATATGTTATTGCTGTATTATCCGCTTCTTTCTTTCTTTCTTTCTTTCTAAATTGCATTCCCCTCATAATCTCACAAACTCTCTGCAGTTCCATCTCCAACCCTAAGGGAAACCCTGACAGAAATGTTTATCCACTTCAGATTATTTTGACTTTTTTTACTTTAACAACTACAACAAAAACTAATTGAATTTGCACGTTTCATATTATTATTTACAATAAGATAACCATATATACAGCTAAAGCATGTTAAGGTTTGCACACTGCTCTTTATATCTTGCTGTGCTTTCAAAGGTTATTGCTAATCAAAGTAAGGAGAGGCTCTCTAAAGATACATTTCAGTCGTTACAGGGCTATTGCAGCATTCAATTGCGAAGATTGTAGCCGCACATCTCACGCCGCATGTTCAAAGAGTGCCTGTGGGACTGTGTAACTCCTTGAGGGAGCCTTCTGTTGCATAACAAGCCCATTCTGTGTCTGTTATCACACATATCAAGATACAAACACGACCTAAAAAACATTATTAAGTCTATAAATCATAAGAAGCTTAATGAGTGGGATTAAAACATTAGTAGATGTCAGATATGGATTTAAATAGGGCCAAGATTACTGTATGTTGCGATAATAATAATAGAGTATTGTATTTCTTATGGGCAATAATTATAATAATAATGCACAAATGCACATACAGACATACAAATATAGATTCAAACGTGAATATCACAAGTTCTATAGTATTTAGTTAACAGTAGTAATAATAATAATAATAATAATAATAATAATGCATTATATTAAAAAAAAAAAATATATATATATATACACTGTATATATATAAAATATATTACAAATTAATTAAATATATATACACTATATAAAATTAATTATGCATATATATATAAATTAATTTGATAAAAAATATATATCTTATATATTGTAATGCATTTGAGTGTAACTCTGTGCAAACATCAGAGCATGTATTTCTTGTGAAACTCAGGCAGAGGACACTTTAGAGAGCAGAGTAGAGTGGATTAGGATCACATGACCTCTGACCTGCATGCATACCTCTCGTCCTTATGTATCCTATAGCATAGAGCACCGTCTAAGAGAGAAAGTGCCATTGTCAGGGCTTTTCATTGACAGTAAAATGCTTACGGGCGCTGTGGGGAGAGCCTTCTGGGCTATGCGATGACCCTGCGGCTTTGGCACTGACAAAGTCTGATGACGACGGCTTTCTATTGTACACCGAGCGGCTCTGTGCTCCCCTTGCCAGAGTATAAAAGTTAGAGCACTGGTCAGAGGAGGTCAGCACGAGCCAGCCAACCCAGCACAGCTGTACTCAAGCAGGTAAGAGCCCAGGTCAAACCGATACAGCAAAAGCTGTGCCCTTTCACCACCTCACGGATCTAGTAGGGAACTGCCCTGGATTCACTGGTTTTCCAGGGATTGGAATCATTTGAAATGTGAAGCCCACACCGTACCATCCCCTAACATTCAACCCCGGTCCCACAACACCAGTCCCACATTGATGTTTTGGAATATACACACCAGTTTCATGACATTTTCCCACCCTTTGCTCTTTCTCGCAGACGTTCTTGAACCCCTTCATCATGTCTCAGACCGCCAAGTCCGCCACCAACCAGGGCACTGACGCCAAGGACAAGGGAGCTCCCGCCCCTGCCGCCACCAGCAAGGCTTCCAAGACCGGAGACCCCGGATTCATGGGTAACTACAAAGTAAGTATCTGCACTACACTGGTTTTAGGGATTGGATTTGGTTAGACAGACAAATGTAAATGTACAGTGTCTTTACTGGAATCTGCGGCTCTCAAAGAACCTTTAAAATCCATTGCACAAAAGATTCTTTATAAAGGACTGCTTCCCAGATGATTCTTCTACAATTAAAAAAATTATTTCTTTTTTGACTTCTATGATTCCACAAAGACTGCTTAACATCTATGGAATCTCATCTATGGAAGTTCTTTACTCTCTAAAGAGGTTCTGAAAAAATGTATTGGCTTCTATATTTCCAAGAGGAACCTTCAACATCCATGGAAACCCTTTAAAGGTTATTTGGGGAACCCCAAATGGTTCTTTCACGGCATCGCTGCATAAAAATCCTTTATATTTTTAAGAGCATCCACAAAGTCCGGCTAAATTGTGAAATTAAGAAAGTAAGTGGAAAACCAAGCTTCTTCTTCTCCTGCAGATCTTCCTGTTCGACCAGGAGAACTTCCAGGGCAGGATGATGGAGGTCCAGAACGAGTGCATGAACGTTTGTGAACGCGGCATGGACAGAGTCCGCAGTATCATTGTTGAGTGCGGCCCGTAAGTCATGGATATTTTCTAACGTGGATGGGGAAAACATAGAGGCTGTAAATAACTCACTGAGACACAATTATAGTATTTTGACCTGGAACTTTTAGTAATTTTGTTTTGTGTTTTTGTAATTTTTGTATATAGTTTAATGCTACTTTTTAAATATTTAAAAAAATATTTTCACTTTCAGTTTTCTTTACTATAAGCTATATCTAGCTGGTCCTTTTCCTTCCGTACTCATGGTGTCATCCCTCCGTCCCTCTTTTTTTTCCCTCGTCCACTGTCTGGTACGCATCTGTCCCTGCTGTCCATGTCTTCAGCTTTGTTGCCTTCGAGCAGACTAACTTCCGTGGCGAGATGTTCATCCTGGAGAAGGGCGAGTATCCTCGCTGGGACACCTGGTCAAACAGCTACCGCAGTGACTGTCTCATGTCCCTCAGACCCATCCGCATGGTAGGACACTTGGGAGGGCGTTGCAACTTCTCTTTATTGTATTCAAATGCATGTTGCTAACCGGTCCGAATGCCTACAGGACCCCATGGAGCACAAGATCTGCCTGTACGAGCTGTGTGACTTCCAGGGCAACAAGATGGAGATCCAGGAGGATGACGTGCCAACCCTGTGGGCGCATGGCTTCTGCGACAGAGTGGGCAGCGTGAGGGTTCCCGGAGGAGCGTGAGTAACAAAACAAAAGTTCAATTATCTGCTAACAGTGATATCATCCTGTGTCTTACGCACTCTTTTCCTCTTTTCGAAGTTGGGTGGGATATCAGTACCCCGGCTATAGAGGCTACCAGTATCTGTTTGAGTGCGGCGAATACAGACACTACAACGAGTTTTGCGCCTTCCAGCCTCAGATTCAGTCCATGCGCCGTGTGAGGGACATGCAGTTCCACCAGCGCGGCTGCTTTAATATGACCGCCGCTAAACAGTGAACTCACCCCACTGTGGCCCTGTAGCATAGGAACTAGCCTACTCATGGCGCTTTTTATCCCCGTACCTCCCCCTTTTCTCTGATTTCTCCTCCCCACCCCAGAATCCATTCATTTAAATGGTCCCGGACATCTAACTGACTTTTTATGATGCCAATAATAAACATGTTTTAGAAAAACAAAAGATCTGAATTCTCTCGTTGTTCTTTATGTCTTAAACACACAAATATAGGCTATAATACAGATACACAATTGCACACTCAAAAACAAACAAACAAACAAACAAAAGAATAATAATAAATTTCAGGGAAAATTTAAATATTTAAAAATATAAAAAGTCAAAAAACTTTCAAAAAATACAAAATTCTCATGAGAAATCTATTCCATAATTTGATTATATAAGGTTAAATGATCATTTAAATTTAAATGTACATTTTAAAAATCTATAATATTAATTTTGATGTTTATTATTTATATCTATTTTATGATATACATTTATATTTAATTCAAACTCAAATGTATAATTTCTAATATCTGTAGGGCTGTTATTAATTACTTTATGCAGTCATATCAACATATGTGTTTTGATTCAAATGAATTTTATGCTATAATTTCACAGCTTTATTATAAAGAGTGCTTTACATTTTGACATACATAGAATAATAATTTAATTTAAACTCAAATAAATAATTAAAAAAAAATAATATCTTATAATATGAACTATTACTTATACTTTTCGGTTATTATACAGTTTCTGTATAGAAATGTATCTTGTATTATGACTTGTACTTTTATCATAATAAAGAGTGAGGCGTTCACATTAGACATTTAAAATGAATAAAAATCAATTTAATAACACAACATTCAAATGTGTATTTAATTTTCCACTCTAAAGAAACTTAACTTATAATAAAGTAAAAATAAAAGTATCTGCGTTTCGTCATGATCACATGACCCAACCGGTCGCACACCGCTTCCTGTTGGCTTGCTGTTGCGAAAGCATCAGAGCCAAGATGGCGGCGCTTTTCAAAGCACAGAGAGGTCAGTAGCGCTCCTGATTATTGCTGTATGTTTAAAGCTGTGTCACTCGCAGCTCATGAGTGACTCTGTGCCCATGTAACTGGTTATGATGCATTTGCAGCTAATTTATTAAAGAGATCAACACAGAGTGATTCTAAGTGTACAAACCTTTGTACGACATTGTCTAAATCATTTTTGGTAACGTTAATTGAATAGATATTAACGTAGAACATAATTTTCTTTATATGGCGCTTTTTCGGTTAACGTTAGGTCTAAAATTAAGACCAATAAACTAGTGAATAAATAGAATTCGCTTAAAATGGATTCTCCACGATTAGGCACGAACGAACACGTATGAAATATAATGTTAGTTTGCTGTGTTCGTGTTGTTTTGGATGGTTTATTGTCAAATGTAGGGTTAATCTTAACACTGACAGCTGACTGTTTCATTCAAAACAAATGCCACTCAGAGTTAACAGTCTGGTTTCTGAAAGAAATGCACGCGTTATGCATTCAGGGCTGGTTTATGCAACTAGTTATACGTATAAAGAATCATAATTCTACAATTTTAGTGCAGTTTTCTCATTATATATATTTTGGATAGAGTGAAAGTGCACAATGACCTTTTACCTACTTGTACTCAGCAGGTTCTGCGCATGCGCATGAACACACATATACGTTTATTTAGAAAAACACATATATATTTAATGTTATCATGTTTTTATCAACCCAGCACAATTTTTTTTGAAGATTGTTAATCTGTTTTTGCAAAAGAACTCTTCATATGTTACTAGTGAAACACGAGTGTATGTGTACTGTATTTTTTATTTTTTTTAAAGCATGAGCCATAAAAGTTTCATGATTTTCTGTAATCAGTTTGTTTTACTGATTAGGTTCTGACTTAGAGTTGCAATTTACTCAGTTTTTATTGCATTACTATCATCTTCTTTTGTGCATTTATCAGCTCTGGTCAGGGCGGTAGGCCATGGAGTTCGCTGTTTGAGCCAGCTTGCGGAGCTGCCAGAGTTGCACCAGATGATGAGACAGACATGTAGGGATTACGCTCAGAAAGAACTTGCGCCAATTGCTGCTCAGCTGGACAAAGATCACAAATTCCCAGCCAGGCAGGTAAAAGAAACTTGAACCATGGCCATGGAGCTCCACAGTGTTCCCTGTCTTTTGATTAGAGCATGTGAAGATGTCTGAGGTTGATTTTCTTTTAACGGTGTAGGTAAAGGAACTGGGAGTGATGGGTGTCATGGCTGTAGAGGTACCAGAAAGTCTGGGTGGAGCTGGGATGGATTATCTTGCGTACTGTCTGGCCGTGGAAGAGCTCAGCAGAGGATGTGCATCGACCGGAGTCATTGTCAGTGTGAATAATGTGAGTCTCCTTTTATTCCGAGTTAAATCCTGCTGAACGGCATGTTTTAAACTTCTGTATGTATATTGTTAAACAATGAATGCAATACATTTTTGGAATGTTTTTGTAAAATACAATTTCCCCAAAAAATACTTTAGCCATTATATATAGTCATTATATTAATACTAGTGCTTTAACCGATTAATCACATAAAAAATATAAGTATTTGTTTACATAATATATGTGTGTACTGTGTATATTTATTATGAATATATAAATATACACACACACATACAATAAATATGTTGAGAATATCAAAATATATTTTATATTATATATAAACACATTTTTCATAAATATATACATGCATGTGTTTGCATTTATATATACATAAATATACACGCATATAAGCAAAAGCTTCTATTTTGGATGCAATCAATGGCGATTAATCATTTGACAGCAATAACTGACACTTATTTTTCCTTATAGTTACTATTATGTAGAATCACTTTTGCTCATACTTGCAGGTTTTTGAACTAAATCCGTCATTTTCATTACCATTTAGCTGAGATTAAAGTCTGCATGTGATCGAATTGCTGTGTTTTAGTCACTGTACCTGGGTCCAATTCTGAAGTTTGGTACAGAAGAACAAAAAAAGCAGTGGATTACACCCTTCACCGCGGGGGAAAAAGTGGGCTGTTTTGCTCTGAGTGAGCCAGGTAAACACAGCTGTCTGCTTTCTAAACACAGGTGCATGCTTATACTCCACACAACCACCACCAACTGGGAAGCCTTATATTGAGATGATTTCATTCATACTGTACGTCTATATAGTTGCTATGTTTATGCGAACATCAGCGAGAGCTTGTTTTCATGTTGGTGTGGTATGTAATGTGCTGAAGATGTGTTTTGGCTTTAAAGGAAACGGCAGCGATGCAGGTGCAGCATCAACACTGGCACAGCAGGAGGGAGACGAGTGGGTCCTGAACGGAACCAAAGCCTGGATAACCAACTGCTGGGACGCTTCCGCCACCGTCGTATTCGCCACAACAGACAAGAGCTTAAAACACAAGGTTCGCGTGCGACGAATGAACTCATTCGAAAAAGAACTGATTTTGTCTATTCAAATGCATTATTCATTTACGCGTATAATCATTCATTCAATATATTAATTATTTTACTCTAAAATCAGGGAATTAGTGCCTTCCTAGTGCCGATGCCTCATCCGGGACTGTCTTTAGGGAAGAAAGAAGACAAACTGGGAATTCGAGCTTCATCAACTGCCAATATCATCCTGGAAGACTGCCGCATCCCACTCAACAACATGCTGGGAGAGCGTGGAATGGGCTTTAAGATTGCAATGGTATGATTTTAGAGGTGCTGTTGCTGTATGTCATTTTTTGGCTCTGCTTAAAGCATAAATATCCTTGCAGACTTTTAGGTGAGGGATATTTTGCTGACAGTTTACCCTGTAGTATTTCGGCTCCCCAGGTTGCCAGTTGGTGGAAAACTCAGTGTCAGGCAACCATGGAAGTTAGCTAATGGACAGGGTCAGAGATCGCAGATTCTGCCTGCCCCGAAAAGCCTTGGCATGCATCTAATAATTTCTATTAAGATGCACATAAGCTCATCAAAGGTCATTGCACATTGAGTCTGAAATGTTAGCACGCTGAAAAGTAAATGTGATCTCACGTTATGTCGATCATGCTTACACACTTTCTCCACATTTTGAGTCGGGGTTCAATTTTCTGCATTTCTTGCATCCATAGCAAGCATTTTGAGAGGTTTTGACCCTATTTTGTAATTAGATATATGAACATGCATCGGAATCATTGTGCAAAGTTTCTGTTTTTTGATGAGTTTTTAGAATTGCGTTTGTTGCATGTCCTCAATCTGGCAACCCACATGCATGTCGACGGTGTGGAAGAAACCACTCTCTTAGATATTTTAGAGTTTGGAACGCAGTGCCATTTCAGCTTTTGTCTGTTACTGTAAATAAAACCATTTCATTTTAGTCAAGTTATAAAACTAAAGCTCTTTTACGTTTGCATTTCATTCCCGTTGTACACGTAATGCAGCTGTTTTCCATCCTACAGCAAACCCTAGACAGCGGGCGGCTTGGCATCGCAGCACAGGCTCTTGGTATCGCTCAGGCGGCGCTGGACTGCGCGGCTGATTACGCTCATAAAAGATCAGCTTTCGGCGCTCCGATAGGGAAACTGCAGGCGATACAGGTGATATACTGACCATAACTCACCACAAACAGTCCCTGTGTGACATTCAGAGGAAGAGTGGAAAGCTTTAGTGTTTTCATCTTTCATCTGGGGCGATTCAGCCTCTGACCAGCCTCTATAAATGTCTCTTTCAGTTTAAACTGGCAGACATGGCCTTGGCCCTAGAGAGCGCTCGACTGCTCACCTGGAAAGCTGCAATGCTGAGAGACGCAAAGAAACCTTTCACTAAGGTTAGTCTGTTTTCTTATATCTATTGCAAAGTTTGTGGTAAAGATGCTAATGGTTTGTTTAAACTTGGGGATAGATTACTTCTAGTAATATGCATGCTAAAAAGTGTAACCGTAAAATAAAGTGATACCAAAAAATGTGTATTGTTTGTTCTGCAGGAAGCTGCTATGGCTAAACTGGCTGCATCTGAGGCTGCTACGTTTGTCTCCCACCAGGTAGTCATCAAATAGATAGGATACTTTAATTTTAAAGCTGTCATACTGTAGATGCACTAATTGGAGTATTTTGTTGAAATGTGAAGGCCATCCAGGTGCTGGGGGGGATGGGTTACGTCACAGACATGCCTGCTGAGAGACACTACAGAGACGCCCGTATCACAGAGATCTATGAAGGCACCAGCGAGATCCAGAGACTAGTCATCGCCAACAGTATACTAAAGGAATATCAACATTAGGAGAGCTGATGTTCACGTTACGACACTGTGCCTGGATTGGCTGATCTGGTCGGTCACAGATCTCAGGACTGTATTACTGTGACTGGCCGATGAAGATGTGTTAATGTTGCTCTATTAGAAAGTTTGAAGTGCATTTTCTCATTCGTGCCACAAGAGTGCAGTAGAGAGTCTGGATCTTTTGCCTTGGATCAGACTGTAAGGACTAATGTTCACTGGGAGTTTAAATGCATATCTGATTGTACATAATGAATTGTATGTATTTGTTATGGAACTTAAAATAAATAATGATATCAACTTTTAATACTACGACTTGTTGAACGTTGGGCGCCTTATTATAATTCTGAGACTCCTCTGACGATATAACTTGGTTTAATTATGGCTAAAGGGAAATTGTTTGTTTATAATGTTCAGTGCTGAAATCATGATTTTCAGTGCGCTCACATCTTGAAATATATATGTTTTTGTCTAACTTTATAATAAAAAATGCAGTATTAAAAAAAGTACATTAATATCTTAAGTCTGACTTTTAGAAAGTTTAGAATATTACATTTTTTAAATGTATTTTTTTGGTTTCAATATCATAACATGGATTGTTCAGGTGGAAACATGTTTGCATATCTCATATGAATATTTCTTAGTTCCATATTTACATAATTCATAACTTAAAATGCTATTAAAGAACCCTGTTTATTTAACGTGTATGCATTTGTTAGTGCATGTTCTTCCTGAGCTGATGGGGAAATGAGCTCTTGACCAGATTTGGCTTCAGGCCCACCGGCTGCGGGGTCTCTAATCTATCGGCCACACCGAGGGGAGAAGAGGCGCCATCATTTCTTGTGTGCCGTTTCTGTCATCTAAGAGCTTTTCCCACAGGACTCACAACTGGGTCAAAGTTCTAGAATTCCTGAGACCTGAAATGATGCTGATGATTTTTTATTAGGATAAAGGTCACAGCCCTGATTTTCGTTGTCCTTGCTTTAACAATGCCTTAGATCATAGGCAAAACAAAAACAAATATCAAACCAGTGCAGGGGCCTGTTCCATAAAACAAGTTTACCAAGTAAGCCAGGTTTATGGCAGATAGTCTGACTTATTTTAATACAGATTAACTGGCAATAAATCAGACTAACTGAAATAAGCCTGGCTTATACTCTAATCTTGGTTTATGGAACAGGTTAAAGGAAGGGTTTCAAAACATGCATATTTTCACAAGACTGGAGTGGTGTGAATTACTTCAGATTTTTGTGATGTTGCTATCAGCTGTTTGGACTCTCATTCCGACGGCACCCATTCACTGCAGAGCATTCAATGGTGAGCAAGTGATGTAAAGCTAACTTCTCCAAGTCTTTTAAGCATATTATTAAATGTATTACTAATGTAGGGAGCCATTTAGTATATTTATTCATTTTAACTGTACAAAAACAAGTTTACAAATTTAAAAAAAAAATCACATTTTGCTACTTTTACTTATTATTAAGGGTACGCTTCAGACACTTCATGCATATGAAAGATGGATAGTTTATGCCACCAAAAGTATGCAACTGGACACATTAGTACCCAAAAACCTTTTATTTATTACTTTGAATATGCACAGATTTTCTAAAAAATGGTTTCATACAACTATGTACAATCAGGAGGTTTAGAAGATCAAAAAAGTCTCATGTAAAGCTGCAGCCTGGAGTCTATAGAAAGAACAATAGGCATTATTCAGTGTCTTATTGATGCACAGACCGTGTCTAATTAGTGCACTCTCATAAAGCGGAACAAAAACAAGAAAAACAGACCCTCCCTTTACCCCCTTAAACCAAAGTGATTAAAACGCAAACAAGTGGGCCGTAAACCCTAATTTCATTAACAAACATACCCGTGTACATGTAATTTATTATTACTATGACAAACTAAAGGAGCTATAGACAGAAATATAATCAAACATAGTTTATACATACTGTCAAAGTTTCTACATTCTGTCAGTTGATTATCTGAATGTTTGCTGAGCTGAACGTAAATGGGAATCCATGTAAAACTATTTTAAACATTTTTGACATGCAGTTTTAATGAATATGCAATATTTGTACAAAAAAATTATAATTTCTCACACTCATTTGTAAGAAACGGAGCACCTAAAAATGTTTTTTCATATATATTTGAACCTTAAATCTTGTTTTTGAATGTAAAATCCAATTATTGATGACTACCCAAATATTAAACAGTCCATATGCGCAGAGCCACTAGTCCATGGTTGAACGTTGAGGTTCACACATAGTTTCGTTTATCATAGTCCCCATTGATAGATGTGCTTTTAGTAGGTGGAGGTATATATTTGAGAGGATACGAGGATTTCTCATCCTGTGGACGAGAGAAACACAAGATCACTCCTCCGACCAGAAGCATGGCAGATGCTGCCCATCCGATGTAGAGGGCAGCTCCAATTTCTCTCTTCTTTGCATAAGGCACTTGAGGGTCGTAGAAATCCGAGATGATGTTATTGGCCATCCAGCACAGAGGCACCAGCACAAACAAGCCTGAGATGATGTATATCACCCCTCCGACATTGACTACTTTGGCTTTGATGGACTCTTTAGTGATGCAGTTGGTGCACTGAGCACCGGCGATGGTTATCATCAGAGCCTGGACACCCAATACTGCTGAGATGACCGTCAGAGCCCGAGCGGTCTGGAGGTCAGTGGTCAGCGCCAGGACGGAGTCGTGCATTTTACACTGCATCTGACCCGTGCTCTGGACCACGCAGGACATCCACAGCCCGTCCCAGATGTTTTGCGCCACCACAATATTGCCCTCGATGAAAGCAGACACTTTCCACATGGGCAGCCCACAAGCCACCATCACCAAAAGGGTCCCGGTCACACTCAAGCCAAGTCCAATAATCTCCAGACATGCAGAAATCATCTTTGCAATGTTTTTCGATGCTCTTTTTTTAGTTTTGAAAGTCTTTTTGTTTAAATCAGGTGTTTAGAGCAGAAGTGTCTCTACATCGCTTGGCAGTGTTGCATTGATGAGACGCGGTGGGAGTTTTCTGCTCTTGAGTGCAGGGAGGATGATGTTATAGTGCACTCACAACAAAGAGGAGCGGCTCCAGCCAATCACAGCGCAGCGCGTCTCCCGACAACCAATCAGAAGTGAGAGCCGCTGGACCAAACTGGATAAGACTAAACTGCATCATTGTGTCAGTCGGAGTTTTCAAAAGTGACGGCAGGAGCAACATACTGGAAGTGTGACTTCCCTGTCTTCCTGGTATTCTTTAAGAAGAAAAGCAAACTTTACACAAACGGGGCAGGTGTCAAAACAAGCACACATATGAACGGCAGAAAACATTGACTGCGGAGAGTCGCAAATTATTACGCGCCTGCAAATGATGTAATGATGTACACAGACTCGGAACTAGTTAGTTTATAGACTTAGAAAGAAACACTAACAACGCAAAGTTACCAATCAGACTGAACTGCCTGCTAATAACAAGCCAGAAGCAAAGTAATTCAGGTAATTTGATAATTGAATCTGGCAACCACAACAATGAATATGTATATAAAAGTAATTCTCATTCTCAGATTTCTTACTTTTGTGAGTTTTTTTTTTTTTGTAGTCTGAGTTTTTAGGCTATCAGAGATTGTGAAGGTTTAAAATGTGTTTTTAAAGGGAAAAAAAAATACGAAAAGAATGTATCTTTTATTATTTATTCCATAGTAAAATCATTTATAATTTTTTAAACAAGTAAAAGTCAGAACTGTGAGATAAAAAGTCAATTATAACTTTTTTTTTTTTATCGCATGGCCGAAACAAGTTAAATAATAAAAAAAATATAATAATGATTCGAATAATGATCAATGATTCGAACAATGGCATTTTCCTTTTATTTAAATGCATTGTATGCATTTATAGCATGTATAATGATGTTTCTTTAGGTACTTTATACTTTTATTAATCTTCTTCTTATTTTTAATCATTTATAATGTTTTAGGTTTACATTTCTTAATGTCTTCAACTTGCGTGATTCGGATTTATCTACGTGCCGCCCAGTGTGTCATGTGTACAGTCATAACGTATGCTTAGATTTGTTACTTCCTCTCCTAAAGCATGCAGAGGAGTGGTGCAGGAAAAACAGGAAGAGGGGTGAACTGTCTCGTATTTGTGATTGTGAACATGCAGCTGCAGAGAGAGCGACGGAAGACAGCCATGGTACCACCTTGGATACCAAAGACTCAAACAGTTTGTTCTTGCCTTATAGAACCAATGTGCTTTCAATGTGACAGTGCTTTCTCGGACAAAACTGCTTTCCCAGAATTGACAATTTCCTATGTCCATAAGGTACAATTGTCCATTTACTGGAGTGGACGCCCCTCATAGAGGCTTAATACCATGTAAAGCTATTAATGATTTACTGGAACCAGGTTTCTCTCTTTAAAAGCTCTATGACTTTAAAAAAAAGTGTGTTATCAGTAAGTCAGCCACTTTACCAGAGTGTGGTATAAATGCTGAGCAACACGTTTAGTGGCACCTTGGCAAAAGCACTAATCATGAGTCAGACTGAAGCAGGAAAATCTCTGTTGATTCAGGCTGTTGTTGCTCAGGAGGGTCTAGGAAAAGCTTTGCAGCATGTACCAGCCTCTACTTCAGCTGTCTGGAGGGACATTTTTTGTATTTGTGTTGCTGGAGATGCATGTGTCTTTCACAATGTCACTCGTTTACAGCTCAGAGCTAGTTTTTAGTGGAGCAAAGCCCACAAGACCACAATCTTGGCAAGTACGGCCTACTGAAGATGTCAATTTTTTGGTTCTTTTGTTTGCATTGATGGTTCCATGAAGAACCTTCACCCACTGAACCTTATATGGTTCTTTAGATATGTAAAATGTTTTATGAACCGAAGGGTTCTCTGCGGAACCAAAACTGGTTATTCTATGGCACTGCTGTAAAAATAAAATAAAATTTTAAATTAACACACACACACACATATATATATACAGTATAATATAAGAGTACATTACAAAAATGACTTGTAAACAATTCTACAAGTATGCTCTTTCTGTAAACAGGCAAAACTTCCAATATTAACAAATGCTTCTGTCATATCAGCCTTTATCGTTGTTGTTTTGGTGACTGTGTTGTCAACTGACAGTTTTGCATTTAAAAAAAAAACAGGATGCCACTAATTGCCCATTTCAAGAAAGATGCTCTCATTGGCTGATTCAAGTTTTCTTGCTTTATGTGTTTACTGTAAATTAAATGTAGCATGATGATCATAAGATAGACCACACCAAACCGCTAATGTTTAGTACTTATAATTATATATATTAGTCACTACAGTGGGAAAATATACCCCCCAGAAACCCAAAATGCAGTCACTGAAGCCTCCTTATTTAGTGTGGCATCTGTGCAAAGGGTAAGAACATTACCCTTGTGACCTAAATTGATTGGGAGGGATCTGATAAGAAAATTACAGCAGGGAAGGAAAAGTGGGTTTGTATGATAACAGGAACAGAAACAGACAGACCAGAATGCATTATAAGTGTGTGAAAAGGTAAAGAGCCAGATTTACTAACAGCAGCGCGAACCATCTTTTTGGTGTTAAAATAGTACTTTCAGCATTTACTAAAGACACAGAGTGAAGAATTAGCGCTGAACACATTTTTGCACCTTACCTCACTGAATGCGCAATTATAGGAGTTTCCCCTTAAAAGGGAAAATATATGGGAGGAGAGCATTAAAATGGATCACGCAAGATGATGCAAATTGTATTTGTGTCCTTTTATGGAATTGCACTCTAATGCTAATTAAATGTAAAAGTAAATCTACAATCAAACTAAATTTAACTTACTAAACATTACTAACAAACTTGAAAGATTTTAAGAATTTCTTTTGATGTTGCTAAAAATAACATTATGTTGTGTATTTGGATGCAATGTTTATGCGCGTGCCAAACATTTGCACTGTGTTTGAAAATAAACCCATTCTGTGATGTAGAAAAGTGGGGGTGTGTTTAAACGAGGTGGACAAGTCAGATGGTTTTGTAAATTTAATTTTTGCAACTTCGGGGATCTTATTGTAACAGTCCAAAGAGAAATTGAAAATTCTATGACCCCCTTGAAGTTTTAAAGGCAAAGAAAGATGCATAAATGCACTCAAAAAAATTATTCATTGGATGAACTAAATTTAATTGAAGGCAGGATTTCCCTCCAATAAATATGTGTAGTCCCAACTCAAAAAAAAAAAAAAAAATTAATGCAATTAAATTTAATTGAGTTGGGTCAACTCAGTTTGATCAAATAAAGTTTTAATGAAAATGATACATTTTATGCTTGTTGAACTCAAAGTAAAACATTTAACTGAAAAATAAAT
>JAUCNO010000002.1:11202775-11258087 GCA_032353835.1 Enteromius viviparus | reverse complement strand
CTTAGTTGGGGACACCTGATTTCCAGTGATTATCGTCGTCTTGACTACAGAGACCGTCTCTGCATTTAATAAATAAACAGTTTAATCACATCATTATCCATTACCATCACTCTGTTCTCCTATTTAATAATGTTCAGTGCTTTGCTGCAATCTGTTTTGTTAAAAGCGCTATAGAAATTAAATTGGTTGATTGATTGAATTGCAAGAAAGCTTAAAATCTGAGATCAAATGTCAGAATTATGCAACATAAACCTGCAATTGTAAAAAAAAAACCGAGACATTAAAAAGTTGCCGTTTTTCCTTGCGGGAATAATACTTTTAAAGTTTAAGGCAATTTAATGTGTTGCAAATTCTGCTCATGTTGTCTTCGTACAGTATTTGTGAATGCATAAATATAGTCAATATAAATATGAATTAATCTGCACACCTTACAAGGGACAGTTCATCATCCAATCAAATCCTGAAGTCAAGTGCCGCCCTACATAATTTCCCACAGAAGTACGGCCCAATATGGCTTTCAGATGCGTAGCTTGATTTTCATTCATTACAGTCAAAATAAAAGGAAATGATGTGTGTATTCTGTGTATGATATAGACTCTCTCTCGTTCGGCCCGCAGTAATGTGAAAGACATTCATTCGGTGCTGGAGATCACGGTGTACGACGAGGACAGAGACCGCAGCGCTGACTTCCTGGGTAAAGTGGCCATCCCGTTATTAAACGTAAGCTCATCTTATATTCTTAGATCCACGTGTGTTTTTAAAACGAATCGAGTCGCCAAGCGAGATTGATGGCGACGCGTCTTTAAAAGCGCACACAGCTGGGCCTCCCGGTGCCTGGGTAATGTCTCTGTGACAGAGGGATGCTGGTAATGAGCAGGTACTTGTCAGAGTTGGAAGTGCTGGAAGGAGGGAGGGACGGGGAGGGAATGTGCGGCTGGCTGTTTGATGCTGCCGCTGGGAGATCAGGGGTCAGCCGAGGAGGGGGGTCCGCTGGGGCTTTGCCAGACAGCAGGCTGTCACGTCTTCTTCACACAGATCCGCAACAGCGAACAGAAGGCCTACGTCTTAAAAAACAAGGAGCTGACAGGGCCAACAAAGGGGGTCATCTTTCTCGAAGCAGACGTCATCTTCAACCCCGTAAGTGTGCGCTGCGCCCAGAGCGCTGGATGTTGTGTCTTTTGTCTCCACGCTGAGGAATATGCAATAATTATTGATGCATAGAGAACTCTGGCGCTAATTAAAACAAATCATAGTGTTTGGTTTTGCTTCAAGGTGAAAGCCAGTTTGCGGACGTTCGTTCCACCAGAGCAGAAGTACATCGAAGAGGAGGCCAAAGTCTCTAAACAGGTAAAATAACAACAGTGTATCTATTCTTTTAAAAGACACCTCTGTCATTATTTACTGCCCTTTATGTCGCTCCACAAACACATGCTGCGTTTTATTCTGTGATACACACATTACGTGAAAAATCATTACACAGCTGTTTCCATAAAACTGACACTTCAAAGTGGCCGAAAAACACCCCCATAAATAGTTCAACTGACTTGTTTTGTGTCATGCATTCAAAGACTTCTGAAGTGTTCGCATCTTTTTTACACTGGCAAAAACAGAAGCATTAATCATTTGATGTGTGTTTTTATCATTTTATAAATTAATATAATTTTATTATTTTAATTTAATAATAATTAATTATAATTTTTATTATAATTATCGTGACTGTTTTTGAAATATGTACATATATTTTATTTATTAATGGTTTGTTTTTACATCGGTTTTAGTTTTATCCATTTAAACTGAATGATAATGTTTCCTCATCAACTATCTGAAATTAAATAAGTTTTAAGAATTTAAATATTTTATTTTAGTTATTTATCTTCAGTTATAATTTTTTTATTAAATATATTTTTTTTGTAGTTTCATTCATGTTTTTTTGGCACCTAGCTAAAATTAAATAAGTAAAAAAACAATAATACTAATAATTTATTTGAATTATTCATTTAGCTATTATTAAAATTATCTAAAATGTTTGTTTTTTGTGCTGTCAAACAATTAATCGCACATAATCGCATCTAGAATAAAAGTTTTATATAATACATAATATACTTTATATATAATACACTTTACATAATACATCTGTGTGTACTGTGCATATTTATTATGCAAATATAAATACAAACAGATGCATGTATATATTTAAGAAAAATATGTTTATATATTAAATATATTTAAATATCATAAGTATAAGAAAATAAACATACAAATGCTTAATGCATAAATACTTTCAAAGTATATACTGTATGTGTGCGTTTTAATATTTACATAATACAAATACATATATTATGTAAAGAAAACTTTGGATGTATTTATAGATGTAAATGTGAAATATATTTTGGGTGCGATTTAATTTTTTGACAGCACTATTTTTTATGTTTGTAGTTTAAGTAAACTATAATAACTTCGAATAATATTGCAAAAGTCCTATGGACCACTTGACCTTTCCTGATGTTTTTTTGGAGACTCTACATGTGTGTTCCATACATAAAATAACAGCACGCGGGTGTGAAACCACATTAGGTGTAAGTAAATAACACAATATTCATTTTAGCTGAACTGTGCCTTTCATCCAACGGCTGCAATCAAATCAAAACCACCCCAACGAGGGCCGGCGGTCCCATGCCCATCACACAATAGGCCGACGTGTTTGGGACAGGGGGCGCAAGCACTGAATCGCAGCGTTTTCCCCCTTGCCCTGCCGCTCTAGGTGTTGAATAGAAATGTCAAGCCGGCCCTCATGAGAGGAGAGGGGCCACCCCAGAGGGCCCGGTTGCGGCTCTGCGGCTGTGCCTGCTCATTGTCCTCTCTCTCAATGTGCCTGCGTGACAAAAGCGCTGAATTGGAGGGGCTGGGCTGAATCAGACGCTGTCACAAAGCTGCGCATTGAGCAGAACAGACCGATTCTTCAGTCCTTTATGCCCGTCTCAGTGAAGAGTTCAACCACGGATTCAGCCCGTATATCTAACCCCAGCTGTCAGTCACACCGTCACTTATGGAGATGATTACATTTGCCTCGTTTTTTGATACGCCATAAGTTTTGTGCACCTTTTGGGATGGTTTGCTAATCATGCGTTTTAGAACAAAGTTGTTCAATTTTCTTTAGATCGGCCTATGATGGAAGAGATTTTTATGTTTTCTAAAAAAAAAGAAAAAAGTAACTAAATCTAATTTTGGAATGTTTTTATTTTCTTTTGATGTACACCATTTATAAGTTTGATGTCAGTAAGATTAAAAAAAAAATTAATACTTGATTAAATTGATTCAAAGTGACAGTAAAGATTCAGTATTCCATTATAACATTAATAACGGTCAAAAAAGTGTTACATTCATCAAAAGTTTTTTATAAAAGTTTTCTATTCATCAAAGAATCCGGAGAAGACAAAACCCCACAGAAAATGTTAAGCAGCAAAACTGATTTCCAGATAATAATAAAATAATTATTATTGTTTATTTAGCAGCAAATCAGCATATTAGAATGATTTCTGAAGGATAATATGACAGTGAAGCAATGATTCTAAAATAATCAGCAAAATACATTTAAAATATATTTAAATAAATTGTAACAATATTTCACTATATTACAGTTTTGCTGAATTCTCACTGGGTCAAATTAATAAATGGAACCTTTGTGAACATAAAAACACTTGCTGTTTTTTTTCCCTTCTGTTCCCAAACTTTTGAATGATTTGCATTATTACTTTTGGTTACAATATATATATAACTGTGATATATGTATATATACATATGTATATATACATATATATACATACATATACATACATATACATTATATATATATATATATATATACAGAATTTTGAGAACGTATAGAAATACTTTAAGTAAATTATATAAAATTTAAAAAAATGTTATTTTAAATTTACTGCAATTTTTATATATTTTTAAAAATAAAATAGTAGTTTATTAAACGGTCATGTTACAGTTACTGCTGTGTTATATTACGAATCTTCTTTTGGTTTGAATATGTTTCATAATAGATTATATTATATAAAGTTAAAACATATCAGTATATTTCAGTATAATAATTTTTTTTTAATACTATGTATTTAGGTGTATTCTTTTTATTTTTTTTTATCGCTAACACCTCTTGTTTGTTTGAATTTCTGTGTAATATTCTCTCACATCAGATGCTGCAGCAGAATTTTAACCGAGTGAAGCGCTGCGTCCACTTCGTCATTAACGCGGGCTCCTACATTAACAGCTGTTTTCAATGGGAGTCCCCACGCAGGACTTTATGTGCTTTCTTGGTAGGTGGCAAAACTCTCTCGTATATACACAGACACAAACACCGCATTGATAAAACACACACAACTCAAAGAAACTCAAACTCACTTATTAAAGATAGATAGGTCTACTCTAGATAATACATGTACACTGTATATATTATAGATTGAGCGTGTTTGGTGACTCTTGTGTGCTGAAGGGCTGTGATGTGTGAAGTGCGCTCGTAGTTTAGTGCTGAAGCACCCTTGAGCTAAAACGAGTAGATGTGATCTCTTAGACACCGTTCCTCTGTGACCTCGCGCCCGACCTCACCCCTCGCCCCCTCCTGCCCCGCTCTGAACACCTCAAGAGCCCTTCACACTCGGTTCCCTCGAGCTTTCACACACTCCAGCCACACACTCCCCTAAGGAACCTGAAGGAGGCGCTGTAGACTCCCTCACAATAGATTCTCTCTGCTGTTTTCATTTGTACCTGTTCTTGAAAATTAACTGACCGAGATTTGACCTCCCTCTATAAGCAGTGAAGTTCAGATCTGGTTTACGGCTATGTCTGGAAACCTGAAGTTAAAGTCATTTACAGTACAGTAACAAAAACTATAAATCTTTTCCAGCTACAATATCTGATAGGATGAACCACATGTGTATATACATGTATATATATATAAAGTGTGTATATAAAGTGTGTATATATATATAAATATATAAACACACACACACGCGCACAAATATAAAATGTGCATACTAATATAAACTAATGTAACATATATATAGAATATATATATATATATATATACATACTGTACACTAACATTTAAAAGCTTAATGTTTAACGGCTCACTAAGGTTATATTTGATTTAAAAAAATATATAACTGCAATTTTGTATAAAAAAAAATATATGAAAAAATATTAAATATTAAAATAGTTTTTATAGATGTGTATATAAATTTATTTTAAAAAGTAATTTCTTTCCTAAGATTCCTTTATGACTAGAAAGTTAATATTTTGTCTTTTTAAAAAAGTATCTAAATTTTTTGCCGTTAACCGATAGTTCCGGGAATCAACTATCGGTGCCGATTAATTGGCAAAAGCGATACATCGGTCAACCTCTAGTATTTACTATCCCTTTTGATCAATTTCATGCATCCTTACTAAATAAAAGTATTCATTTACTTCAAATAAATTTTTCAGAGCCAGACTTTGACAATCTATAGGTAGGGCTGGCCGATATAAATCGGACGATATATTATGCGCATCTCGTCAGTAAAGCGGTTCTTTGATTAGCGCTAAATCTCCATCAGCTGTTTTAAAAAAAAAACTCCAACTTATAAACAGAGCCGTAGTTCACTGAGAAGCTGTGCCATTAAATTACCTGAGAAACGTGTAGCTTGTCACTGATCTACGGCTCTGTTTATAAGTTGGCGTTCCTTTTGAAAGCAGCTGACGGAGATTTACCGCTAATCAAAGAACCTGCTTTACTGACGAGATGCGCTTAATATATCGTTCGATATATATTGCCCAGCCCTACCTATAGATAAATTATGCTAAAATTTGTTAATTATATCACAAGGTGTCACATACTTGTAAATCATTAACCTACCTAATTAACCTAATTACAATCATCTCTATAGAACTAGATGAGAATATTTTAATGAGATGATTAACGATTTACTGAATCTTCCCTATTTATAAACATTAGCAGATATAGTTATTGTAACAAAGGAACTGTTATCATATACATGGCATTGCAAGACGTCTATTAGTCAATAAGATGTTTTTGTTGTGACCGGTCAGATCTTTGTGTTGGTGGTTTGGAATTTCGAGATCTACATGGTTCCGTTGTCCCTGCTGCTGCTGCTGACCTGGAATTACTTCCTGCTGGCCTCGGGGAAGGAGTCGCACGAGGGGAGCGTGGTGAGTGTGTTTATGGATGTTGACTCTCCAGTCTAATGAGGGCTAAATTTGTGACGTTTATCTCCAGCTCATTTTAAGCACATGGTTGTTGTAGGCCGTCACAGGAAATTGCAATGTCTCACCCTACCCAAACCATCTTTGATTATTTGAACTAACCATCAACAATTCCTGGTTAATAAACAGTTAGGTTATATTGTGCATGTTTATTTTTTTAAAGAAGCGTGCACAGCTGGAATTGAATGTTTTCTATTCCAATTACTTCAGGTAATTAAAAGTAGGGCAGATATATGTGCCATTCCACTTACCTGGTGTATTTTCTTATCGCGTTTTCCAATTAAATTGTGTCAAACTAATTTCACGCCATCGTGAAATGTTGCCAATCACACTGAGTGTGTACGCAAAAACTCCCTGAAAATTGATTCCGTTTTAATTGTTAAAATGGCGTGGAATGAGTGCTGATGACTTTCAATGCCCAGCGTTTCTGGAGAGGGCGCTTGCTTCCCAATTAAGCCATCAAAATTTTAATTACATTTTGATTCAGGGGTATCCAGTCAAAGAGTCAGTGGCGATGTGCATCAGATAAATCTCAAAACAATAAAATAATAATTTTCCACTACTTTGCAACCTAAAATATGGAATTATCATATTGTCCAGCATGAATTTCAATATTTTCCAAGCTTGATTTCAGTTGACGGATACATGACAGACACGGAGAGAGAATCGTTTCACATTCAGGAGATTGACACAAATATACAGTCTGTCACCGGTGTGAGCCGTATGCATGTGTGTTTTCATATGTGGCTAATAAATGGTGGAACAGTTGCCATTAGATTGTCATCAGTCTGTATGTGATGTAACGTGAGTGTTTAAATGACATTCTAAACTCCCCAGAGGAAAACGTTATTGCTCAGAGGTTGATCTTTCATTGCTCGAGAGACTTAATGGAATTCTCGGTTCTGTTTTATTTAGATATCAACTTCATCTCAGATGTTTCGTTAAAAGCTGATGAGAAAAATACAAACGAGATGGGTCTTGACATAGAATATAAAAGATGGTTTTAAATGGTTATAAAATTCTGAAAATTAATAAAAAGTCATGATAAAATATTTTATTATTATTCATATTTTACTATCAAGTAGTCATAATTTTATAGTAAACAATTATTTAACAATTAATCACATCCAAAATAAAGGTTTTTGTTTGCATAAAATATGTGTGTGTTCTGTGTATATTTATTATGTATAGATAAATACACACAGAGTATGCATTCGAAAATTTGTACATGTATTTACCGGTCTATATATGTATTCATATAATTTATAATATAAATATATAACATATTTATTATGTAATGTATAAAAATAACCTATCTTTTTGAAATAAATATACACAGCACACATGTATTATGTACATGCACATTATGTATACAAAAACATTTCGAGTGCACTGTTTATTATTATTATTACTATTATCAAGTGATCAGGAGAGACTTGGAAAGGTCTCAAAAATGCATTCTGCTACAAAATTAATGCAGATAGCTTAGCTCAGATTTAGCTTAACTTAGTTTTATGTTTAATGCTTACATTAACATGCATATCTCATACTTCACATTGACTTTTGTAGACTTGGTTTGTAGAAGTTTAAAGATCTCTTGTGAAACTGTAGAGGAGAAGTAGATTTCTTTCATGGGAGAAGCAGGACGTTTCTATTTGCTCTCCAATTGATCTCATTGATGCTTTCGTTCAAGCATAAGCCATTGAGATATTAAAAAAAGATTGTGATTTTTTGTAGCAAGCGATGGAGGACCTTATTGTGGATGTGGATGAAGACTATGACAAAGATGACAAGGTAACCATACACTTCTATAAAGAATATTTCCTAAAACTACTCTTTCCACTTGGTGACATGCATAGCTGAAGGAAATCCATCTTTCGTTTGTGGTCTTGTGTGTTATCTGGAGCTCTCAGGGACAGCTGAAAGGTTGGCGTACGGACACACGGTTTAATATATGTGTCAGTGTTTTAGTTTAATTGCACCTGAGGCCTGCATTGCCAAATATATTCAACATATCCCAGATGTTTAACTCCAGCCATTCTTCACGTTCTCATAACCCTTTGTGCGCCACAAGGCAGCCATTAGTGGCCTGACCTTTGACCCTGGGAGCTAACTTGGGTATTTTGGCACAAATGACCCAGACACCTGTTTTCCATTCATAAGGACCCTTCATAGGCCCGGGCTAAGCCTGGACATATGTTTGCACTTAGCTTATTGCCGGCTGGTCATGAAAATACGCAGAGGGTTGGTATCACTCTCCAAGCTTTCAAAAATTGTTCCTGCTAATTTATGGGGACAATTGATTTGTCGAACCCCAACTCTGTAAGTTGTTGGGGAAAGAATAACACAACTTGCAGCCTGTCCCACTGATTTTCCATCCGAACCAACGCAGGTGAGGCCTGGGTGCAAAATAAATGCTGTCAGGCACGATCAAACAAGGGAAAACAGGGGAAAGACGCAACCATAAAAAATAATGATCTATTAGATCAAACTTAATCCATAAAATAGTGTAATTAAATTGTGTATTTCCTGTTCACACAAGAAGTTTTAATAATAGCAATGAAGTAATATTGCGAACAATTATTGCAATTTAATATATCTGTTTTCTTTTTATATATATATATATATATATTTTGAAATGCACTTTATTCCTGTGATGCAAAGATGAATTTTCAGCATCATTTCTCCAGTCTTCAGTGTCACATGATCCTTCAGACATCATTCTGATATGATGATACATAAGATCTTATTATTTTGAATGTTGAATGCAGTTGTGCTACGTCATATTTTTGTGGAAATTGTGATACAGGTTTTTCCGAATTCTTTAACAGTTTTGATAAATTCAACGCATCCTTGCTGAAAAAATAAATATATATATATAGGGTAATTATTTATTGCATATTAAGTTTATATTTATAAAATCCCTTAACTTAAACTGTTTTTTGTATTTTTCTTGATAAAAATTAGCAGATATATTTATCATATTAATTTATAGTAACTTGTTATTATATGTAGGCACCATGTAAAAAAGATTTCAGTATTTATGATTCAGTATGATTTATTATCCAGTCAGAAAACTGTCAATTTGAACTCTTAAAACATATTCAAAAGCGCTAAGAACATTTAGAAAAACAGGCACCAGAAAATGAAAAGCTCTCGGTTTGAATTTGACTTACCAATATTTTAAAAGGCAACGTTTGACATGTGATTGAGATGAATTTAAATCTAATGTTGAACATTATTCCGCTTGGTTCCGAGGAATCGTGTCGTTCAGAGGCCCTCTTTTCCATATTAATGAAGCTGCGGTTGGGATTGGAGACTCGCTGCTTTTGTGTTAAGCTACACCAACTAACCTTTTAGCCTAAAGAGAAGAGACACCAGTCAGCAAACAAAAGCGTCCCCACCCCCACGTCTTTCATTTCTCATAACGCAACTAAACAACTCATGTTACCTTACTGGAAGGTTTTCTACAGACTCTTCAAAATCCTATGACAAAATGAATTCTGTTGAGTAACATGCTCTGCATGCTTGTGTGTTTAAACAACAGGACTCAGACAAGAAGGGCTTCTTGGACAAATTCTATGCGGTTCAAGATGTGATCATAACGGTTCAAAACGCTCTGGATGAAGTAGCCTGCTTTGGAGAGCGAGTGAAGAAGTAAGAAGTTTGGATGTTACAGATCTATTCTTAGTAGCAATAATTATGTGTGCATGGTTGTATATATTCATCCTCATGCTGTTCCTCTTTTCCAGCACGTTTAACTGGTCTGTGCCATTTCTGAGCTGGTTAGCCATAACGGTGCTATGTGCCGGTGCCACGCTAATATACTATATCCCACTACGATACATTGTGCTGGTCTGGGGTGAGAAATGCTTTGTGCATTAAACCCTTTCCTAATAATTTACTATTTTACTTTAGCTTGTTGCAAATCTGATGCATTTATTATATACATTAGATATATTCTTGCATTCTAATAATTTAAAGGCTATAATATTTTGGGTATTAGTAGGATATGAACATGCATGTCTCACGCAGGTATCAATAAATTCACCAAAAAACTTCGGGCCCCCTACATTATTGAGAACAACGAGCTGCTGGACTTCCTGTCTAGAGTGCCATCAGATGTCCAGTTGGTAAGTTATCAATGATAAGCAGCATATTATCATTGTTTTGCATGATTCACATGTTGTGCACAATTTGCTCATCAGGTTCAATACAAAGATCTCAAACCGGAGTCTTCTCAGAGTCCCAGCAAGAAAAGGAAAAACAATCCCGGATAGATCTCGAACTGTGCAAGCACTAAGCACTGTTCACCTACAAAACACTGTGCAATGCTGCAAAGGAGATCGTTTAAAAAAAAAGAAATATTTCTAGCATTATTTATGCAAACTTGCACAACTATAACAGCACAACTGTTCATAAAATCTGCTTTTTATTATTTATATTTCCATTTTTAAATTGAAAAAAGATAAATGCTGCAAACTGGATTCAAACTTGTGTCGCCCACATGAGCACCATAGCTCAAAAAACTTGTGCCTAACACTTGGTCACAGCTCCAGCAATCAGCTGAGACTATAACATGGTTTCTGGTGCAAAAATATTAGCCTGGAAATGTTTAGCTTTCATAAACCTTGCATAACTGAATGTAATAAATGCAATTGGTCTGCCCACAACAGTTTTCTTGAAAGAACACAGTGAACTTTGCACCTTTGAGGTCACTCTTCAAATCATTTTTCTTGTATAATTATTTTTATCCACAAGCACGTATGGAGAACCTGCATGCTGTGCATCTAAATGGAAAGAATGTATGTGTGTCCAAAAAAGTATCTGTAGATATACAATGTGGAAATATTTTTTATGTTCTGGACATGTTTACCCATGACAGATGTCATGATGAAATGGTGTTTAATTGCGGTGTCTGTGTTGCTTGTTAATGATTTGTCAATGGTCTATGAGCATGTAACTGTTAAGCAGATATACTCAAGTTGGAGGAATTCTCAAATTTCCAATTGAGAGCATTTGTGCACATTCAAAGAAAATAAAAAAAGGCATTAAGGTTTATACAGGGCTGAAACCAACCAATGAAAACCTCTCTCTGTGATCTTTTGGTTATTTATTTTCCAAAACAATAAAAAAAAAAGACTTTTTTTCCTGAATGTTGCTGGTGTTGTTTGTATTCTTCAAAAAATGAAACATGAAATCACATTTGCAATCCATGCACTGTAAGGCAGGGCTTGCATTTTATCCATCAGGAATTGATTGGGTTAAATATTTTTGATTTGGCACAATGTGCACCAATGAATCATTTACAACAAGACTAGAAAAAAATGCTACAGTTTTGATTTCATGATTACCTTAACCACACCCCAACAGAAAGAAAGAAATTCATTAATTAAAAACAAATTAATACATGCAATTAAACATGGTGCCATGGGGTTTTAAGTACATATGGCATTGCATAATCCAGTATTTCATCCTTGTGTAAAATGTAGATTGTTAATCATTTGTCCAAGAGCATCCAATTAACTAATCCAGATTAGAGCTCCAGTATCTGTGAAGTGATGCATTTCTCAGGATGGGGGAGGGACGGTAACAGATAATGAATGAGTCATCAGGTGGAGTTTTGTGTCTACATTAACACATTCATACGGGCAACTGGAAGGTCCATCGCCCAGCTACAAATGAAAGGTTTATAATTAGTTTCTTTAATCTCTGCCTTATTAAATAAATGCTTCTTTGGGAATCAGGACAGACTAATTGAGCTATGAAGGGCATCTTTTTAAAGTAGCAAAAGAGCAGTCTCTCCCAAGGCCTGGGCTTTTAAAAGAGATTAATGAGAATTTAAAACGGTCTTGGGGTTCCCTTCTCACTTCAATAAAGACAGTTGTAACTCTCTACAGTGCTCCCATTGATAGTTTAAGATCCAGAACGCGACGGTTGAGTAAACATCTATACTACAGCTTTACAATGAGGACACTAAACAGAAGAACGCATGTCTGTTTTAATCTACAGTCAAAGCTTTGATTTCCTTGAAGTCGGAGAAGTTGCAATTGCTTGATTTCAAGTTCAACAACAGACCAACAACATTTTCAGGGTTCTGTGGTGTGTGTTCAAGTCACATTTCCTCCCAAAACTGAAGAAAAATAATAGATGTATTTTGCATCAAGAAAACTAAGAATATTTAATTATTGCAATAGAGTAGGCCTATTTATTGCATTATTTTACTTTAAAAATGTGAAAATGCTAAATATTACTAATACTAAAATGTAAGTGCTAATTATTTTGATTTAATTTTAGTAATCATAGTAAATGCTATAATGTATCAATACTTTTTATAATGATTTTTATATAGAGTTTAAAAGATTAAAAATAAATGTATATATTTATATGATGTTTAAATGTCATAAAATAAAGTCTTTTTGGGGGGGGTTGAAATGTGACCCAGATCTTTTGTGAAATTCTCCCATCCATGCCATGCTGAAAATCCAAATTAACATTCAGGACAAACAAGAGAAAAGAAAACCCAGATAGAAAACAATGTAATAGTCAACAGCAGTCTTCAATCACATTTATTCATCGTCATGCTATCTGGAGACATACTGTATGCTATCCCAGTCACACACAGTCCAAAAAAAAGCTCTGTGCAAGCAAAAGTGACTCTTTTCCTGTGCAAATCACCAATATTATTGAACGCCAGTCCACTATTCCTCAAGAGCTTGAAGCTCCTGCTCAGCGCTCAAACATTACGCCCCGGGCAGAATTCAACACCCCCTCAGGCTCAGATACCCCACTGGATCATAAAGGGTGGAAAAGGTGAAAAGTGCAGGATGCAACCTGGAAATCATTGTCCAGATTGTACTTATTGTGTCTCACGTTATAAAGTGTAAGGCTTTGCTCATACGGTGAAGGGAGTAAAAGCAGAAGTACATCTCATGATTTTTGATCGCGTCTCTAACACACTCTTGTGCAATCAAAAAGAATTTCTTGTAAACAATGTCCTAAGTTCCCACTTTAATTTCAAGATTTCCACCAGACATAACAACGACAACCAAACACAATGCACAACGCTCAAAGAAGTAAAACAGCAAATTACACACGCCTACATAATGAACCGTGCCTTGTTCATCTCCATACCTCATCCCTGCTGATCAGAAATACCAAAGACTGTGGCATGGATACAACACATTTAAAATTAATAATGGTCCGATCTGTATGTGGAACACGTAGCAGCGGTTGGAAAGCATTGCATGAAAGCTGCCCCCAGGTGCTGAGCAGAATATGAGCACTGGCACCTCTGCGGGTTCACACAAAGTGCTATGCATCTAATTGCTGGAGTGTCCACTCACAGTCGCCGTGTTTCTCCACGGCATACTAATGCACTCGCGGCTCCGCATGCGATGAGTGCCAGTCTGGCCTTGCATACTCCTGGTGTCTGTAGAGCTGATTAGGGGGGATTTTAGCCATTGCTGGAGAGCTGTGCAAACAGAAGAAACAGACCGCGGAGTGTTTGCAGATCAGGTTATTGTTTGGATCTGCCGGCAATGGTCATAATGTCACTGTTTCAGTCGAAGATAGTAAATTTGATGTATTGGATCAAGCAGGGTCAGAAGATTGAGAATGGAGTTGAGTGTTTATAGGTTTTTGATATTTTGCTTGGGTTCAGTCGCACAATATGACTGTCTGTTTATGTAGCATATATCGCTAAAGATAACATTTTTAAGTAACACCAACTAACTACAAAAAAGATGTGTTGTTCCTGTACTTTCCTTTATCTATGGAACACTATTTTGAAAAAAAGTCTCATTGTTATCTCATGCAATAAAAGTCAATGGGATCCGAAAAGATAACAGTGAGGAAGTTAATGAGGATATCCCTTTAAGGCACACATTAAATTTGAAACTTAAAAGAGGAAACTACTGTCAAAAAAAACCCAAAACAGAATCTATATAAACGTACAGATTTTTCTTAACCATGCTCTTCTCTTTTACAGACTGCTCTGGTAAGCACACTTTCTGACCCGTCTACAAATTTAGGCGCATTCAATTTACCAAAAGTGACAGTAAAGACATTAATAACTACATGTTTCTTTTCTCCTGTTAAACACTGAACATTTAGCTTTGCTATCAGATAAATAGTTATTTTAAACTATAAAAATACTTTATGTTTTTTCATTAAATAAATGCAGCCTTTGTGAGCATGACTATACTTCTTTCAAAACCATTAAAAATGTTTTAGGTTATTTTTTTAATTAGATTTTTAGGTTGGTTTTAGGATAGGTTCTAGCCGCCAAGCTGTTCATGTTGGCATTTGTACAGCTTTAGAAAGTAACCAATAATGCATTCTCTCATTCCCAGGAGTCCCCAAACTCTTAAGAAAATGATACTGATGTTAATTTTGATATGCACTGTCCACTCATCTCAAGGCCTCCTCTGGGCTTGGAGAAAGCTTCCATGTGATGTGACACTGTCTAACATCTCTGTTGCCTTGGATTGTTCAGGAAGATCTTTGAAAAGAATTCCAAGAAACCTGATCTGGAATACAACTGATCTAGACTTTGCGGACAATGAATTAAAATATCTACCAAAGGATGCCTTCTGGAATCTGACTAATGTCACAAAGATAAACCTCAGAAAGAATAAGATTGAAAAATGTCTTGATAAAGACCATGGGATTTTTTCAAGATTGGCAAATCTTGAGACTTTGCTTCTTGATGGTAATAAGATTACAGTATTTCCAAGAGACCTCCCTTCTGGACTCCAAACGCTAAGCCTCACATCCAACCAAATACAGACAATCGGACCATCAGATTTTGCAGGAACAAAGAAACTCACATTTTTGTCATTAAATAACAACTGCTATAATAATGACAGTACAGAACTGACAATTCACAATGAAACATTTCAACATTTAAATCTAACTGAGCTAGAACTTTCTAAAAATGGACTGAAAAAAATACCATTGCTTTTACCCAGATCCCTCCAAAAACTTTCACTTCTCCTAAATAAGATAGGCTATGTTCACGTCTCTGACCTGAACGGCCTAACAAACCTAACAGTTCTTGATTTATCTGGAAATTGCCCTTTTTGTTTAACTGCTCCATTCCCATGCACTCCCTGTGAGACAGAAAATAAGGCTCTACAGATTCATCCGGATGCTTTTAGTGAACTATCCAAACTACAAGACCTACGACTGTCTGGGAATTCGTTACAAACGATCAACCCATCATGGTTCAGGAACCTTACTATGTTAAAGTATTTGTATCTTTCCTTCAACTCGTTGATAAGTGAATTTGAAAATGGCCAATTTTTCAGTGTTCTACCAAAAGTGGAAGTTATAGATTTCTCATACAACAATCCGTCTCAAACATTTTACCAGAGACTAAATCTCTCAAAAAATTTTGCTAGTTTGAAATCACTACAAACACTTCATCTAGAAGGGTATATGTTCCAAAACCTTTGTGAGGGAGATCTCAGACCTCTCTTTGGTTTGAGAAACCTATCCGTTCTGAACTTGGGAGTCAACTTTCTCCAACATCTCAATCTATCGGTGTTCAGGAACTTTCACAACCTGTCTTTGATTTCATTGTTTGACAACAGGCTAACATTCACGAATCCTTGTCGGAAACAGGTGTGTAGAAATAAATTTGTTTTTGATGACGATGAAGGGGACAGACTTGAACAACCCTACATTCACACAAATGAACTGTTCGGCCATTATCCTCCATTTACCAAAGCTGAATGCCTAAACACAGGACCAGTTTTGGACCTCAGCAAGAATAACATTTACAGTATCAATCGAATTTTTTTCTCAGGAGCAGAGAACATCACTTGCCTCAATCTTTCCTCCAACTCGATTGCTTCATATTTCAATGGTACAGAGTTCACTTACTTTCCCAGGCTAAAGTACCTTGACTTGTCTTACAACAGAGTCTACATGCTTTCTGATTCCGCCTTCAATGAACTGAAAGAGTTACAAGTTTTGGATTTAAGTCACAACAAACATTACTTTGAGGTGTCAGGTGTCAGGAACAGTCTGGCGTTCCTGGAAAAACTTCAGTTCCTCAAAGTTCTCAAACTCAACTGGAATGAGATAAATTCGCTAACCAACAAGACTTTGAAGAGCGACTCACTGAAGGAACTGCAGTTTCAAGCCAATCGACTGGATATAATGTGGAAGAAGGGCCGTGGATTCGAATGTCTTTTCAAGTCTCTCTCGAACCTAACGCACCTTGATATATCACTTAACAAGCTTAGTGAAATACCAGAGGATATATTCCAGTATTTTCCAAGTACACTAAAAAATCTTAGCATGAGCAGGAACACTCTGGCCAATTTTGAATGGGAACAGCTCAAATATTTACCCCAGCTGGAGACTCTGGATCTGAGTAAAAACCAACTAAGTAATGTCAACGAAACACTATCAAGCTGTACAAGCTCGTTGAAGGTCTTGGACTTGAGCCATAATCTGATCTTTATGTTGCATCAGAGCTTTCTCAAAAATGACAAAAGCCTGCTGATCCTCAATCTTGCTTTCAACCGCTTGAAGCACATCAGTGATGCATCCTTCCGGACAGGTAGTGATCACTACCTAAGCATACTGAACCTGCAGAGAAACCCTATCCACTGCTCCTGTGACTTTCTGGACTTCATTCTATGGTTGGAGAAAAGTAAGATTGTTGTTCCTCGTCTAGCAACAGACGTCTTGTGCGACCTTCCGGAATCCAAAAGGGGGCATCCATTGGTCAGTCTGGACTTAAAGAATGCCTGCATCAACAACAGCATTGCTCAAATCCTATACATATTCACATCATCCATCATCACTGTCATGATGTCTACAGCTATCGTGATACATGTGTTCTATTGGGACATTTCATACATTTATAATTTCTGTAGAGCCAAAATAAAGAGTTATTACTTAAAAATAAATGACTGCACTTATGATGCCTTTGTCATGTACGACACCAAGGATCCGATGGTTGCAGAATGGGTATTGAACCACTTGCGTTTTGAACTGGAAGATAGGGGAAGACGAGTTCGTCCACTCTGTCTGGCAGAAAGAGATTGGACTCCTGGTATACCGATAATGGATAACCTAAACCAAAGCGTAAACCAGAGTAGGAAGACAATATTTGTGCTGACTGAGGGATTTGTTCACAGTGCGATTTTCAAGATGGCAGCTTTCCTAGCGCAACAAAGGCTGCTGGAAGAGGGTGTGGATGTGATGGTGTTGGTCTTGTTGGAACCGGTTCTTCGGCAGTCGAGAATCCTAAACTTGCGGCGCTGCCTTTGTGGGCAAAGTGTGCTGGAGTGGCCCACAAACCCAGCGGCAGAGGGCTTTTTCTGGCAGAGACTGAGAAATGCAGTTCAGTTTAAGAGTCAAAGCGTGCAAAGCAAATTGTTTACAAATTACTTCAACGGACGATAATTGTGCCGTTGAGATTCCTTCTAACCAAACTGTTTGTGATTTCCACATTTAGTCTTATTACTATATGTATCGTTTAAAACTGGTCCATTGTTATAAGTCAAGAGTGTTAAAACGATGTCTTTTAGATTATACATTTTTAAGAAGTAATTTCTATCACGTCAGCTGTTTGAGGGATTGACATGGTAATGTACATGACTACATTTCTGGATCTGGTTCATTTCAGTTGTATTGCTGTCTGTGGAGGGTCGGAAAGCTCTCTGATGTCAATAAAAATATCTTAATTTGTGTTTTGAAGATGAACAAAGGCCTTATGGGTTTGAAACAACATGAGGGTGAGTAATTAATGACAACATTTTCAGTACCGACACTTGTACTGCCAACACATGGACAACATGCTGCTGTGAGCATGTAAGAAATACTGATGCTGCACATTACATATGTGACCCTCGACCACAAAACTGGTCTTTTAGCACAGGTTTATTCGTAGCAATTAGGGATGTCCATTTTAACCGTTACCCGACCGATATAAATTTTGACCGATTATTACAATCAATTAAACGGTTTAAAAAGTAATTTTATTTCAGTACTTTACCTCATTATTTGAAAAGGTTTTCTGCATTTTTTAAAATACGCCACTCATAGCTTATATGAAAATGTGTTCAAAGGGGAGAAAAATAAAGTTGCACTTTTTTTGGCCACATTTACACAGCAGCAGAATACAGCTGTCAGCCTTGTGGGCAGGCTGCTTGAGTCCTAATACAGGGAGTGACAAACGCATTCTGTAACGGAACTGTCAGTTAATAAAGATTTAATGAAAGAACTTACGCCTCGATTGGACTCCTGTCATGTCAGAAAGTGATTAGACTCTTAGTTTTATGGACGTTGCCATCTTTGATGTTAATTGGGTCACTGTTGCTTTGGTTACTGGTGAAGAAATACAGGCTTGATTCCCATTGCACGTTCATACAAAATTAACTTTCTTTCGTTTTCTTGATTTATTATTTAGGTAAAATAGCTATATATTTCTCGTATTGGCCTATTTATCCTTTATAATGTTTTTTTCTCTGGTCGCAATGATATGAAATAAATACAATTATGTGAATCATTGTCTTCTGTTGTTTGCTAATTTTTGCGCATGTACAATGAATCAGCAGAAAACAAATGTTACTTATCCTTTCTAATTCGATTCAATTCTAATTTAAAATAATGTTGTCGGTTAACCGGTTAATAATCAGTGAATGAGCGTTGGGTGTCGGTTACGATAAATATTTGAAATGAACATCCCTAGGCTATGATGTCATTACGCCAGACTGAACTATTAGACTGCGCCATCTAGAGTTTCATGCCAGACACAAATTGTTTTTGTGATTTTAACTGTTTTGTGAATCACTTTTTTCAGAGCAGAAATAGGCTGAAAGAAAACCAATCATGCTTATACAACAACAACCATCTTTCTTATATTGAGCAACTCTTTATTTCGATGGTCCACATTAGACAATCTACTAACAGTAAGCAACTTTGCAACTACATGTCAACTAGCAGTCAGAGTGTAAGTAGACTGTCTGCTTAATATCTTCTAGCACTTTATTTCAGTGGATACACAATACACTACATTCTGACTATCAGAAACCTTGAAAGTATATGTAAACTTATTCCACTAACCCTAAACCTACCCTAAAAGTCTACTCTGATAGTTAGTAGACATGTTGTTGAGAATTAATGAGAATTAGCTGACATGTAGTTAGAAAGTTACTTAAAGTTAGTAGAATGTCTAAATGAACTATCGAAATAAAGTGTAACCGTATATTGTTATTTTAATCTATATGTGGGAAATGGTATTGTACACTAATGTTAAAAGAAAAGAAAAGTTGTTTCTAAGTTAGTTTTTATTCCATAAAACCCAAGTGTTCTGAGATTTCGCCATTCTGTCTGTAAAGTAAAGAGTTTCCTCACTTCCTTAAACTAATTTTATCAACAACATCCCATTAGTCTCAGTTATGGTGAAATCTTAGTCACATTTGTACAGGAAATACTCTGATGTACTTTATCACTCTAGAGAGCGATACAGCGTAGTGACAGATTTTTATCAGTGCCTTTTGTGGACACACATAGTTACGATACATAAACACACAGTTACTCCAGCTCTCTACATCCTTCCCTTTTTCATCTTTTATTCATCATGAAACCAGTAATGAAAAATTCATGACTCCAGGCTATGAAATGAATGCAAAATGAAAACTGTGGGTGTATAAAAAGGGTGAGAGAAAGAATGTCTCTATCTAGGGTGACGATGGCACAAGGTGCAGATCACGGTGAGGGCAGTGGGTTCTGGAGACCAACTCCCTGCTAACTCTTTTTATGTTAATAAAGTAGATGAACTTCTGATGGACCCGTTTCAAACCTGGATAACTACACTGTGTGCTTGTTGAAGAATAATGTAGCATTCCTGACCAAAAATCACCCATCTTCTGCAGGCCAACCATGAGAAACAAAGCAATCATGATCTAAAGTGCCTTAAAGTGCCCCTATTATGCCTTTCCAAATATGATCTTTCATGCAGGGTGTCATGTAGCTGTGTGTAAACAAACTATCTGCAAAGTTGTGATGCCAACAGTGCATGATAAATGAAGTTATTGTCTATCACAAAAAAGTTGGTTCACATTCACCTAAACGAGTCGTCAGCAATTAGATTTTTTTCCTGTTACGGCCACATGTCACAAAGTAACATATTTGCATAATGTCCGCCCACGTCGCAAACAACTTGCCCCGCCCACAAACCGTACAATTTCCACGTGGATTACATCATGTCAAGAAGATGCTGTATCCTGCGCTGTCATTCAATTATAACAATGGGCTTTTCGTTTTCAGACACAAACTGTAGCGGTAGACCAATCATAAAGAAAGGCGCCATCTGACCAATCACAGCCGTGAGGGCTCACGGAAAGGAGGAGTTTAGACTGACTGATTCTTTGAACTGCTTCACATGAGTCCTTTACAAATAATTTAGAAATTGGGTAAAATTAAATCTATTTTTGGGAAAACTAACATGTTTTTTGACCTTGCATACATGTAAACCTGTTTTAAGTGACTCATAAAGAAATATTAGCAACCTTTAAAAAGGCATAATAGGGTTAGTTCACCAAAAAAATTATTTATTTCATGAAATGAAATGAATGCATTTCAGTTGTATTACTGTCTATGGAGGGTCGGATTGCTCTCTGATATCATCAAAAATATCTGTATTTGTGTTCTGAAGATGAATGTAGGTCTTACGAGTTTGGAACAGCATGAGGATGAATAATTAATGACTGAATTTTCATTTTTGGGTGAACTAACCATTTAACGTCACAGCATTTCTTGTAAAACATGCTTCAATATTTTTTTTATTTCTTTTTTCTTTACAACTTCCTAGGTGTCTCCAATATGAGACTATGCTTAAAGTAGCTAGGCCTAGGCCAAGGCCAATATCTGACAGCTGACAAAACTCCCATCACCATACGTCGTAATCACATCTGAATAAACCACATTTATATTGCACATAAAATGCACATTTCATGTCATATGCACAGAAATTATGATTAAAAATGTCTATGTTTGGAATAACATACTAGCATGTTACTTATTCTATTTACTAGTAGAAATCTGTAACGCCAACAAAGCAAGATACCGTAGCATGCTAATATTTAAATGTTGTGTACGACAGGTATGCAGTCGATAAAGCGCAATAGGAAGTAGCCTAACTCACGCTAGCCATTCCGAGCATAACAACTGATTAGCGCTTACCTGGTCTGAGTGAGGTGGGTGGATGGAACCGTATGTTTGCACAAAGTTTGTCAGAAGGATGGAAAGCAAATCCTTTCTTGTCTTGAAGTTTTTAAGAGACGGTTGGTTGCCAGTGATCCCAGGTGAGTAAACCTCACGTAACGTTAGAGTTGTTTTAAACGGCGTAAATACGTGCAGTGTTGATTTAAACAAGGACAAGGATGTACTTTTTCGTCTCAGCGTCCAACTGAAGCCTTACATTTAGGCTCATTTAACTTAATTAACTTACAGAAAATAGCGTTATCTTAAAGTAAAAATAACGGCCATTTTGTTTTTAAAATACCCTGCTTACATTTTTACATTTCAGTTATAAATATTAAAGGTCTTAAGGTAATGTTTTATATGTAGCTATTCTATGCATTACATTTTAAATACTTAAAATCTTTTGTACTATTTATATTAATACAGCCTAGGCTATAATAATGTTTTTGTTCATGTCAAATTTTATTATTTATATAGTTCTATACAGGCTACAAACAACATATGTCGACATGTCACATGATGACATCACTTTTATCATTTATATTAGGATGTTTTAAAATCTCAAGATATTAAGTTTCATGTGTCTTTTATGTCAATTGTTGTAACAAGAAAGCTTTTTAAATAAATATCTCTTTATGTAACTATATTATAATTTTATTTGTCAGTACATCACACAATGGCTTTGTTATTTCAAAATTAAAATCACAGTAAAATATAGTGATATCTTAAGATAATACATGTAATGTCTTTGCATTAAAAAAACATTAGACATTTATATTTTATTTAACTATATTATAATGTTATTTATTTATTTTGTACTATTTATAACATATTAAAACATATTAGATCATTAGTACATTAATTCAAGTCTATTTAAGTTTATTTGTATAGCGCTTTTTATTATACGAATTATTGCAAAGCAACTTTACATGAAAATTAAGTAGAAGCTTAATATATTTAACTTAACCAAATTTGGTTATTCTGTATGTTGATCAATAAGATAAGAACATGCAGAACTTAGTTTTTTCTAAATATAAGTCAGTAGCATGATGCTATTTCAAGGCTAGAGCTCAGAGGAGGTGTGTGTCTGTGTATTGTTTTCATATGTAACCTTACAGTACCAAGCCCCAGGGATCGTAGACGTCACACACTCCCTGGAGCTCAGGGCCAGCTGTCAATACGCAGATGCCGGCCCCACAGGAACCCACACTGGCCCCAGCGGTGGATGCAGGGAGCCAACCAGCTCACAGCTTCTGTGTAATGAGACGGGGCCTTTCTCTGACAGTCCACCCCTGAGTGAGTACTTCGCCTGACATACAGCCACAAGCGTGATAGTTGTCGTTTGACAACTCCCTCGTCACAAATTCAGAATATTGCACAAACAAAATGCTCTCCCTCTATTCATCACCATTGTTCGGTAAGTTCCCGGGACTACTGGTGCTGTGGAGTTCTGGGGCCCACTGAGACTTGAATGAGCGTGAACCCCACTCTAGTGTGAACATGAGTTTGTGTGTGTGTGTGTGGTCCTCCTGGTTTTTTAATGCTTCATTATTAAAGAGAACATGCTAGTGGCTAATTAGGCATAGTTTGATGTGCCCCCCTCTCTTCGCATCGCAGAGTTAGCATCTCTCTGGTAAACTGATTGCTTGCGTTGAGTTTCGAGCGCTTCGCTGACATTGACCCTGCCACAACGCTCCAGATGCCACGCTGAGACGTGACTGGAAATGCAGAGCAGGAGCGTGGAGGTTCTTTTTCATTTCATTGGTTCATCAACGGGCCAATGAAATCAATATACAACACAGAACCCCAAATGCATGACTAATTTGTTGTGCCTTCACAGCTATTTTTCTCTTATAGAAGTGTCATAGTAGTAGTTGCTGTGATGTGACATCTAAAAATGTTTATTTACATGTTAACTCCAGTGTTATTCTTCTTGAGAATATATGGAATTTGAAATACAACACATATTTAAATCTCAAAAAGTAATATATAGCCTGGCTCATATTCCACCTAAATTGGAAAAATAAGAATTTTGGATAAAATAAAAAAAAAACAAGTTTTAATTTAATTATTTAGAAATTCATCTAAATAAAAAAATAAAAAATGCAAATGAGCATTATTTGACGTTTGTCTTTATATTAGAATTAATACGTATTCAAATAATATTTAGATTTAATTTACTTTGATGGACTAAAATAATAATTTAAAAAAGTAAACATATTAAAACATAAATAAAAACTTTAAAAATGAAAAATATAAAAACTTATAAAATGTAAAATGCTTAAATATCTTAAGAAAAGATCATTTATCATTTGCTGCATGTGCCAATTTATTTTTGTGCTTTAATCAATCGTAACATTTTGTCCATGCTAAGCCTTGAATTGATTTAAACTAAAACTTTAGATTATTTTTCCTATTTAAAGCTGGATTTCTCCTTTGGGGAAAAAAGTGTTTTCCCATGGATATTGAGGTTCGCAGAAAAAATGAGCGTGTTTTAGATATAGCCAATGGCGGTCGACTCTATTATAGATTTAATATAGAGGGCATTCCTGAGAGACGCACAAGATTTCTCTCTTTTCTCGCTCTCTTTCTTTCTCTTTGAGTGTTTTGAATATCCTAAGGTGCCATGACCTGAGAAAGTATTAATGGCATCAGAGCCACTTTAAGTGGGTCATTCGGAGGTTCAGACATATGAAATGCTGTTGCATTCTGGGGCAAATCATTACTGCATGTGCATCAATATGCATTATGAGTGAACCAGAGCATATAACAGATTCAAAACTGTTTCCTTTTAACTCTTGCTTTTATTTTGATTGTTTTAATAGGGTAAAATATTGCAAAGTATGCAAGTATAATTAGCAACATTTGTTAAGAGTAATACTTTATATATATATACATACAGTATATATATATATATATAATGACAGTTTTTACTAAAGACATGAATATTTTTTGACGTTAAAGGATGTAAAAGATCAACCATAAAAGGGGTTCAAAAGGGGGTTTTCACAGCAAACACTCTTGAAAAATAAAGGTTCTTTGCCAGCTTCAATGGTTCCGTAAAGAACCTTTATCATCCATGGAACCTTATAAAGTTCTTTGGTTCCAATCTTTGGAGTGAGTGCAATAGAAAACATTTTGGGCTCCTTAAAGAACCTTTGAGTGATTTCTTAAAAGAACCATATTTTTTGAAGATTCTAAAGGTTCTTCACTGAGCCATTGATGCCAATAAAAAAAAATGTTATTCTTAAAAGTGTGTTTGTGATTAACTCGTACTGCAACTGTTGTATTCATAAATACAAAACAAAGTTTATGCACAAAGAACACTTCACTTTAGATTGCATTTTTGGATAAATGAGAAACTGTCTTTCCTCTCTGCCGACCAGAATCAGAACATCAGAACATGCGGTTGAGAATAAACATGCTTGAAGTGGCTCTGAACACACTTCACATCCTCTGGAAATGTCTATGGAGAGAAGGAACACATAACAGTGGCTTCAGATCTTTTGTACTGCAGATCAAAATGGGACGCACTATAGCCTACAGCCTGTGGTAATTATCTCTGACTGAGAGCCAGGAGTGTTTGAGTGGAGAGAGCCAGAGGGCGACAGTGCACGAGTTTACTGAGGAGTGAAGGATCGTCACGCTGGCTTCAGGCTCTGTGACGACTTCAATTAGTCAAAACCTCTAATCGTGCAATTCAGCTGATTTATCTGAGATTGAAACAGTTCTGGAACCACACGCTGTTGTTTTGTGTTCGTTTGCTGAATTGTGCTGTTTTGTTTTGTTGTAGTCATTCATGCAGCAAAAGATCAAATCTAGAGTTCATTCATTTAATGTCATTATCTTTTGCTTCTCGCGTTTTTCTCTTGAGAAGGAGACTCCTAGAATCTCACAAGTTTTAAAAGAGATCTCAACAGTGTCTTAGATTGCTCCGAAAATCTGCAAACAGATGTCAGTTTGAACAAACATTTTTCATCATGCATCCCATCAAACAGAAAATGTTCTCTTTAGAAAAGCATATGGTTTCCCTTTTTATCAGTGACTTAAACTTCCAGGAGCGTTCTGTTTTTAAATTGTGCAGAACTGATATTTTTTGTAACAACCGAATAAAGATAGATAGAGAAACATTCTTTGTTGGTCATTTTAAGGGTAGTTTCAGATCTAATTTCAAAATTTATTAAACATTTTGGGCCGGTTTCCCGGATAGGAATTAAATTAAGCCAGGACTAGACCTTTGCTAATTTAGGATATTTAAGAATTTTTAGAAACATGTCTTACAAAAATGCATTATCTGTGAGCATTTTAAGACCAAAGAATGGCAATCATGTATTTTAAGATATCTCAGTGAAAGCCTTTTCCAGTTTAGACAGCTCTTAACATTTATTTTAATTTAGGACTAGTCTTAAACCCTGTTCGGGAAACTGTCCCTTTAGGTTTATTTCAGGTAAACTAATAAACTAGCTTTTCTAAAATGTTGCCTGAAGTGTTTTTTTTGTCACAATATTATAATATCTTACAGAACATAATCTTTTCTAATGGTTATCATAATCAATCAACATTTTGCAGATTTAGTTATTCACCTTAGGGTAATACAGCATTTAATTGTAAAAAATAAGATATATCTTTAATCTCTGAATAAAACCATTAAATACAATAATATTTTTATTAAATATTGTAACGTTTTTTTTTACTTTCGTGTTATGCATTTTGTAGGTGATTAAATCTCCTTTCATTGATTTTTAGATGTAGACGGATGCATATATTAGTGTCACAAATCGTGCTTCTGTGGCTCTCTCCAATAGCCCTCACCTGAATTAATGAACTTCAATTAGTTAATTGAATTAGTATTATTTAATGTATGTGTATACAGTACACACACACATATACCCATATATATGCAATAGTATAAGATTGAGATAAACAAAAATGAATATTAGTGGTTAATTTCCTATATTTATCACCTCCCCTCATCTCATCTGTTTTTACTTTTGTCTTCACACTTGCTGGCTCTCTCATGTTAACCTGTTGATGGCGTGTGCAGTGTGACTCTGACCTCCATCTGCCCATATGTGACTCTTCACCCTCCCACGAGACCCCTGCGCTCCGTTCTGACAGCCCGTGATTAATTACTCACCCTTATGATTCATGCCTCAGAAATATTTCACAATAATGGACAACAGGTGGTCCTTCAAGACATTATTTTAAAGTTGCATGTGTATGTGAACCTGCTAGAATATGCATTCAGATGATGATGGAATGTGTGTATGAATTGTAATATATATTTTAATTTCACTTTCTAATGCAGCAAAAATGTGCTGAAGAATTTAATATCTTGCACATTTTGAATAGAACGACAGGCAGGCAGGTTATACTGTGACTCTGAGGCACTGTCTGAACATTGCTCTGTTTTTTTAAGTGACTCAACATGTTTCAGACAGTGCACTTCGCTGTGATGGTTTATCGTGTGTTCTGGGTGGTTGTAGGCTTTTTTTGGTGATTGCTAGGGTTTTAGAGGTTGGTGCTTTTCACCTGGTCATAAATGAAACGGAACTGCACCATTGTCGTGGAATTGGGGCACAAAATATGTAGGAAGATACTTTATTCTTTTTAAATTTCACCATATAAAAATAAGGTTACAATTTCTATAGATGCTTTGCATCTGCATGCTAACTCAAGCTACAGTATTGCTACTATCAAATGTGCAAGAAAGTATTATTATTATTTAAAAAAAAACAAAAAGTTTAAAAAAATTAATGTGATATTTTTTTTTGGCCATATCCCTACATGAATAAGTATTTACACCACCATCAAAAGTTTTAAGTACTTACAAATGCAATTTAATAAGGCTGCATTTACTGAGAAAAAATGCTACAAAACAAAATGAATGAATGACTTTATTATAAAACAATCAATGTAGAGCACATTGTCCTTTAAATACGTTAAAGCTAACCTATATTAATCTTTTGTAAAATTATAAGTATTCCTAAACTCCCCTGGAATAACTTGAAATATCAGTAAAAGAAACAATCTGTATTGTGTGTTGCAAAGTCTTTTGTTTATTGACACACACACACACACACACACACACAGTGGCATCCATGACTTTATTGTCTCCTTCATGTGTGATCTGTTGGAGGGTCTTTCATTTGCATCGCCGAGGGCAAAGTTTCCCTCTGGCAGTGATCCGTGGATCTGGCTGGGCTGCTCACCTCGGTGTGATGAAAACTGCTGCTGCTCCCACAGACACTGGCACACAGAGTTCAGCCCTGACAGCTCCGATACAACACAGAGACGAACCGCTGTTCATTTAGCTCGCTCACATACAAAGCAAATCAAAGTTAAGATCTCTTTAACGCCTCATCATCATTTATTTGCAACGTGCGCCGATGAATAGTTTCCAGTATGTGAATCAAGACAGTAAATAATGTTGACTTTGTGTAAAACACATAAAACATTCCTCTGGGAATTACATCGGTGTGACAGATGTAGCAGAACGCATATCAAATCACATTATGTTTCATTTCTGATGCTTCAAAAAGGCAGGCGGGAAATGAGGCGGCTCGGTCCGTAGGTGTCTGCCGGATCTATTAACAGCACAAGCTCTGATAATAACCTCTCTGTGGGTTTAAAGGGAAAAAATCCCCTGCTTTTTTATCCCAAGGACAAGCGTGTGGTGCGACTGCTTCAGACGTACAGAATCCATTTCAGAGAGCCTGGAGGCTGAACAGACAGCGCAGGTTCATTCAGAGAGCAGACTCCGTAATATCATCACCCCCTGGAAGAATTAGCTCGACCGCACAGAGCATGTGCAGACTTCTAGGCATTTGCATTTGAGGAATGTTGCGACGAGCAACAAATCTTAATGTTTTACCAGCAAATTGCCCGTAGTGGTCAGGAAACTCTTTGTGTATCATTATGAACCCAAATGGTTTTGGTTCATCCAGACTAATCCAGAGATTATAGTTCATTTAGATTGTAGCACAAAACGTTTTCTTGCAGATATATGTAAGTCCCAGCAGGAACTCTTTATTTTGGACTTCATTATGCTAGGAAATCTCGTATACGGTGTATATGAAATGTACATTAATAATAATGTGTAATATTGCACCAATAATTTAAATACACCAAACATCCAGTGCAAGACTTGAATTCTTGTTATAGAGCCTATTATGTATTGCTACTATATTTCACAATTAATTACCAAGAAACTGTAAACACATTGAATTAAGTGTGAATATCCTACACAGTCTCATGACTAATTCGTACGTATTCGTACGAGGTGGCAAATTCTTGCTAATTGGTACTAATTCGTAAGATCTCACGCAGACGATTTTGTATGATTTGTCTAAACCCAAGTGAGGGGTAGGTTTATGGGTGGGGTTTGGTGTAGGTCAAATTCATGAATTGGCAACTCGTAAAATACATATGATTTAATAAAAATCGTATGAATTTGTACGAATTTGCCACCTTGTAAAATATGCATGAATTTCCATGAGACTGGGCTGGAATATCTAAAGTATAGAGGTTAAAATAGTATTTTCTTGTAAAAACTAATCTTTAGATTAATAAACAGTTAATAGATAAATAGATTACATTTTATTTTTATTGTGTGTGTGTGTGTGCGTGTGTGTGTGTGCTCCTTTGTAAAATGTAAAGCCATAGCTGAACTCAAGAATCCAGGCCTTGTTCTGGATATATGATGTATTGTGAAATATTTACTTTTATAGTGTTGGAATATGTTATGTTATATGCAGTCATATGCACTGGTGTAATGACATTTCTAAAACAGGAACAAAACATCATAATTCAGTGGTTTGTTGAAACCAGAACATGATTTACTGTACTTAAGAAATTGGTAGAACTTCAGTAGCAAAACTAAAAATGTGTTTTGTTTAGTTTTTTGTGGCAACATGTAAATTAACTAGCCTAAATGAGCTCAAACACACTGGTTGGATTATGCATTTTATGCATCAGGGATGTTGTCTCTTGAGAGATCCAGATGTCTCAAACTTTTGTTTGCATTGGTGTAAATTCACACTTTGTTGTGGTTGCACTGCTGCCATACATAAATTTACTTCTGATAGAAAGAGAACTGCATCACTCCCAATGTATTTCTCAGTCAAGTCGCAGAAGATACCACATGACTTCAGAACGAGGTCTTTTGAAGGCCAATGCTTCCTTAATAAGAAAGAGGAAATTCGACTTCAAAGAAGCATAAAGTGGATTAATATATGTCCGTGCTGAGAAGCTGAAAAGGTGAATGGGAATCCATTATAAAAGTTTCCCCAAACACTTCCAAATCTTTGTTTTTTTGGGGGGAATTAATTAATGTCAGTAAAAGAGGTGTTAAAATCATCTTGAATGTGTATTTGTCATGTGTTGGAATAAAATGTAATGCTAATGTATTGCATATAAAGTGATAATGAGGACAGATTGCATCTAAGATTGAGAATCATAATTAAATCAAAAGCAAATTTTAACAGTGCGCTATCATCACCCTCTCGGTGGTGTCAGTTGGAGTTGATGTCTGAGCATTTGTGCATGTTTGAGACACTAATGAGTGGGCTGTCGACAAGCTGTTGTCTAAAAACCTGTGGACCCCACAAGACAGCGTTAGATTTGGGGCGTGAGGGAGGAGGGTTGTATGATGACCCTGCAGTGACCCCAACAACACACTTTTATTATACATTGATTTTAAAGTGTCATATTTGATACATTTGTAGACTCTTTGGGTAAACTGAGCTGCTTTTACTATTGGTTTCATTGAACAAAAGTGGTTAAATGTACCTGAAGTATAGTTTACAAGACTCCACGTGGTTTGTGGAGACCCTAACTAGAAGCTAATTCACTGTGAATGTTCTTGTGCTTCGATTGATTGGTCTATAAGAGCACATGTCATCTTCAAGCCGTCTGGAGCGGATTAGGGGCGATGTTCATGTGCAATATGGGCATTACCAGGAAATCCATGTTTACTTCATTAGGAGGATTAGTATAGTCTGTGTGGAGAGCGTTCAGCACCTATCAGCACTTATTACCAGTGTGCAGTATTTAACTATGACTTGCGAAAATAAAAGAAGATGCATTGTCAGTGAACTTTAACGATTGGTTTTGCTTCGGAAAACAGTTATGGCTTTTAGATTTGCATCAAATGCGATGAGATTTCCAAATCTGGCAGCAACTGCGCATCTTTCTGCTTGGAGTAATTTGCGGACAGCTTTTCTTGTGCATGAAATCAAGCGCATGCCAATAAACCAATGAGAACATGGAGCAATATTGAAGATTCGTAGCAATGGAGCGGAGCCGCCAAAGCTGTTGTGGATCCGCTCACCCGAATCCCGTCATAACTGGTGCAGATTCGCAGAAAAGTAGTCGTTTGGCAAACCAATAATTCACAGATGGTTATGTACTGTACATCATCGCAGCATTCTATTATGTAAGCTTCGTGTTTGACAAGGGAATTTAAAGTAATGTTAATATTAATTAGCCAGGATTTACACTGTTAGTCTTGTGTTTTTAGTCTAAGTCAACAAAAGCCTTAATAAATCATCCCCTTCAGGACATAATTTTGGTGATAAAATGGACAAATATCAAATGTTAGCAATGTATTTAATAACTTTTGTGTGTTTTGAATGATTTTTTTGTCACAATAATTTCCTAATTGGGATTTTAAGTCGTGATGTCAAATTATTAATCAAATTATTAATTAAATAAAAGTTTTCCAGGAAGTGACAAATCAGCAGAAGCATAGGAAGTGTTCCCAGTGGATTTAAAATATTTAGAAAGTTTCATGCTGAATACTTGATTAAAAGCAATAATATTAATTTAAATTTTTAAGTTACAGAATTTAAAAGGTACAGCATAACAATAATGAAACATTAGGGATTGTCATTTTATTTTTGCATATGCTTAAATTAGTTATATTAAATCATATTATACAACTTAGAAAACAGTAGCAGTCTTGTACCTGTCTATACGTACCATCTCTTGTAAAATTGATTGTTTGAACAGAACGCTTTCATTACATATTCATTTTCAGGTGCTGTTTTTATATATTCTAAATGTTATTAAGAATGCATGTTTTAAATGCATATTTTTGTATACATTCTATTATTATACAACTTTCAAAACTCTTAGACCGAGTTCTATATGTTTGCAACTTCTTGTAAAACTGATTATGTTTGAATAGACCGCTTGGACAATTAAAAACTGTATCGGATGCGTTCAGGCCAGGTTGCAGAGGAACAAAGGCTGATAATGGTCCAGACAGTAAAGTGCTCTGCAATTACACCAGCAGGACGTAATCGACTGGGACAAGAACAGACAATGTCTGATCATCAGTGAGCGACAAAAGAGCAGGTACCATCTCTGATCGTCCGAGAGACAAAGACAAATTAACCTTGTTGATCAAAGCTTGCTTGTTAAGTTGGAGATTTTTAGAAAGGCTCTTTTAAAGATGAGTAAGAATATGAGATGAATTAGCCACAACACACAGGACGTTCAACTGGAACGACAGAAGATATATCAGCACCTTTCAAAATGTGGCCGGTAAGAATTTTGATTTCGAAACATGCTCACCAAGGCTGCATTTGTTTGATCTAAAATACAGGAGTTATAATGTGAAATATTATTAGAATTCAAAAGGACTGCTCTTTATTTGACTGTGTTTAAAAATGTAATTTATTCTATGATTCAAAGCTACTACAGATCCTTCAGAAATCTGTTGAAGAAGCATTTCTTATTATCATCAAACAGTTTAGCTGCTACTCACAGAAACTCTTCCATTTAAAAGCCATTCTCATAATCACAATTGGCTGTGTTGTTCAAATCCACTTACCATATTGTACCTGGATGCGAGCTAATTGAGCTGAGACAAGGAATATAACAGGGACTGCATTAAAGTCTTAAACCAGGATTTGAACTTTACCTCCATTTCCATTCCAGAAAGCCTATTGTCCATTACCAAGGATCCAGGACCCTACAGGTGACAAGTTGTGTTAACTTGATTTAGGCAGACAGCGCTCCTATCTCCAGATTGTGCTGTAATCGTCCTTTCCTGGTATGCAATGTCTTTACAGCTTGATAATCCAACTAAGACCAGTAAGACTATAATACTGTTCGTGACAGGAAGGCCTTCAGCGGGGCCACACATATTTACATTCCCACCTGACCTTTTCTTTCCATTTCTTTTTTTTAATTCATATCACATTTGCAGGCATAAACAATTGCTTTCCTAGCACTATTTTCCTATATGTTTGCATTCCCACACTAGCAGTTTGGACAGTGTTTTTTTTTAACATCTGTATCCTTGATCCGAGCACGTATCCTATGATACTAACGTTCAACAAAGACCCTCCTCGTGGCCATCAGGAATCCCCTTGTGGCCGAGTCTGCGCTTTATTCTGAGCTCCAGTTCTCCTCACGGGTCCCCAGGCACCGCCGGGGTCATGGCTAACCCAGGCACGGTGTCAGCAATTCATCTGAGATGCCACGAGTTCATGATACACCTCAGCTCAAGAGGGGATCCGCACATGATGAGAGAAGTGTGGGGTCACAGAGTTCACGATAACTAGAGACTCTGGCTGTCAGACTCCACACAGAAAACGAGGAGGAACACACACTGTTTTCTAGCTGTATAACTGGGGAGATGCCATGCAATTCCGTTGTTTTTATAGAAAGCTTGACTGCCTGAAAGAAGCTTGTCTGCAAAAAGAGGTTTTGTCTCACTTCTGAAGACAGTTTTCTTCCTAGGTTACGTTAAGTAAATCCTGAAGACATAACAATAAAATAAAAAACTTGAAATAGCCTATTGTTATGAAATAGAAATTTCAACAACTTGATTAATAATACCACGATTTAGAGCAAGGACATTGTAAAATTTGCGAGTAGTTTTCATTGCAAAGAATTTAAAAAACGAGTCCCTTTAAATTATTTCGTTTCGCGCATGCGTGATTCTAGAGGTTCGATATAATCATTAGGATGACGGATATTAGAGTTGTCATGTATGTCAGAATACAAACATCTGTTTAAATTTGATCTTGAAATTATAAATGAAGTGTAGAATAATTATTTTTGGTTGGAAAAGTATTTCTGCAACGTAGCTGATGAACGTGCTTTTGTTTTCAAAAACGCTACGCCTTCAGTGTCTGCCTTTTCACGGCTGGAAATTTTAATTAGAAAAAAAAAGGTTGATGAGCAAAATGAGTTTATCAGAAAAACGAAGCCTGTATTAAACACATGTATCCGCACGCAGGTATTATGTATTATATATAAAACATAATATATTTAAATAGCATCATAAATAAAAACGTTCTTCATAAATAAATAAAAAATTGGAATATGAATGATGAACAAGCAGTATGAGATATGACAGTACAGACTGAAATCCAGCACATGAGAAAGGACACAAACTTTATAGTCCAATTATAATGAATCAGGTTTGTTTGAAGGCAGATCTGACTGGTGTGATAAGATCACAGCGCTTTCCTGACACCTCTGTACAAAACACATCTCACCTGTCCAGGTTATCATCGGTCTGAGAATTTTGTGTCTGTCTCTATCAGATAAAATTACAAGATTTCTGGTAAACCTAAGCCTTTACAGCCCAAACGATCAGTCAAAACTCACCCAGAAATGTGTTGCCTATTTAATAAAGTGTTTATTTACAGGCTTACAAGATATGACACTGCGAATTTATATTTGTTACTCGATTCAATTATAACGTTTCCACTAACATACTTGTTTTATAAATGTATAGGCTATATTTTATTATTGGCTGTCTTCTTACATCGTCTAAAAATGGCATATATGCATATAAAGAACATCAACAAAAATCACAAATTGTTCTTCTTAATAACTTCGTTTTAATCCAAGCATAAAATCAATTAATAACAAAGCTTCAACTTCATATTGTGTTGCTCCGCGTGTGAATTAAATTGCTGCTTTATATCTAAAGCTAAATGATAAATCTTAAACGATCTCCTGCCTTATTGTTTTAGTCTCTTTGCATCACAGCTTCTACAAAAGATCTCTAAATATTTCAAAACAGAAAGAAGCGTTTCAAGCATGATTAGACCGCAAATGAACATCAGCTTGTCTCTCAAAGTTAAGGAAACTATCTTTATTAGCAAAAGTACAAACAAAAGCACATTTACGCACGAAATGATTAATGAAAATTGTTTAATCAAATGTTGCATCTCACATCAAATCCAACAGTCCCCCTCGCCCACCCTGACATCCCAAAAAACAAAATCAGGTTTGAAGTGTAAGATTTCATACCGAGAAAAAAATATTGGAACACACACCAATAATATTTATTGTCGAGCCTTAGAAAAGTATAACCTTAAGTGCTGTGGTTGATTGTTGCGATACATGAAGTTGATGAGCAGAAAAATAAATACAGCGAAATAAATAATTGTTAAATCCATTGTCACCGCTTTTCATAACACAAACGTGATATTTTTGTTGAACGTTTTTTATGGGCAACACCAATTATTTCTGTTATTTTGGATCAATGCATATCCCCTCGTTTAAAAGAAGAAAAAAAATGCATTTAAAACGGACAATTACACGGTTGAATAAGTGAATCAAAAGTTATTTCATAAAGTCTTTTTTATGGCACATGTAATGGTTGACTGTTAAAAGTATAGATCAGGAGAAAGAGAGTAAAGATATCTTCACATTTTCACGAATATCATTGCTATATAAACCGAAACTGATAGAGAGTTTCTGCATCATAAATGCTCACCAAATGCCCCCCTCTTCATCTTCCTCCTCTCATTGAATGGACATGTAGGGCCAGTTGAAACTGCTCCCAGATAGCAGCATATCCCTGATGAGCGTCTCAATGGGTGTTTTACCCACCAGTCGAACGAAGAAAAGCTGTTCTATGACGGAGGAGGAGACCATCCGGAGCGCGGGGAGTCTCAGCAGCAGCTTGCCGAAGCGCGTGGGCTGGTTCGGGTACTGACTCCTCACATACTCCTCCAGAGCACACTGAGATTTCTCCTGGAGACCTTCTATGTGCGGTACGTCTGATAGGCCGCATGCATCTGCACACAAATGAATATAGCCATTAAACACACATCATTCAAAAGAATAACATCTCTGTGACATGTTTACATAGGCTAAAACGTCCGAAAACCAATTTAGCATGGTCCAGCCTATAATTTAAAGCCTTAGCATGCATTTATTTCCGTAAGTAAACACAGAATGAATTCATGTGAAAATCTAATTGTCTCAATTAAAGTCGGTAGGCAAATATTTTCCAGTTTAAGAAAGCATAAGCCATTATAAACGAACGTACCCTGTTTTATTTCCTAACGCTTCTCATTATTCAGGATTAATTAGGCTATGATGTAACGAATTACGCACTTAATGCTGTATTATTTGTAAGATATAGGCTGTATTTTAAAAGTTTAATAGATACTACTCAGAGAGTAAGCAAAAGTAGGCTAACACTCCAAAATAAAGTTGGGCCACACTGTTATAGGTTATACACACTCTCGCTTTGGACTCGGTATTTTTAACCAGCCTTTATATAAACCTAGTAAACTCTTTTGGAAAATTTAATATCAACGTGTGACTTCTAAACGTGTGTCTTGAGACTAGGCTAATTTCTTGGTGCACTGGGTAGGCTTGTAGCGCAGTTGTAATTTGTAGTGTGTACATTTATAATAACATACAAATAAAAGTAGACTACATTTGCTTGGTCGATGATTACTGAAACGAAAAGCACGCGTATTCCAGAGTCGGTGTACTGTTGCTATAGTAACGCCCAAGACTAAGCGAATTTCTGCTTGAAACGTGTTAGTGAACTTTGGTTAGGCTACTCAAACATTGTATGACTTTTGGTAGAGCGTTGCTTTATTTAGCACGCTGTTTAAAACCTGAAAGGAACGTTGGTTACCTAAACATTGTTTGAACGTTTCTTAAACGTTGTGAAAGCGTTGCCTAAGTATTAAAAATATGTTTGAGGAGGCCTTTTGATTTTTCCTTTTTCAAGCCTTCATTAAGGGTGGAGTTGTGTAACATGCGATCTAATATAGAGTAGAAAGGACTTTGCTAATTGTTTTAAAATTATGAAAGCTCTTTGTTTAATTCTAAAGCACTATAAATAAATAAAAAAACTGTTAGGCATACTTATACAATTAATTTGTCATTTGAAACATTAATATTTAGACCTAAAAGACTTGTCAAACAAGATCTAATATAGGCTAACTTTTATTACTGAGCAGTCTACTGTGATTTTTTTATTCATATTCACAATTTTATATAGCGAACTAGCATTATTTTTAAACAATCACGCTATTTATCTGATTGTGCGCAGATGGTAGGCCTGCTTTTGACGGACTGACTGTCCATTAATCGTTATCCATTAATAGGATTATGCTATAGACAAGCTCATTAAACTGTACAGTAAGTTCGCTTGATCTTGATTCGTGCATACCTGATGTGAACAGCACTATTGCTTTGGCACAGCTGTATTCGGCGGAGTCCACCTGCAGGGCCTTCAGCTTCTCCACCTGCTCCTGGAAGAATCGGATATGATCCATGAAGGCCACGACTCGGTCCGCGGACATCGGGGACGCGTGAAGCCCGGCGGCGGCGAGGAGAGGAGCCACGTGGAGAGGCATGGAGCTCTGCGCAGCGTTCAGAACGAAAAGTTCACTCCAGGTGAGTCTGAGGAGAGACACCTGATCTGTGATTTGGAGATCAGGAAAGAAAGGGATGTTCCTCGCCCATTCCACCGCGCTGAAGAGCAAACGGGCCGCCAGCTCGCAGATGCTCTCAATGCCCATGATGTTACCCGACTGCATGCACTGGTTTCCGTATCTTGAGGCTGGATACGGCTCGGCCCGAAGCAGGAGGGATATGTATCCGGACAGGTAGCATTGGCCATTCAGCGGGTCTGCGTTGGTCAGCGCGTAATGGCTCGGGTTCGGCTGATTCGGCAGCATTCTTCCTCGCTGAACCGCTATCAAAACAGAATTAGACGGAGAAGAAATGTGCATAGAAACAACATATAATGTTATCGCGAATAATCTTTCTGCATGTTATATTATGTAGCTTACACTCAAAGAAAAAAAGGTACAAAGTTGTCACTGGCGAAGTAGCCTACTCTTTCGAAAGATATGCTTCTGATATTTACCATTTCGAGGCTAATATGCAGGCTACACTTTAGGTAGGCCTACAAACAGCTTATGTATCTTTAATGCATTAATATGCGTATTTTAGTGATAAATAAGGTACAAACTGTCCCTTTGAAAGTGTACCGCGCCAGTGTATATGCACTGCAATCGAGGGAATAATCTTAACTAAAACACACTGTTTACTCAATTAGCCTAACTGCAAGTGCATTCAATCTTGAATGAAATCAATGCTCTAAAAAACTACTATGTAATGTCATTAATATTTAATGCATTTTACACTAAGATATTAATATGAAGTCTGTTCTACTGATACAATAACGTATTCTTTTCTATCCAGTATATAAGTAGTCTATAGTTAATATAGTTGCTTAAAAATGCTTTGTAAATAAGGTTTTTATTATTATACGAATATTTTTTTTAAATATTTTTAAAGAGTGTTTATGTTCAGAAGCAAAATCCTTTAATTAAACTGCTTTTAGCCTTGAGCTACAAGTTGTACAGTATTCAGGTCAGTGTAGGCTATATATACAAGTTTATTATTGTTGTTTTATATTAATATATTATTAATATATATTAATATTATTCTTTATTTTTTACTATAATTATTATTTACATTTTTTAATGTGGGCTACAAAAGAAGAATGCACTGCGCACTCACCTTCGCGTCTCATGCCCACTTTTAGGCATTTCTTGAGGCGGCAGTACTGGCACTGGTTCCTGTGGTGCTGGTCCACTGGGCAGCTTCTGTTGGCACGGCACGTGTACGATAAGTTCCGCCGAACGCTCCGCTTGAAGAAACTTTTGCATCCCTCGCAGGTGAACTGTCCGTAGTGCTTCCCGCTGGATTTATCCCCGCAAACCACGCACTCAATGTGCTGCTGGTTCTGCGTCGAGTTCTGTCCTTTATCCTCAGCGGAAGGCAGTCCGGTGTTTGGAGAGTGCGCGGCTGCGCTCAGGCGGTGGTGATGGTGGTGGTCTCTCCCCGCTCCGCTCTGATCATCCAAAGATCCCGCCGGTGCCATCTCCTCCTGCGGATCTTTCCACACGCTCACCACCATGGCCATGGCTGGACTGCGAATCTTCTACGCGTCTTCTCCTGTATTATTCAAGATGAAGAAGGCCGGTCGTGTTTTATCCATGCAGAAGAGCCAATTGATATGGGAAGCGCATCGATGAGACCTGTCCAACAAGATCAGATTGAGCATAAAACAATCGCGCCGGAACTCCGTGCTGGTGCTGTCTTGGTGCGTAAAAGGGACAATCGGAAACCCCAAATGAATCAGATCCGAGGAGAGCAAGGACGCGGCGTAGCGCAGCCTTCTGTTGGCATGATTGACATGAGCATGAATGGCAGACTTCAAGTTTAACTAAAAACAGGAGTATCCGTGAGAACAGAGCTAAACGGACTAAACTTTGGCATGATGCTGATCCAAACGACCACACCTTCACTTGGTCTTATACGCGCTTCAGCGGTGGTCTGTTGAATGGTCTGTGTTATGGATCCCATCAGGTATTAAAGCACAGAAGTGGGCGGCTCCTTTAAGCTCGAAAGCTCTGTTTGATTGGCCATTTAGCTCACATCCTTCCAAAGGCGGCTGGATGCAATTATGTGCTTCAAGTCACTCTTAGCAAACACTGAGACTTTTATGCGTTGTAAAAAGACAAGAACAGGATTTAACGTTTTAGTTACTCAAAAGGTAGGATAGGTAATGTTTTATTACTTAATGAAATATTAGCACTTTTTATTTATTTTATATAATTTTTTTCTATGACTAGTTAATTTTGATACCTTGGACTATTTTTACTATGTATTCTAATGGATGTTTACAAGGTTTCGTTAATTTATAATTTGCCTGTAACATTTTATTACTAATAAATAATATGATGAAAGTTTATAGCCTATATGCTTCCTGGCGGTTGTCCTTATTCATGGAGTAGTAAATATGTACATATTTTCTCATATTAATAAAACAGGAACTTTGAAACTGACTTTATCCAATGTTTGAATTTCTATTCTGAAAATGTATGCAAATTAGTGCATATTTAATTAGATCATGACTAATTTGTACATTCAGATTTAACATTTGAGGAAACTTGTAAAACAAAACAATTTTTGTGTGTGTAAAATTGTTATCAAATTCATCTAGCGTCTTGCTTATAAATTTAAACAACCATGGTATTTATAGGAGTATATATAGTCTAAAGATATTATTAATAACAGTGATTGCATGTCCAGCAGCAACTATTCTTCTCATGCATAATTCAGTGAGTTCAAGGGTCAACGTTTCGCTTTGAGTTGCTGGTGAACCTCAAGGCTCTGGATGGAGCAGAGTCACGTGATCGCTGGCATGTTTGTGAACAGGTTGTAGGAGCTGCAGGTTAAAGGGTCAAAGCGATACAATGAGCAAAAAAGACAAGGACAAAGCCCAGGGTCAGAGGTCAAAAGAAGGGTCACTACTCCAAAAACAATGTGCTAGAATCATATTTAAACATTATAATCTTAATTTCTCTACACATTTCTGTCATGAATATCAACTGTCAGCTATCAAATGTATATATAAATGTCTCTCTATATATAAATCTCTATATTTTATATCATAAGTAAATATTATAATACATTTTTGCACTAGGATCATAAAGCAACTTATGTTCAGTGAGTCCAGGTGCCTTAATTGCAGCAGTCGACACCAGCGCTGGCACTTTATGTAACAAAAGGGCCACAGAGGCTCAGGGGCAACGGGTGGTGTCAAAGGCCATCGCATTTCACATGCAGATGTGTGACCTTCGTGACCTCTGGAAGGACCGAGCTATTTGGAAGCCAAATGCATGCAGCTGGATCTCTGAGAGACTGAATGTACTCCAGCACATCTGCAGGTGTGAGCGCACACCTGGATGATATAAAGCAATCCAGAGCCTCCATTAGACAGCCCTTGATCTGTATGTTACATTTCCAGATGTAACTCATTTATTATTATTTATAGAGCTCAAGATGTCTACCAAAGATGGGCCTAACTGATGTCCAATGGATGCCCCTTTTCATTAATAGTTGGTTATTAACATTGAATAAAATGACAACAACTTTTTTTTACATTTGACATACAGTATATATTGTTCTAAACCTGGGTAAATTAAGTCCTGGGTTAATTGCTTCACATGTCACGTTGCTTATACTTTACCTAGGGGTAAAAATGAATCCAGGGTATGCAAGTCCTAAACCCTGGGCTAACATTCTCATTTGCATATTTGCCGTGTCTGCATTGCTGATTGGATGAATGCAGTTTATATAAAGGTATTCAAATATACAGATTCCAGTCTGTTTTATCGCGTTTTTTAGAATGGATTTTATTTACTGTTAATGTAGGAGAAAACCCCCAAATGAAAGGGCTTAACCCAAGGTTATTATTATTTTAAACCCCATTTTTAAACCTGATTAAAGGTACTTTCACATAGTTAGCTCTGCTTTTTACCCACCCTGTTGAAAAAAAACAACATATGCTGGGTAGGTATGTTTTAAAGCTGGGATGCTGGTTCGAGCTGCTTTAAGCCAGTCCTTAGCTGGTCATGTACTGGTCCTAAGTTGGTCCAACTAGCTTAAGACCAGCTCAAACCAGCATATTCTGTTTTGCATATAAACTTGCATTGCAATGGCAAACATATGCAGTCTGAAACCCTGGTTTATTTTAAACCCCACACTGTAAAAAAATGGTTAACAGTAAATTCCTGTAAAATTTAAAGGAGAAAAAACGTAAACTGACATTCCCAGAATTCGCTTGTTTCGTCTTAGTTTTTTTCTTATCAGTTGTTTATTAGGGCTGTGTATCACATGCAATGCTGTTAAATGAATGTTTATTGCATATTTCAGTGTAATGAGTCTCATCATGATGGTGTTTAGTGTTTGTGTGAATGACACTGAGCTTCTTCTATATATGTTCATATTTAAAAGCTGCCTGTGATGGGCTTTGATTCATCATGTGACTCATCATCATCATCTGCATTTGGAGCTTATCAGTGTACAGATAGATTGGTATATTAACATTTTATCAGTTAAAGAAATTACTGTATTTAACTATAAATATAACTTAAAACGTTGTTACCGTATTTTTTACAGTCACATTCCTGCAACCACAGCTGCCAGTTTTTTACTGTAAATTCTACAGATTTTTTTTTACAGTGCATTTTAAACCAATGTGCACTAGCCTGGCTATTAAGCTCATAGGAGCTTAGTCTGGCCAAGCTACCTTATTCCCTGCCTTCTGGCAGACGGGCTTAACTTGCGTCCATCAGATGCCTCTGCATACTACTGGACGAATCTACAACCAATCAGGCTTGTTTCTCATTGGTTACCACTTTTTTGAAAACGGAAATGCTCTAAAACAGCAGCTTTGCCAGATTAACTTTGCGAAATGAATGTTGCGTCAAAGGAAGTATGGCCGGGCCCAGGCTAAGTGCGCACTGAAATTTAGTCAAACTTTTTTGCATGTTGCACTGCTTACAAAACTTTAGTCTGTCAGAAAAAATGTCTGTGTTTTCGCATCCATATCAAGCATTTTGATAGAAAAGGTTGATGAGTATTGAATAAGAAAAAAATAAGAAACGCATACGCATTTCGGACTCATGTTACAAGAACCTTAAAGGGAAACCTGGGGTTTCTTCACATTTCACTCTGCTCATAATTTAGATTAGGGGTAATAATTAATCCTGGGTATTCATAAACTTATGATTCACACTGTACTTTCCTAAACCCCATGACATATTTATATGTGATTGACTGCGGTGCTTGAGCTTCTATTCATTTAGCATCCTAGCACTGCTCCGTTTCATATTGTACAAAGTGATAGCCCTGCTCCAAAGCGGGGTTTTATAACCCCGGGTAAGAAGTGGGATCAAGCAGTTTATCAAGGTCTTTAATATTACTGGAAACATCGAAGCAGGTGTTGATTTGGAGCTAAACTCTGCAGAGCTGTGGCCCTCCAGGAATTGAGTTTGAGACCCCTGGTTTAGGTATTGAAGCAAGATAACACTGCAGGGTTAACTGTTTTAAGTGTGAAAAGCACAGTTAAGCGCAGTGTGAAAAGTTGATGTTGGGCATTGTGAAGTCATTTCAAAAAGCAAATAAAAATAAAAAAGTGTTGCATAAATCACTTTTAATGGAGGAAAATGTTCTGCGATTACCAAATAATTTGTACTTTTCCCTCTTTGTTGACAAATTAGACGTACGACCTGTCAACAGAATATTGTATAAGTCCGACTCAGATGAGATTACACAGAACTGGTCTGTATCGTTTACCACTCTGTCAACAGCTTGGTCCTTCATGTTTACTGGGGGACAAATCTGTGTCAAAGGTCACAGGACCCTCTGTTGACCTGTTGAACAGATGGAAGCTTTTAGTTTCCCAGGCTGTCAGGGATCCCTCTCCAAGTGTGGGAAAGACTTGAGTCTTCACATTACATCATGGCTCTTAAATACACACACACACACACACACACACACACACACTTTATACCAGCCTATGCTTTGGTGAGGCACTAAGCATACTACTAAAAACAAGCAAATTAATTATCAACTAAAAGTTCTAAAATAAATTGGTAACGTAGATTAAACAAACATTGGTAAATGTATAAGTGCTGTATATTTGTAAAATAGTTTATGCCTACATTAGTCAATGTGTGTGGATGCTTCACTTCAATAGAATTGTAATTTTAATGTTTAAATTATAATTAGATATACTTTCAATCATTTAAGAGCCAATGGTATAATAACATTATGATGAAAGCTACCCGTAGCCATCAGGGATTTGTAAGGTCTTCAATTTAAATACTAAATCTGGCCTTTGACCCCTGCTAAAGAATTTATGCTTTACCTTTAACATCTGATTGATTTGTGCAGCAAACTAAGAGACAATTAAAATGCTGTCTTTGTAAATGACATATATATTGTCCATGTTATGCAAACGCTGAAATAGTTCAAATGTATCATTACCTTAAGCATATCTCTAACAGTTGTGCTTAAATTTATGTTACTAATTTGAAATAATGTATCAAGTTCATGAGTTTGAATAGAGCTTTGCTGCCATCTGCTGTTGAGTACTTGACAAATAATATGCACATTTACACTGCATTTTTCACTTTCATAAAAATGTGTATTTTAGATAATATAAGTGGTCAGTGTAGAAATCACTCTTTCTTTTGTTATTATTATTTTATGTATTGATTTGTGTTTATTGTGTAATGCAGTACTAATAAAATTACAATAATTTTTGGGGGATAAATCTGAATATATATATATAATATATAAAAGAGAGGTCATACAAAATACATGTTTTTAAAATATTGTATTTATTATTGTCTTGGGTAAGACAGTACAATAAACAAGGGACTCAACCACCATGAAAAACAAGCAAACACCATGCATCATCCAGGTAACCACGCACAGAATTAAGAACCAGCTTTTTTTTCTTGCCGACTAAATGCAGACATCTTTTATTTTACATATTTTACTCAGGACAGAATTAAATTTAAAAAAATAACAATTTTGTATGATCTTTCTTATTTTGTTAAAATTATTCACGTTGGCACATATTCTCCAAGGGTTCCCAAATGTTCTTGAACTTTCTTTCACCACAAATAACCTTTTGTGAAACAGGAAGGTTCTTTAAAAGTTGAAGGTTCTTTATGGAACCATTTAGAGAAAAATGTTATTTTATAGCTTCTTGAAGTGTGACATTTATTCATAGTAACTTCTCTTCTTGTTTTCTTCAACTGAAGTATTTTGTGGCATTTTGTATCGGCCATATTTACTAACAAAATCAAAACAAAACAAGAAAATGAAACAAAAAGTTTAAGAAAGATAATTTAGCCTCCACATTTTCACTTCTTTCACACATTGTATTTGCATTTATGCAGTAAGCATACTTGCAAAAGCATACAATTTACATTGTACTTGCACAGTACATTATACAAAATATTAAAGTACATGCTGCTGTGTCAGTCTGAAGCAGAAGTTTGTTTTCTGTCTGTATAGTTTCATTATGCAATAGCCACCTTTATCAGGCAGGTGGCAGTGAAGAGCCACGGCATAAACTACAAAAGGCCGGTGCTTGAAATGATGAGATTTAACAAAACACCAAAAAAACACGATATGGAAACACCAATTAACAATGTATTCATCTATATGGAAAAAATCCACATCAAATAATTGTACCTTAGCTTTTAAAGCTACCATCTAAAATGTTTTTTTTATAAAGTCTAATGAGTGATTGAGTATATACAAATATAATCAGCCTAAGCATATTTTGACTTCTGTATTAGATGTCAACAACGCATGAATGATTATACATTTGGATTCAAGTCGGTTTGCTTCCACTTTCTTTAGTTTCACTGTGATCACACTTCACATCATTTGTATTTTTTTCACACCACTATGTAGTATCCAGTCATAACGCAGGCATAGCCGGTCACTAGTATGTTAGTAAAACACATTGGATGTACGAGCTACTTTTAAACAATACAACATACACTGAAGCATAGGAAGACGGAAGAAGGGAGCAGCAGCAGCCTTATCGATTGCGCATGCGCAGTCAGGTTGTTTTTCCACCACACGGCGGTATTAAAGCAGAGTGAGAGCCAGAGCGCAGAGATACAGCTGCATCTTCACATGCAGTTACAGCAAAACTCAATGCATAACAGACGAACATAGCAGCGACCCAGCCTGCAGCCTATCTGCACGGCACCACCCTTGGATGATTTCTTTCATAGCGGCATCTGATGATTCGCTCTTGTTTTGTTACAAATCTTACAGCTCAGTAAGGTTTCCACCATGGTGCTCGGCAAGGTGAAAAACTTCTTCGTCAGCTACGACTGTCTCAATGACAGTAATGTCCCTGTCTTCGCCAGTGGGGACTTTGTCTCAGGTCGGGTGATCATTGAAGTTACCGGAGAGATCCGCGTGAAATCTTTGAACATTCACGCCAAGGGACTGGCGAAAGTTCGCTGGACTGAATCACGTAATGCTGGATCCAACACTGCCTACACACAGAATTTCACTGAAGAAGTGGAGTATTTAAACCACAGAGACGTCCTTATTGGACATGATAGAGGTAAGGAGCATTTTAATTAAGCACTTTTTATGTATGACAGATGCTCCTTACATTGAGTCTTTTGTTTTCTTGCATATATTACATTTCAACAGTTTAGTCCATTGGCATAGGTAGAAAGAAATGCAAGATTTCTTTATGAACCCTAATGCAGATGATGCTTGGCTGAAACGTCTTCCTGGATATCAAAGCGTTTATTTCGGTAATACTGGAATTAGATATAGAAATGTGTTAAAACTATTCCAGCAAAGAAGTGAACGCTTAAATGAAGTTGTTTGCTTGAGCAGGACAGCTTATAAACAACATGCCCTTCTGTCCAAAACAGCCAGTTCATCTTTTGGTTAAAATATTTTCTTTTAATATATCCTATAAACGTTTTATGTCGACATTCACTATATGGTCATATCGTGACACACGGTTTTAAAAATTATAAGTTACAGTTTCTTTCATAAACGGTTCTAGTAAGTTTGTAGCCTTTGTTAGAAGCGGTTTAAACCTGTTCAGAAACTGGTGGAGAGGGGGGGTTGTGCGGACCGAGTCTCTGCTCGCTGATTGGTTGAGGTCAATCCCATCTCTTCGCCGATTGGTGGAAGTGCTCGTGTACCCCCGGTGATGTCATATCTTTGCCCAAGTGTCAAGACTGCGACGCAACTTATTTGCAACAATCCAGGACTGATTGAAAGTTTGAGCAAAATTTGATATTTTCGTTCTTCACCTTTTGCATCATTCTGCATTTGATTTAAGCATTTGTGCTTAATAAAGAAACCGTAACGGCAAGAAAAACAAACGTATTCGCTTCCTATGCCACTGGTTTGGAAACCAACTAGGTCACCATGCATGTTACACGTGTTTATTTTCTGCATTGTAATATTTTGAGGTATGCTGTCAAACTGAATTTATTGTACTTTGTAACAAACATTAAAACAAATACTAGTTTCTGTAATGAAGTATTTTCTACTAATAAACTAAGTCAAAATGTATTTATTTTCGTCTTGCGTTTTTTTTTAAACGTGTCTTTTGATTTTTCTCTTACACCTAAACCATGCTGCATTACACATGTGGCTTCCTTATGGAGGCGTATTTAAGAGAAAAACAACCCGGCTCAGCCAATCAGGAGCCGCCTTGTAAATATATGCATGAGGAAATCCGGCTGAGAGCGGCTGCTCGCGCCGGTTCAGTCCGGTCCTCTCTAGCTCTTGGCTGCCTTTAGTGACAGGCTCATAGTTATTTACAGCAGGCTGTGGAAATGCTGAGGTGGCAATAAAAAGAAGAAATACATTAAATGCTTTAAAAATAATACAAATGAATGAAAACAATAGCTTCAACGTGGTAATGACAGGCTATTTCTGTATTTATTTATGGCCATAGTTATTTACACAGGTCTGGGGAGCTGCTGAGGTGGAAGTAGAAGATTGAACAAAAACTTTGAAAATACATCAAAAACTATGTTTTACTTAAAATAGACACACTTTAATACCAGAGACCAAGTCATACAATATTCATTTTTGTTGTGAATTTAAAACACTGCATTTTTGACTAGTTATTTTGTTTGTATATTCATATATTTAAGGTTTTAGTGACATGATGAGGTTCACCCCTTTTTCTTCCAAAAAGCAATAAAAACATACAACACCCAATTTTGAACTGTTTTCTTTTCTATTCCCACTTCAAAAAGGTTTTGTAAAAAAAAAAATGTATGCTGTTACTTTACTACTCCTATTTTCATTGAAGCACTTAGACATACTGGGTCGTCTCTCTGTCTTTGTCTTGTGTTTAGGATTCTTGAGGAATATTTCAGGTATGGTATATTGGTATATCGAGTTTTATTCTCCTTTGTTGTAGATGATGACAGCTGCGATGAGGGCTTCACCGTTCTTCACTCAGGGCGACACGAGTTTCCCTTCAGCCTCGAACTGCCCCAGACGTAAGTAACAACTGCCTGATTATACACATTTATAATGTATAGTCTGAAACCCTTACATTATTTTTTTATGTCTCTTTCCAGGCCTTTGGCAACATCCTTTGAAGGCAAACACGGCAGCGTACGGTACTGGGTGAAGGTGGAGCTTCATAGGCCATGGCTTCTGCCCATGAAATCCAAGAAGGAGTTCACAGTCTTTGAGCACATTGACATCAACACTCCATTGTTACTGGTGAGAGAAAAGCATTTAAAGTTTGATCACCTTACAATGTAAAACTGAATGTTTGCTTGAGCTGTTGTAGGATTTCAGACATTCATATATTGTCACTTTTTCATTTATAGTCTCCTCAGGCTGGCACAAAGGATAAAACCCTTTGCTGTTGGTTCTGCACCTCAGGGCCTGTATCACTAAGTGCCAAAATTGAGAGGAAGGGATATACTCCAGGTGAGATGATATACCTGCCTGTTGGTAAACCGTTAACTAATATGAAAGTGTTATCATTCGGAGTAAATGAATTTGGTTGCTTTTCTTTACAGGAGAGTCCATCCAGATTTACGCAGAGATTGAAAACTGCTCTTCCCGTGTGGTCGTGCCAAAGGCAGCCATCTACCAAACCCAGACCTTCTTTGCCAAAGGGAAGGTCAAGGAGATCAAACAACTCGTAGCTAACCTCCGTGGAGATGCTCTACCGCCTGGCAAGAGCGAGACTTGGGATGGCAAGATGCTGAAGATCCCTCCCATATCTCCTTCCATTCTGGACTGCAGCATCATCCATGTGGAATATTCACTCATGGTGAGTCTACGCTCTGTTGGAGTCGTGACAGAGCAATCTGCTTGTCAATGTCTGCCATGCAGCTGACCTCTTGCTTCTCGACAGGTGTATGTGGACATCCCTCGAGCTGTCAACTTGACCCTGAATCTGCCCTTGGTGATTGGCACCATTCCCCTCCACTCCTTCGGTAGTCGCACCTCTTCCGTCAGCAGTCAGTGCAGCATGGCTATGAGCTGGTTGGGATTGCCTGAGAGACCTGAAGGTATGCCACAAATCCTAAACTGGTTATCTTAGCAGAGACCCCATCCAGTTACCAGAGTAGATTATGGGTACTCAGTCTTGCTCCTTGAGGACCATCTTCTTTTAGAGTTTACAGTTAATCCAAAGGCAGATCTACAGTAAACAATTAGTTTGGAACTTTTTTGATCTAATTGTTGGCTTTGTCATCAACCCTTCTAGCTCCACCAAGCTACTCTGAAATCGTCACCGATGAGGAGCGACAGAACAACTTGGAGCTCCCAGCTGCGAGGGATGAGATTGAAGGACCACTTTACGCTTACATCCATGAGTTCCGCTTCCAGCCTCCACCTCTGTATTCTGAGGTACGTTGAGTTCACAGATCTTTCATAGCTTCTATCTTTCTAATGCATTTGAGTTCCTTTGTTTTCAAACCTTATTCTTCTTCCATGATAGGTTGATCCCCATCCCGAGCAGGTGTGCAGCTCCATGGACAGGAGACCAGATACCTGTCCATCCCGCTGAATGAGTTGACCACACCTGACCAGTGCTGTCAGGGATCACTTAACTCTACAACCTCAACTGGGGGCACAAACATGAAGAGGCACGAGTAGCCATCTTGGTGCACAGATGGATCTCCTCCAGGAAACACTCCCAATCCAAGTCGAGTCCAGCTCAGCGGCCACTAAAATCCGCTGAAGATCTTGAGTGATTTCCTTCCGCCTCCATCCTTGGTGAAAAGAGTGCATACAAGATTTGGCGGAGTAAAACTGTACCCTTGACACCAAGATGGATAAAACGCAACACCACTAAGTGTGAGAACTGTGTCCAAACATTTTCAGCCTTGCTTTGGATGTGATTCTTCACTTACCTAATTGATCACACTGAATCATCTAGATGATTTTATTGCTGATCATTAAGAAACAAATAACTCCAACCATCCTGCATCCACTCCAAAAGACAATGACAGACTTGTCAATTGTTTGCCATTTCTTGACTTAAAAGAAGTGGCTTTACCACGTGAAAACCGTAGATGTGGGTACAAGAAGACCTGCTGCGATGCATTGTGGATGGGATTCTGACATGCCAAGTTGCCTTTCTGCTAGAAAGAAACTGCGAGAGCATCAAACTGAACATGGCACTGATTCAAGTGGTGAAAGAAAAGAGACCATTGACGGCGAAAGAAGAGGACTCTCATCGAGATGCAAGACATTCCTGAAGTAGTCCTCCCGCTCACATCGTTACAAGATACGCAGAGAACTGCACTCCAGAGCTCGTTTAGAGCCTCGTACTATAAGTACAACTAAGAGCTAACTAGACTCTTTCTTTCTTTTTATCCTACTCTTCTGACTCTGGCCTGTTGGCGTAGGCCTCTTTTTTTTTTTTTTTAAACAGTTGGCTCTTTTCATCGATTTGCATTCAAAGTGTATACCGAAGCTTGGCTAATATGATGCACAAGTTTGACACACATATTCTCTGACGTTTACATGTGATTTTAGCTATGTTTGTTTACATAAGTGTGCTGTTAACAGACAAACTAGAGTCACTAGCTACACGTTTGGACTAATGGAACAATCTCTGTGGCCTTGGCACGAAAAACATCGTTTTTATCACTGTTAATGGCTGAATTGTGCGCTGTGCTGATATTTACCTATATTGAAAAAAAGGGACTATGTACTTTTTGTGAACTGTATGCAGTTGATGTTTGTGCTTTGGGTCATGGTTAAAATTGTTGCTTTTTTTTCTTTTCTGTTTTATTTTAGTTACTACGAGAACATTCTCAAACATGCACTTCCAGGGAATTAAAGAACCCTCATAAAGACATGTAATGCATACTGCTATAGGAAGCAACGTTACTCTTCAGTCAGGCTGGTCCAGAGCTAATTAAACTTGCTTCCATTGTTTTCCATTTCAGGGGTCAAGTCGAACGGTGCAATATCCGCTGTGTTTCTACATAGTTTTGTATTCAGGCTTGTTTCTAACTTTTGTACCATTTTGTAGGTTGTCTATATACGTCACAGCAAAAAAAAAAAAAAACTGTCTGTTTTTGCTCCAGTCTGTTTAAATAAATATGCCATTTTATACAAAAACTAAAATTTAGTTTTTCTTTTAGTACTCGTTAAAATTCTGCTTGTTAGAACATACTTCAAGAACACCAATTTAAACTAGGGAACATGACATATTTGGCAAACGCTCAAAAACCCCTGGCAGGGGTTGTATATCAATCAAGACTATTGTATGTCAAAGATACAAAAAGAACCAGAGATGGTGGTTACATCACATGCCTTGCCATGTCTAGACCCAGGTTTGTAAAGCATGATGGGATTAAATGTAAAGCAACACAAAGTGCAAATAGACAGACGGGTGTTACATATCCTGAGGTGAAATATGTTGACAGACTTCATTGTGCAACATTTACATTACGTTCGCATCTAAATTGTACGCAAACCAATCCCCAAAGTATAAAAATACAAATTTGCGAACATTTTTATGTTTCTACTTCATATTTGGCTCCTCAAGCTTCAGCTTCCCTTCAGAGGAAACGTCTTTTCCTTTCCGTTCTCTTGGCATTCCAGCAGACAGGCCATCTAAGGACCAGATGCTAACTGAACACAAGGAGTTCGTTGTCTGAGGCACACAGCGCTAGGAACGCTTCATATTTTCCACTCCTCTTCCCAGGCTCAAACGGAGCAGATGTTTGCTCCCAAGAGCTGTGAGTGAACCACTAACCTACTTTCCCTCCGCTGGTCAGGGATAAAACTGGATCTCTTCAGCTCATTAGAGCTCATTGCTGTAAATGGAGTGTAAAATGCTCAAGTTCACAACTGGAAATGTCAATTAAATTCAGACAAATATCAACGGAGTAATCAACATAATCATTTTAGTACACATTTACATATTTAGATTAATTAAATTATTATTTCTTAGGGTAGGTTTGCTTTCCAAAGTCAGATAAAAATCTCAATAAAGACTTAATTTCTTTCTCTTTTGGTAACAACATGCCCTAAAAGCAGGGAACTTTTGTTACATTGTATGTTTGAAACAGACATCCAAACAAAAATAAGGAAATAAATAGTGTCGTGAGCAGCATATTAATGACCCTGAAGATGATGCCGAAAATTCAGTCTTGCATCACAGGAATTAATAAAATGCAAGATACAATATTCCTGTTTTCACTGATATTTTGATCACATAAATGCAGCCTTTGTGACTTTTCATGACCATAAAAAAAATATTTTTACTGGTAGTGTAACCCATGTTACAACTTCACAGTGTGACAACTAGCCCCGGTCTCCACTATAATAGGCCCCAAAACAGCCCCCTTCTTCTTTCCAATACACAAGTAGAGGATCAGGTAGAACTGGGTGAGAAGTGTGTTTTAACGGAAAGTGATGACTATGTAAAATTTTCGCCCCGGGCTCTTCTTGTGTCTCAAGACATGTTTGGTAGGTACTGTAACTGATGAGCTAGACAAGGCCTGTGACTGGCTGTGTGTGTGGCAGGTGTTCCAGCACTGCGGGATTAACCTGAAGAAAACCATCAGCCTGCGTCATCTGCGCTCTGTGTGCAAGGTTAAACCGCCGTACACGCTTTAGCACATATGAAAGAGAACATATGTCAAAGTCTAGACGTCTGTTTTAAACGTTTTGCGAAGGAGCTGAAACACAAAGCAAGGAATTTGAGCTTAAAATATCTATAAAGAAGCCCCAAAACAAATATAGTTCAGTTTCTCATTCACAACAGGTGCAAACACAAAGATGCTTCTCTCCCCTTTTACATAATGCCATGGATCTAAATATGGTAATGTAGAACAATTTCATAACTGTAACATTAGGCCAGAAGCGGCGGGACATGTTTCTAAGAAGGGACATGCTACGCGAGTCAGGGATTGTCCGTCGGTGACTCTGCTGCCGGAGGGGTCAGTCCTGACACACAACACCCCGACTTTCAGCTGAGTCAGCAATGCAGGCCCCGCCCCCTTTTACAGTCATTGCTGTAGGAGTGCTAGATCAGCTTCTGACTGAAGTCTCTGAAAGGATTCTGATATGATTTTTATATTGTTTTTAAACAAATCATATCAGTTACTAGTAAATCTATTAGTACTTTTAAAAAAAATTACTACATTACATAATTATGTTATAAAATGTTTAAAATAACTATAGCTAATAAAATATAGCATTACTTTTGTGAGTTGCAAACACATTAAAAATCTATATCATATTATATTTAGTGCTGTCAAATGATTAATCACATCCAAAATAAATGCTTTTACATAATTTTTTTCATAGCTTATTTTTAATTTTTAAATATACACACATACAGTATAGATTTTGAAAATGTTTATGCATTTATATATTTACATACTTATGTTTTATACAAATATATAAACATAACATAACATTTATCTTAAATATATACATGCATGTATAATAAAGATGTACAGTGCACACACAAACATTGTGTAAAAAAAAATATTTTGGATGTGATTAATTGTTTGACTAATAATCATGATCACTAATTATATTATTAATTATATTCTGATTAAATCTGATTCAATTGTTGCGTTTTATAATAGCATTATTTTCTTCTCTCTTTTGTGATATTAATTTATTTAGCATTTAAAATTTTTATTTAATCTTTAGATTTTTTGTTGAATTTACCTTTAACAAATGTTCTTTTGTTATCAAGCTGCATCAAAGCTTTACTCTCACATCCGAGCGTTCAAAATGATTAAGTATTTAGCAGCAAAACAAGCCAGGGCAACAATAATTCTTTGTTTTTTGGCAACTTTGACCTCGAGCACACCATGCAAATGAGTCATGCTTGTATTTAATGCAGTGACACTGCGTGCAAGTCTCATTCGCTCGCTTGCAGTTGTTGATACAAGGGCAGCCACTGTGCCAGTGATAAACAAGAACTGGTTTGGACTGGCCTACGATGGAGGCAGCCTGACCGGCAATCTAATAGCTCTGCGTGCGCGCACTTACTTCTCAGCATACATACTTGGGAGTGTTGAAATATTTTATCAGGGCACATTCAGCCCCAGGGCTGTGAAGTGGAGTTCACAGGGAGTGTGTCCTATCTGTGTCTGCAGCTCTCTCACCTTACAGCTCCGGCCAGTTCAATCCGGCTGCCATTATCTTTCACAGGAGCTTATTTTAACATGATCCATCCATTCAGACAACCAAACTCTATCTGTAAATTTAACATAACTTTCCTGTTTTGTTGATGTTAGCCTATGTATAATGTATCGCTATTGTGTGAATAATATGAAATCCTGTAATACATTTTTTTTAAAGTAATTACATTTACAAGTATTCAATTTTTGGAATCTGATTACATAATCCACATTACATGTAATCAGTTACCCAACTCTGGCTGTGTTGTTAACTAAATATGATTAAAATGTTTTAATAACACTTTATTGAACATATGTTCTGAAGTACAGACCTGATTGCTAGGTTATGTAATGCAGATTAAATTGTGTATTGTGCTCAGCAATTAAAGGTGTTCACCAACAATGATTTATGACGTAAAATATCACGTAACCCAGCACCATGTCATTACATCACACGCATGACCTGCAGAACATCACCTCAACCTGAGGAGTCCAGAAGTTATAAAAAACGACAGATGAAACCACGTATCATTAGTGTCCCATTGACACTTAGATATGATTGCAATGCGGCAGCCACATTTCTGCTGGATCTGTACTTGCAGAGGCTGTATGGTGGATGAGATATCAGATGTCCACCGAGGCTCACCGTTACCATTAGCCTAAACATACAGCAGACATATGTCAAAAAGCTGCAGGCTTTAGATCCAATCCTGAATTTGCATCAGTCACTGCAGAGAGTTGATGACAGCTTGTGGTTTGGCTGTAGAACAGATGGATGCTTCCAGACCAGCTCTCAAACACCTTCTAGCATGCCTCCTTATATGTGAGCGATGAGCTTGTGTCAATCAAACACTAAAAAATAAGCGTCATTTTAACCGTAAAATTTAAGCATTAAAAACGCTTCAGACAAAATCTGTTAATAGGTTAACAGTAAGTTCCCGTACTATATGCAGGAAAAAACTGTAAAACATCTAACTAAACATTTAATTTACAGTAAAATTCTGTTAATTGTAAATTTTTAAACTAATTAATGTATAATTTGCAGTCAAAAACTGTAAAATGATATCCTAAGAATTCACTGTGTGACACAGTTGAAAGTATTTTGCTTATATAATCATGTTTTTTTAATGAGTTTTTGTTATCAGTTATGTACATTTAGGCTTTACGTTACACCTTCTGTTGTTTAATGAATGTTTATTGCATTATCTAAGTGTCATGTGTGTTACCATGATGGTGTATATACTAATATTCTTCTGTTTGTGGCGAAACTATGTGTGATGAGCTTTGATTCTTTGTGTGGCTTTCTCTTTTACCATTATTAGTACCACCAGTATTATGTTGGTTGTCAGTATAAAGGTACAAAACAGATTTTAAAGAAACACGTCACTTTTTTTTTGGAAATAGGCTCATTTTCCAACATCCCTAGAGGAATACATATGTGTTTTACCATTTTCGAATCCATTCAGCCGATCGCCGGGTCTGGTGGTCCCAAAATTAGCATAGCTTAGCATAAATCATTGAATCCG
>JAUCNO010000002.1:11146951-11176393 GCA_032353835.1 Enteromius viviparus | reverse complement strand
ATAAATAAATAAATATATATATATATATATATATATATATATATATATAAAATTTGAAATTAGAATATTTATATTTATAAAATATATAAAATTAATGTGAAAAGCCTTTTTTTTTTTACACATTTATAAATTATATATATATATATATATGTGTGTGTGTATATATTTTCACACATAATTTTTTTTTGAGAAGGTAAACTCTTAATATGCAATTTAAAGACAATTTTTTTTTGTTTGATGCTGTATTTGTGCTTTTTAAGCAACATATAATGTAAAATTTGTGGCATAATGTAGTGAAATATGAGATATATATTTTTAAAAGGCATACCTGTAAGCATAGATATCAGGTTATATAACATACTGGGGGTCGACATGCCTTAAGGGCAGGTTTAGAGACATAAATACCTCTAAACTCGTCAGGTGAGCAACATAATGCAGCTCGATCTGAAGTGAGTTTTGCACGCTAGGACTACCCCAGTGAAACCAGAGTGTGAACGACAACAATAGAAAGCTTGCTTTTTTGTATTCAGGCGTACACGTTGTGATTTACAGGTGTCTAGCCAAGACCTCAGTGACACATGCAAACAACTACAGTCCTACTGTTTAAATGGCTTAGACACAAATAGTCTGAGAAGTTCTCTGGGATTGCATTAAATAGTTTTGCTCACAGTGACAACAAAATAGGCTAGATTGAGAAAAATGACTGGTATTTGTCAGGAAACTTGGTTTTAAATAAATAATTGTAGTAAAAATAAAAATGTGGTCAATATTTACTCACTCTCATGTTGTTCCGAACCTGAATGAGTTCTTCCTTCATTCTGCTATTCAGTTAACACAGAAATATTCACTTTTGTCCAAAAGAAGTTAAAATATTTGTCTTTTTAATGCAAAAATAAATATAGAACCTGAAGTGTGCTTCAAGACAGACTATTTATTGTATCTTTTGACTAGGGACTTTCTGTCTTCCTCTCTGTAATGCGTTTTCTATGTGTGCTGCATATCTGCTGAGTTAACGTTACCAATTTTCTTCTTGATATAAAGCGTTCATGGATGAACCTAGGCTACATGTACAGTCTCAGGAGTGACACCACCTTTAATACGATAGTGAATCCCCAAAATACTTACAGTTTGTGTGTGAACAGAACCGAACTCACTCTCGAAATTGCCAAGACTTATACCTTGGTAAGTAACAGTCAGTTTTTACTCAAGCTTTTGGTAGCCGCTATTTCTGACCAAAGTAACGAGTGATGTTAGGCGATTTTAACTAAATCCCCATCGACATAACCGTCTTATTTTGTTTATATTTAGAAGGTTTGCAGAGCATGCTCTTTAATTGTTGCCATGTCCACGTATTATAAGCGACTCATATTAAGTGTCTTTGAGATTGTTCGACTCATAGAGTAAACAATTTTATAGAGTTAATAAACTAGGCAGGTGCAGGTCCCGATATTTTGGCGTGTTGCTTATTTCCGCGTTTGGAATTAAGTTATGTGCTTGTTTTATTTGCTTGTTTTAAGAGCAAGATCTGGCAACACAAACGTACTTCACTAACTCTGATACTGCAGTGTGGCCTTAGTAAACACAAACAATTGCAAAATCCTAACAATTACCACCAAAGCTTCACAGACACTTCAGTTTACGCTCAAAGTATTGCTAAACTTCACTTGGAGGTTTTACCCTTACCCGCACTTGGCAGCTCTAGGGGAAATTGTTCAATGAAAAACATGCCCCCCTCAGAGTGCCCATGTGAGTGTCAGCATTAGAGGCCTGCCAGGAAAAGTGTTGGAAAGGTAAAGGGGTTGTCAGTGTTCTGCGTCTATTAAAACACACACAAAGCTTTTCTAGGACAAGAGTTGTTAAACTGTTTCCGCTCTCTCCCTAATGCTCAGTTATCGAGATAAACTTTAAAAAACGTTAACAGACCCGGTCTCTGTTGAATGAACAAATACATAAGCCCTCTGATCGAGCTGTTATGGTTATTGAAAGGATGTGGTGTCTGGATTGAAGTGCAATTCTCCAACCCGCCACTAGTGTGCGCTTATGAGTCACAGAGACGCATGTCACTGAACTTCACTGATGTGTTTTAATGTGTATTTCTAATTTCAGTGATTATTCCCCAGGCTAATAACTAATTCATATAATTTGATGAATATTTCATTTTTCTAGGTGCCAAACGAAGGACCTGAAAGCCTAAAAAACCCATTTGATGGAGACACAAAAGCAGTGAGGATTCAGAGGGAGAAGTTGAAACAGAGAAGGTTTTAAGCAAGTGATTGGTAAGAAAAAATACATTTTTATAAAATCTATTTAAAGTGTCCTTATCTAAATTGTGTAGGCTACATAACAAATAATGCATAATAATTATATCTTTATTTAATGTTGCCAATCATTCGACTAAATAAAAATATAAAATTATACCCTAGCCTTAAATTAACCAGTTAACGTAATTACATAAAATAATAACATACATAAATTAATATAACAATTAAAATATTGATTGCAACAATCAGGCTATTCATTACCGAATATCATGATATAATATTTTATCATTTAAAGTGTATTCGTTTAACTGTAGCTAAAAAAAAGAAAAGTGAAGAAAAAAATAAATATAAAAGATGTTCAAAGAAACTGGTAGCTAAATAAAGTAAGTAGCTGGACATGAACTCTTCAGTGCGGTTATTGAAGACGCAACGCTTTGGTGATTAAAGAGAGCGTTCTAATACCACGCGTCGCGTCACATGCGCGCGGGTGTGAGTTACAGTATGCGTTAGCCCCGCCCCCTTTACAAAGAGAGCGAGACAGAATAATTCTCTCTCCTGTGTGACGATCAGACGCTCGTGAGGATCGTGTCAGTAAACTAGAGGAGATCTCAAACACTGCCGGTCCACCCAGGATAACTCTGGACGTCTTAGTTGTTGTTTCCTGTTATTTCAAAAAAACCGCTTTCACTTCCATCGCTGCATCGCTTGCATGTGTCAAAACCAATGAGAGACGCGGAGTTCAGCGATCATTCTCACATTGACGCGCGCATGAAGCGCTTTGACGCGGTTCTGGATTTGGAGAGCGCGTGAGGAGTTCTGACCATCAACAGCAGCGCATGTATGCTTTCTGGACCTGACACACTCATGCATTACAAAGTAAGTTGAACTGTCAAAACTAGAAGCTTTTTGCTTAACAGAACAGTATGATTAGTTAGTTTCAAATAGTATAGTTTAAGAAGCAATTAATAGTATGGGTAATATGGAAAAGTATCCTACAGTAGTATAGAACGGAACAGTTTAACTCGCGATTCTGAAGTATAGCATAGTTCAAGTAGACTAATATATACTAGATATATAGCCTACTATAATAGAAAGTAGTATACACTAGTATATACTAGATTAATATAGAATAGTAGAAGTAGTATACTAGAATATTATTAGTAATATACACTAGAATAGTACACTTTAAAAGTAATAGTATAAACAAGTAAGGTTTTACGGTACTGTAGTTAAAAAGGGTAATAGAAAACCATAAAATATAGTGTATATTAGTCATATAATATTATATAATAGTTAAAAAGCTGTAGAATCTAATAATAATAATAGTGTATGCTACTGTAGTATACCACAATTTTAGAAATCCTGATAATTTATGATGATGCTAGTGCTATTTTGGTCATTTTTTATTGCTATTTATTATTTAAATGTTGCCTGGGGTGCTTTAGGTAACACTAAACAAGCAATTTTTCCAAAATGGTGCAATTATATGAATAGCATCTCTATTTATACCTCGCTGTGGTAATTGGAGGACTGTAAACAAGTTCATTTATATGGCAGCTCTCACCAAACCGAACGGCTTTACAGTAACCAGGAATATCCAGGATGGGGTTCCCAGCCATTTAGATGAGAGAAGTGCTCTGCGCTGGTGCTTGTACAATAATAATGACCAAAGGGCAAAATGTGATCCAGGAAAGCCTAGTGCTCCTCCCTATACTTAATAACGTTCATTGTGGCTTGTTTGAGAGAGTTTTTTTTCTTTGTACGCACGTTTTTAATATTGAAAGAGTGGCAAGAATGAACAAATCCGCATGATTTTTGATGCACAGAAGCTTTCGATGAGTCGAAGTGCTCGTACACAAACAGGAAACGTGTGCCATGCGCTGAAACTCTGCAATGTGCCTCTCAAAGTATGGCACACACTTCGACTGTTTATTGCCATCAGGAAACTATAAACCTGACGTGTGATTGCATTAGTTAGCGGTGAATGATGACAACTTAACAGCAATAAATTATGACAACAACAGCCACTGTGTTTTCATTCACACCAGCTGCGGAGACGGTGATGAATTAATGTTGTAAGTAAAGCTAACGGTGAGTTGTTTTATCATTTAAAAAAGCTAATCATCCCAAAACTTCTAGATTTGGAAGTATTGAGAGACTGTTGGTGATTTTAAAGCTAGTTTCAGGAGCTTCGTCGGTTTGACATATTAAGGAACATCCAGCAGTTTCATAAAGAGCTTGATGGGATGAAGTTGTAATTGTGGTGTTAACATCTAGCATACAGGCTATAGAGACGAGTTGTGTAGGTTATCCTGCTGGGTGGTCCGAGTGCTGGTCAGACCTCCATGGCACTTTCCTTGGTTTTCTTCATTAGCCACTGAGTGAAATGCAGCGAAACCTCAAAAGTATGTCACCATCATCGTTTTTTAAAAAACAGCTGTGCTGATTATACCTCTTGAATGAAAAAAAAATTGTAACTATTTTATATATTTAAGTAACAATTATAAGTGCTACAAGTTTTATGTATATCCATAAAAATTTTATTTACATGGAGATTTTAAATTGAAACAAAAACTAAATATTTAATGCTATTAACATGTAAAATATATATTTAACAAAAAAATCATATTTATTCAATAGTTTATATTTATTTTTTTAATCTGATATGCATTATATAACACTAAAATGAATTTTGCATCCATAGAAAAGTAACTGTACTTATATTTATAAATATATAAACACAATTATAAAATAAAATTTATAAAATATAAATGTTTTTGCTTATCTAGTAATTGTATAAAATATGGATTCTTATGGATTTATTCTAAATGAATAAACCAGTGCGTGCGTTCATTATTTTTGCACTCTGCATATTAAACCTGGTTTTTAACCCTAGAAAAGCTAATAAAGAAACCTAAGCTCTCCTGGTCTGTGGCTTTGCTGATCTTGCTCTCAAAGCAGTTTTTGGTGCACAGCTTGATTTTGCCACAAAAAAAAAAAATCAGATTTTTTCCTTGTCATGTAATCTATCTTTGTCACTGGTGTAAAATGCTCAATTCACCGCGTTACATCCTCCAGTTAGGAGGCTTCGCACAGAGAACTCTTTGTACCGTGGGCCGTATATAGCGTTAATCAGCGAACACCCCCCCCTCCCTGCTCGACGCGTGCGTCTGGGGATATTTTTAGTGGATCATGTGTTCATAGTTTAGTGTGAGGTTAGTTAAAGTATTTAAGATGTGACTTGTCGGCTCTGAGGTAACAGATACTGCGTCCACTGTAACACGGCACTGGAATCCTGTGCAGTTTTTCCCATTAACGGGACAGTCAGCCATTTCATTGGGCTCCTGGTTCTGTCTATGCATCTTTTGGATGGGATTGTTATGACATCTGCGCACTGACAGGTTTCAAACTGTGCAAGAATCCCAAACCAGGTGTCTCTCAAAGGACAAATGCACATTCTTGACCTCTCGAGGTCTTGCAGAAGTCCAGCTGATGAAGGACGGTTAGCAACAAAGCTTGAAGTGGAAGCCATTCTTTATGTGTCTATAAATTGGATGTTTTTTTAATTGGTAAATATAGCATTCTAGACAATACATGCTTAACAGCTACTACAACGTGCTATTTTTAACCTATCAAGGACTAGAGTTAATATATTAAAACAAGGTTTAAATTAAAAGGTATAGTATCTCCTAAAAAGCAATTGAAAGTTGACCCAAAATCACCAATTTTTATAATTTATTCACCCCCATGTTGGTCCTGTGGAACACAGCGTACAATAAAAAGTCAGTGGGGTCCAGTGTTGTTCATCAAAATATCTACTTGGACAAGATTTGGCTGAGAAAATAGTGACAACTCTTATTTCTGGGTGAACTATCTCTTTAAGGCGCTCTAGGCTGTGCTATATGGTGAATACCTCATGCCATATTGCTTAAATATAGCAGTGACCATAGCCAAAAACCTCAACTTTTCTCCATCCTCCAAATTACAGAGGTGCAATCTACGTTTGCTTGTAGCAAACTTGCATGTTTGTGGTCTTTCTTAGGTTTGACCATGTTGCTCGAGTCATGTAAGTTTGTTCTTTGATTATGTGTCAGAGTTTTTCCGCCAATTCCCACAATGAGGTTTACTTTCAAAATGAGTGTCTAGAGAGGACTAGCATTTCTCTATTCTGCTTTTGAAGGCACAGAAAGCTGTAAATAAAATAAAGCATGTTGCTTTTTGAAGCCGTGTTTCCCAAAACCCCCTCTGATTTGACGCTTATAAACAATGTTTGTCTCAGTTTTGATGAGCCATCAATTTCAGCTTCTGCTGTTCAGGGTAAAAAGTTCATAATTGTATTTTTGGATCTGCTGCGTTTACACGCGCAATATATTTGGTAAAGGAAGTCTGCGAGGGGGAGTTTGAGGGGGCCGTCGAGCTGGGTACCTGCCGTCATCCTGGTTTGGTTTACAATGCTCCAGAGTTTCCACGTCACTTCCTCCCCATGAGATCGTTCCCATGCTGCTGTAAACACCCACACCCAGACCTCCAGACCGCCAGTGCCAGATCAGATCCAATTCTTATGATGCAGATACTGGGTGAGATAAACAGATCTAGTGAAGCACATTTAGCCAACTTCAGGGGCTGGATTTACAAAATCCATTTCTTAAAGGAATAGTTCACCCAAAAATGAAAATACTGTCATGGTTTACTCACCCTAAAGTAGTTCAAAACCTGTATGAATTTCTTTGTTCTGCTGAACACAAAGGAGGATATTTTAAAAAACATTTGTAACCAGGCTGTTGAGGATCACCATTGAGTTCCATAGTAGGAAAAGTACATGCAATGGGAGGCCACTTTTCAAAATATCTTCCGTTCATATTGACAAATACTTGAAGAGATAGCTCACCCAAAAATGAGAATTGATTTACTCAACCTTCAGCCATCATTTATATGACTTTCTTCTTTCAGATGAATACAGTCGGAGCTCTAGTATAAAATGTCTTGGCTGTTTGAAGGTTTATAATAGCAGTGAATAGTGGTCAAGAATTTGAAGCCCAAAAAAGCGCATCCATGCATCATCAAAAGTACTCCACACAACTCCAGGGAGTTAATAAAGCCCTTCTAAAGTGAGTTGATGCATTTGTGTAAGAATAATAACTTTAATAGGTAATCTCTGAAATATGTCTAAACATTCTTAAATATTTTTGAGATTACAAAGTATAAAAAATAGCATTTTTTTTTATATAATGTTTTGTGAATTATGATCTTGAAATCCAAAACTCCCTGTGTTATCTGTAGAACATACTGCATCTCAGTTCATTAGGTCTTCTCACCATATTTTTAATCTAAGAGTGTGTGTCCATTTGTAACTTTAACTTGTGAGGCTTCCTGTGTCATTAACTTCCAGTTATTTTTAACTGTCCAAAACACCTTGCTCTGCTGCTTGATTGCAAATTGGTGTTTCTTATTTTGAATTATTGTCATGATTATAAACTCACTGGTTTGTAACGCAAATAGTTTTAACCATATCTGCACTTTTATTCTTTTATTTACTGACTTATAGTGGCCAATGAAACAAAAATCGCACACAGTTACAATCAATATCTTGCTTCCACATTGTAAAATCAATAGGCTACCATTTCTATTACTGGCGCTTGTACTTAAGCTTAAGGATGTAAACAAACCAAAATGAAATCTTAAACTTTAGGGCGTATTTCAGAGGATCAGAGGTAGAAACGGCCTCCTGCTTTCTTCTGGTCACTTACCTGCTGCGTGAGAGCACGATCCCGTACACGCTGCCAGTGGCTCTGAGTGCCAAGAGCGGAGAGATCAGCCTACACTGTGAGACTTGCTCTGATGTCAAAGCCAACCAGCTGGCGAGATCTGTTCTCCACGTCGGGCAGTCTGACAAAAACACTTAAGGATATCGATCACAGGTCTGTGTCTAAGCCGTGAACTGCTAACAGCAGGGCAAGTATGCATTTGCTCTTGGCAAATAATATACAGTCAATTTTTGATGTTAAAAAATCATATATATATAGTTACTGATAGGTTTCAAGCAATATAAAACAAACTTTACGTTATTATTGTTACAAAAAACTATACTAGTGTTCAAAGATTTGGGGTCTTTAATATTCAAAAATACAGGAAAATCAGCTATATTGTAAAATATTATTCACATTTTAAATAACAATTTTTGATTTCGAATAAAAAAAAAAGCAATATATTCTTGTGATGCAAAATGTAATATTTTGCATCATTACTCCAGTCTTCAGGGTCACACGTTTCTTCAGAAAGCATTGCTGAGTTAATGCTTAAAAAAACATTTTGTATTATTATCAATATTAAAATCAATTGTGCTGCTTAATATGTTTTTGAAATATGTAATATTAATGTCTTTTCGGGATTTTTTTAATAGAGCGTGTTTTGTAGCATTATATATTTTTAAAACTGTAGTATGCATTGTTTCAGCTTTCTGGAATACTTGATTCTGATTGGTCAGTTTTGGCATTCTGTGCACAAATATTCATGGATTAAGATACTAAAATTGTATAATTGTAGTAATCAGTTTCTAAACTGATTATCAGTTTTGTGCCTCATATAGTTCTTCATTCTTATTTTTCTTGCAAAATAACATTATTTCAATTTGATTTAATATTTCCTTTTTGTTTGTTTGTTTATTTTCCCTAAATGCATGTGTCCAATAAGGTAGTGTTACCTTGTTATGCAAAAAAACCCTGCAAATTTTCTAAAGGTGTATATTGTAAAAAATAAAAACAAAAAAAACAGATCGATCAAAAGTGTAGATTTAAATGATCACATACTGAGCAGCACTGCATTAATGTCATGAATGCACTGCTTTTGAAATAATGTAACAGAAAACAGAAGTGATATCTTAGCATGTGGCTATGAATGGCCACAGAGTTTCAGTTGGCAGTGTGTATCGGTTAGCGGTGAAGCGCAAACGCGGCACACACACACTGAGAGAACACAGCTGTGTGACACACATCTCCACAGCAAAAGGAAGCCATGCAAATGAGCAACCAACTATGAGCAATGTGCCAAAATGCCTTGTGCTTTTGCTGTCATAGTTGAGAGTTATTCGGCAGAATATTAACCGAATTGTTGCTGATATCTTGATCGTAGCCGACAGTGATTGCAAGCTTAGCTTTTGTAATTAGGTCAACGAAAGGCCTGCAAAAAACTAGGACATAATTTGAGATTTTCCATTGACTTGGCCGTATAAGGAAGTGTAGCATACCAGGCTAGGCTAAACTTGTTTTCATGGAAAATGTCTTGAAGTAGTTTATTTTTCGTCATTTTTACCCTATTCTCAATAATTCAGCATAAACCATCATTTTTTGAATTTTATGCTATAAAATGTTTTATATGTTCCAGTAAGCGTATTTAAAAGTGAATTTTATTTTCGTTTCATGGATATTATTTCGAATTCGTTTTAAATTTAATTTCCTTTATTGGCATAACATACTTGGGTACACGTTGCCAAAGAATAAATGGACACACATATAATATACATCCAAAAAGAAACTATATATATATATATATATATACTGTTACAGTTTTTGCCATTTTTTTTACTTTAATTTTTTTTAATTACAATGTATTTTATTTAATTTATTAATTGTATTCATTTATTTTATTAAAATGTAATTGTATTTATTAAATACCATTCTAATATTTTTTTAATTATGTCTTTTTGTCTTTTATTAATTTTTAATGTATTGTTTTAGTTTATAGCAATTTAATTATTATGGTAATCTAAGTTAAACTAAACAGAAATGCGAAATGTTGCATTGGCAATTAGCTGGGGGAAAAAAAAAATATATATATATATATATATATATTGTTTTTTCACATAATTTTTTAATCATATTTTTTACTAAAATAACTACTTCACATTAAGTCAAATCTATGTGTATTTTTTTATTTAGATTTTTTTTACTGAATATAATTAACAGAACAATTTTTTTTGAGTGTGAGCCAAAGTTAGATCTCTCTAATCTCGCGCTAAGCGGACAGCATCAACCTGGACTCACATGGCCCACGGCTGTTCACGCACAGCGCTCCACCAGGAGCCGTGGGTTCAGGATATGGGAATGTAGCGGGGCGTCTGGGAGCTGGTCTCGTTCCGTGGTACGACTAACCTCCACAGCTCGTGTGCTCTCATTGAGAAAGACAGACGCTGTCTCCTCTTTGTCCTTGGGAAGTTTTGAGGCGAGCCGTAAGGGTGGGGCGGAGAGTGACTCGTCCCCATTCCGGCACTGATTGATACAGTCTCTTGGCGACCGCTGCTCTGAGCCGTAGCATGCTCCCTTGATAGACAGCAAAGAGATGTAGGAGTCCTCTCCATGAGATACAGCTGGGGGGAAAGCTGCCAGAACGTATGTTCTTGAACGTTTCCAGTATGCATTCGAAGGCTTAGGTTCTATTAATACTGCGTATACCTGGATAAACCCTTAAACTCAACTATTAAATACCATTCTGTGCTGCATTCATAAATGAAACCATGAGGTACCATTAGGTTTCTAAGTAGTTTGGGGGTATATATGCTAAAAACAGCTCAGCAATATCATAGAAATGCTCTAGCCAAAATAAAAACACTCAGAATACCTTAGCAACTACATAATGTTGCTCTGTAATTTAAATCGCTCAAAACACCTTAGCGACCCCATAGCAACAAAACCACTCAAAACACCTTAGCAACCGTATGCTGAAACCTACCCAGAACACCTAAGCATCAAAACCACTCAAAACTAAAGACCACTCAGCTATTACCTTGCTATCAGACCCTCACAGTGATGTATATGTTGTGTTTGTCACAGCAGAGAGCATCAGGCCCTTCAGAATGATGAAATTTGCTGGTACTTCCCATTTTGTGTTTTGCGGAGCGGTTTATGGGAAGAGGCATTTTTTATTGCCTCTCAGTGATGTCACTTCCTCTGCGAGGACGTCTGCCAAGATTTCCTGTCATTATGTCCATTTGTGTGAGCTGATGGGTGTTGTTTGCGGAGAGAGTCAGAGTCAGCTGTCTGACACCACCGGGGTCTGCCAAGAGCTCTGAAGATCTGCTCCAACGTGCTCCGACAAGTTCCTCCGCTGCCTGGCACGTCTTCAGCGATTCAGATGCCCTGAAAGATGGTGATAATGAAGTTGTACAGGCTCCAATCTCAATTGTGTTAACTGACGTTCGCCAAGTTATGCCAGAGGCTGTCTTGAAATACTTTTAGATGGCTTTTTGTTTATTTCTTTATTAGCAGTCTATATAAGATCCCCTGACCTTAAAGGGATAGTTCACCCAAAAATTTTAAAGTTCGTAATTCCCTAAATTTTAAGGTTGTATTTTTTTAAATTTGATTTTATTTATTAGCTTTTTAAATTAGTATTTAATTATTGCCATATTGTCTGATTTTGGAAGATTTTATGTACCTTTACGTTTTGAGATCCTCCAACTTTAAAGGGATAGTTCACCCAAAAAAAAATAATTTTAAAATACTGTTTAATTATTGGCATATTGTCTTTATTTTATTTTATTTTATTTTAGGCTACTTTTTGAGCTCTTTAACCTTAAAGAGATAGTTCACCCAAAAATAAGTCTTTTGGACTACCATTGCCAACATTTATATTTATCTTTACCGAAATTCTTTAAAATATCTTATTTTGTGATCCAATTTTTTGCCTGACAAGTCATAACTTTTCTGGTAGGAATATTACAGAATGTTTAACAAGAAAATAGTGTTTCTATTTCCAAATTTCATGTTTAATTTAATGCATTACTTGCCAATTCTTTGTAATTATTTGTGAAATAAATAAATAAATAAATTGTCAATCATGGAAATTAAAAAAAACAAAGCTTTTTTAATAATATAATTTATATAATGCAATTAATGTAAAGCATGTAAATTTGGTGGCGAATGAGATACATGAGGCTTTGTTTATTTGTATAGCACGTTTCCCACATGCCGGTAGTTTCAATTTCACTTAAAGAAATGGTTTAGGCTTAGTGTTCTTCATATGTTATTTATAATTAATTCCATAACATATGTTGGTTTCATATTTATTTTTTATTCCTGTTCTGTTCTAAATACCTCTTAATTTAAAGGAACTGTTGTGGTAATTACCTAAAATGCTCTAGAAACCACTTAGCATAATGTTAAGACATTAGCATTGTGGCAGTGAGTAGCTAGACACTTTTTTTTTCAGAAAATGATAAAATCATGCTGATAGGTGATGTCAAGAAAGGACGGGACATGGTTGTTCTGAAATGAATGTAAATTGGGTTAGAATTTATGCGAGGTATGTGCGGCATTGTGTTTAGCATGTGTGCTAACTGCTAATCTACTACTCTGAGGCGTTTTTAAAATACATATTCATTGACTGCACGGTCACAGGATTTGACAGGATTTGTTCAAAATTGACTTATGTGTTCATGAATGACACATTCCCCTTCAGGTTGCCCTTTTACCACAGCTAATTTGCAAAGCCTTAGCTTCTAGCTAGGAGGTCTTTCTGCCCTTCTCTGGAAGTTGTCCTGGGTCTAATGGCCCCTCAGGAGACTGTCTCAATCATATCTAGGTGTTATCTCAGTGCTGTTTTATTTCGGTGGCACCATGCCGCTCTTCACAGGACGAGGAGATATCTGTCCTCTCCTGCTGCCCTCGGGAGAAGCAGAGAGGCAGATTAACAAAGTGACTTAATGTTGCACATTACTCTCTGGAGATCCCTGCTCCTGGTTTCTTGGCACCGGGCCGCTCTCCCTCCTGCTCAAGTAACACAGAGGCTCCTCCCACGCCTGTCTCTCTCCGTCTTTATCTTTCCGTCACATGGGTAAACACACTGGCATCTCTGACCTCTAAGCCATTTTGCCTCGGCATGTCCAGTTCCTGTGGGGTTTTTGCCGAGAGCTTGTTGGAGTACATTTACCTGGCAGTTCCCTTTTGTTTTTCAGTGATCTTGGCAGCAGGAAGTTAGAACTATTTTATTGTGTTTTATTTAGAAATATTAGCTTAGTTATTGCTTAAATATTGTTTAGTTATTGGTATTTGTCTGATAATGGAAGTAGATTATTTAATTTTTTTAAAAATTTTATTTAATTTTGGAATTAAATTATGTCAAAGACTATTTCTGTTTTGTTTTGTTTTGTTAAATACAATAATATATTATAAAAAATAAATATATTATAAAAATACATTCTAAAATAAATACCAGCATCCATGTGATTGATCATTGTTGTTATGTAAATTAGATCTACTTTTGTTTTATTTTATTTTGAAATATTAGCGTTTTAAAAAATATTGTTTAATTATTGGTCTGATATTGGAAGTAGATTATTTTATATAATTTTTTGTTTTTGTTTTATTTAGTTTTGGAAGTAAATTGTGTCAGGGCCATTTCTGTTTTGTTTTATTTTATAAAATAAAAAATATCTTATTAAAATACATTATTAAAAAAAGCATACATATTTAAAATAAAATAAATACTAGCATCCATATGAGAAATTATTGTTGTTATGCAGATTAGATAAATGACATGAAATTTTATTAAATTGTATTTTATTGCCATAATTACATTAAATAAATAATAAGTATATAATTAATATATAATATTTTTATAATAATAATTATTTATTTATTTTTATTCTTAAATGGTTATCATCTTGTCAATTGGACATTTGTAGTATTTTATAGAACTTTTCTTGTAGTTATTGGGCATGACATTTTGGATACTTTGTGACGTTTTTGCATTAAAAAAATAGCTGCTGAACTGCATAAATGACTGTCATCAAACAAGACAACAATGTACCCCACAGCAAGCACAAGATGTCCTTGAATAACTTCTAACTGAACGACTAATCCTGAAATGAAACCGCCACACATAACCAGACTGATCAGTTAGCTGGAGATGAGTGAACTGGACATCATCGGCCGAGTGGCTAAAGGGAACTCTTTGAGTCGGGGTTTAATGGATTACATGTCCTGAACAGCTTACAGTTACGTAAGGTCTACTGTCCAACACTGTAAGCTAAGTTGGATAAGGTAGATGTAGAATCTTGAGTACATCGAACGGGATCCATAAAAGTCAGTAAGAAATAGTGTTTTGTGGGACTGCAGATTTTACACATACCAAAAGACACTCTGCATTTGATCTCTGCTGTCTTGAATTTACTGTAAGTTTCCATTTTTATTGGCGCACTCTCTTATCCGAGCGGAGCTTGCCGAGGCTTTTATCATTTGGTATGCTTTTCAAATTCAAATGAAAAGCTGTCACAACATTCCTGTAACTTCCTCTTCTTTTTCCATCCCTCCTTCATAAATCCTTCACATCTCACTGGCTTTTATCAGTCGACTGGAAGCATAATCAAAAGGTCACATGCATTGCCAAGTTGTTGACCATGTCTAAGTGAAGAGAAGCACTTGCCCTCCAAAAGATCTGTGCTGCTGGTTTTCGGTTTCTGTACAGGCCGCGTGTTTTCCCTGTCTCTTGTTGTGAGTGAGCATTTCACCTCTACTCCTTAAGCTCTCTGCTTTCTCTGATTTGCATTGTGGGTTGCCCTTGAGTTTTGTTTCCTCTTGTGCTGGCAGCTCTGGTCTTCTGCTGGTTACTTGTGCTCTCTGAGGGCTCTCTGACAACCGCAGCCATCTGTGTGAAGTTGAAGGGTTGACACAAACTCTCTATCACTAATTAAAACCTATTTATAATATACGTGCATAGATCATAATTCTTCCTAATATAATATTATTGCCTTAGACTTTTTTGATCCCCAAGGGGTAATTAAGGAAATTAAATTTTATAAATATTTATATAACATATTGAAGCATAAACAGCAAAAAAATGTGTATGATACTTGTGTGCAAAAAAAACTTAATGCAAGATATATGATCTGAAACAGATATATATATATGTTTATTTATTCTTTTATATATTTTACATTTTATTATTATTTAAATATAGCAGGTTTTCCCCCCCAAAAAGTACATTAATAAATAAATACACACACGCAAGAACAATGAACAATAGAAAATAAGTTTGTAAAAGTATATTTTGTTTTTAATTTAATACTGTATATAAATGTGATTAAAACTTGCTACCATATCCATATTTAAATAATAAAATGTAAAAATAAAAATAATAATATCTGTATTCTCTTTTTTAACCTACTAAATAATATAGTAATATATATATATATATATATATATATAAATGTAATGTATTAATAATATTCCAAAGGAAATTTTTAATTATTATTCTGGCTATTTGACACATGTTTTATAAATCAGTTGTGTTTCCAAAAAGGCCTGATTTTGTATGCTGTTAACCAAGACGCTTGTTGTTTTTCCCACATTCAAGCATAAGAGCGATATCACACATCAGTCTGATTAAATCTGTGTCTCTTTGTCTGTCTTGTCTGTTCAGGAACGAATGCCGGAGTCTTTGAAATAAGAGGAACGAGCAAAAAGAAACGACTGCACTGAGGATCGGAGCCAGAGCGAGCGAGAGAGGAAGGAAGACAAGTGTGTACAGTTCTTTTGGAATAGGAAGGAATACCAGAGCGAAATAATGGGGAGGAAAAAGATTCAGATTGCGCGGATTATGGACGAACGCAACAGACAGGTAAAAGAGATGTTATCTAAACGGAAAGAATGGAGACGAGGCGTTCACTTCACAGAAATGCAATAAATCTTAAGCACATACTCTCTCACACACAGTATGCATCACTTAAGGAAGTGCCAGCAGCTTCTGACGAAAGTGTCACAAGACACTCACAAGCTGGATTCTCACTTTGGACTGGCTTGCTTTCGTTTCTGCACATGTGCGTTGCATGTTTGTGTGTGAATGTGAAATATGATTGTCCTAAATCATCATAATTGCTGTTTTGTATTCGTCTTTAATTGCGATATTAAATGCATTGCCTCTGCCTTAGAGGATATGATGTAGAGAGTCTGAATAATTGAGGTTTGTAACAGAGCAGAGGAAACCGTGCCTCTATCAGCGGGTGTGTCATTCACCACAACTAGCGGGTTCCAGGCTATTACTCACCCGGGCAATTAGATGGGCAGGATCTGAAGCCACATCTGACAACACTTACGAAGCACATTGACCTCTTACCTTTCTGATCGAACCGGCTTTTCCATGTCATGCCTGGTGTTGTGACTTTGTGGCAGGGGTTTGCATTGTTTATTTCATTCAGAACTTCGTAAATTAGGTCTCTTTTGTATTTCTGTTGATCATTTATAAATCTGGGCATGTGTTGTGCAGGATCTCTAGCGCAGGGCCAAACATGAAATCATGATTTGGAGCGGGAACTGTTCGATTTCATTGCTAACGCTGATAGCTTCAGGTCATACCACCCGAGTGCTGGCTCTTAATGAGCTAATAACCATCAAGTATCCATGAGAATTGAACTCACCGTCTTCAGTTTTCAGCCAGGATGAACTCGGTTAAACTCTTGCTGGAATTTGAACTGGAGAGATGGGAAGGTGAATTTACAGACTTGCAGTTCAAAGAAATGCAACATGTGATGAACTTTGGGAAGTGAAGTTTTTGAGTTCATCTCAAGATATAAATGTCCTTGAATTTTCAGTTCTGAATGGCAGTTTAAAATTTTCATTTAATGACCTAAAAATAAAAAGATGAATTGACAGTACCGTTTAGATGTTTGTATTATTTGTTGATGTTTTTGAAAGACGTCCCTCACAAAGGCTGCATTTATTTGACTATAAATACAGTAAAAGCAATGAAATAATATTACAATTTAAAATAACTGTTTTCTATTATAATATATTTTTAATATATTCAATATATTTCAGCATTTATTCAAAATATATATCATATATTTTGTAACATTATATGTAAATGTCTTTATTGTCACATATGATCAAGTGAAGGCATCTTATGCTAAATAAAAGTATTATTTCTTAAAAAAAAGAAAAAATAATAAAAACAATAAAAATGGTAGCAAAAATGTAGAAAAAAAAAACGTAGCATACAAATAACATGTAAAATGTATCTTATTTCCGATAGTTACAAAACGCATAATTCATTTATTTATTATTATTATTATTTTAGTTTTTCTGTCATACCACAGGATACATTGATACGTCAACCACCCATATATAATTTGTCTAAATATCTTTATATAAAAATATAATCTCTTAAATATATCTCCATATCTTAAAAAAAGCCAAAAACTTTTCATTTAAAACCTTTTAAATGATTTAACATTTTCTCAAAGGTTTTGCACTTGGAATAAAGGTTAAGTGTTCAGCCTGTTGCTTTACATGTTGTTCTTTGCTTTTGAACAATGCATCAGTGTTCAAGTGGACAGCAGCTCAGGGCGCAGGATAAATGGTTGCCTGTCATCTATGTTCCCCCCCCAACCTGTCTCCACCCCCACTTCAATGACCAGCGTAGGGCCGGAAGCCGAGGCAAAGCCATTGTGAAGGGGAAGCCATTGGACCCTTCCTGTTATGACAGGAAATGCGCTCAAATGTGCTTCCTGACCCCCAGTGCAGTGGCACGATTAACCCCCTCTCAGCGCCCACCCTTTCCCGTGTTGTGGTGGTGAAGTTCTCCGTGGATCTTCTGTTTGAGACATCTTAACTTGAGGCAAATAAACTTGTGTGCCTCTTTACAGGCGAAGCACGATCATGTAAAGTTAGCTGCAGCCTCAAAGTGCAGTTTAGCATCAGATAGCGTAGGAAAATGTAAAAAAAAAAGGTCTTTGTGACTCAGACATCTAAGGTAAATCGAGGCAGGCTGATCATGGCTGTAAACGCACGCAGCGTTTTTTTTTTGCCTGTATGTGCATGTGGGGGCGTCTCAGTGAGCATGTGTAAGACATCTGTCGCACCCGGTGCATGTGTGTGTGAGTGTGAGCATAATCTAAATCATGTGGAGGTGAGACCATCAGCGTGCTGAGCGGTAGGAGTGAGAAGATCACCCTGCTGGAGTTTGTTTGTGACAGAGAGCATGACGTCTGAACTCACGCACAGGGATCAGCAACACACACACCACCAACACCATGCAGATTAGAGCTTCACATGCATCTCTATTGCGCATGTGTGCATGAAGTTTCCTGAATATGTCTCTTAGAGAGAAATTAGTACCATTTTTGAGCTATGTGATAAGTATTTTAATGTAAATCTGCACTCTTACTTGTATGTATGTTTGGTATTTTATTTCTCCTGAGGAATTTTAAGAAAGACATTTGAGACAAATAGCTCTAGCTCAAACTGTAAAGCATGGTGCTGGCAACGCCAGAGTCATGGGTTTGACTCTCAGGAATGCATGGAGTGATGAAATATAGAACTTGAGAAGTTCAGTATGTGAAGAAAGCATATAGGTAAATGGGACTTAATACCTAACTGAGACATAATTTAGGATTCCATAAGTCGAAAATACACTTGTGAATAATGCATTTATCGTCCATGTCAACATTTGTATTTATTATATTGCATTTTAAGATTTCAAAAATGAATACTGCGCTGACACACAATTAAATTGAGCAACCTCTGAGCAGTACACTTTTACTTTATTTAGGGATTTGTCTCTTTAGTTGTTTCACCTCTTTCGTTCTTCCTCTGGAGAAATATCTCCTGCTTTAATGAGACCCATCTGAAAAGGCCATTAAGTATCCGAAGCTAAAAGCCAACTCTTAGCAAATAACATCTCATTTTGATGCCAGAATTGAATAATCCAGAGTTTGAATATTTCAGGCAGATGCCCCAGAGAGTTCTTCTGGTTTTCTGCAGCTCTTTCTCACTGAATTTCATTGCCATCTCATCACAGATGGAGTTTGTTCTGTGAGGGTTTAAATGGTGTCTTTGGGAAATTGTCCTTTCCAAATGGAACGTGTGCAACGCTGCCGGCGTGCCTAGGTGATGCTGGGTCATCATTAGCCAAAGCAATCCTATGAACCCTGCCACCCAGGGGCTGTCAATTTGTGAAGCGTGCTGGGCAGAATTTCACCTTGAACTCCCCAGTCTAAATTTAGCATGGAACGCAGGGCTCGGATAGCTCTCTAACCAGAATACCCTGTCAAACAATTTGGTTTTGGACGGATGGGACAAAGTACACTTATTCTGATGGGGCGTTTAACTGAAGTCATGCAAGTGCCAATGAAAACAATAGCAAATGCATTTAAAAAACAAGGCTATAAAGTTCATATTGCATTAGTTCGCAAGAAAATATTGCTAAATTGGAGCCATGGAGTTGTGGGTATTACGTATTTAACTTTCAAGCATTTCCGTAGCTCAAGCAGAAGAGCATTGGTGACCATTTATTTTGCTCTTGTCCAACAAGTGATTTGTTTTGTCATTAAAAAAGAGGTATCAAATCTATCCCGTTTTAACCCTCTCTTTGTTCTTTGTTTATCAGGTTACGTTTACAAAGAGGAAGTTTGGACTAATGAAGAAGGCCTACGAGCTGAGCGTTCTGTGCGACTGTGAGATCGCGCTCATCATCTTCAACAGCACTAATAAACTGTTCCAGTACGCCAGCACCGACATGGACAAAGTTCTGCTTAAATACACTGAGTACAATGAGCCCCATGAGAGTCGAACTAATTCGGACATCGTGGAGGTGAGTACCCTTTGACAATAAGCACAACGTTTTAGACAATAAATAAATTCTGGGAATTTGAATCAGATGCCTCACAGAGAGATCACAAAGGGTTCATTCTGGTAGAGTATGCAAGTAGTAGGATTTGACACCTGGCCCGAGTCTGGTGGTGATTTGTTAGGGAACGTGTTGTAATAGTCCTTGCAAAAGACGTTTGGCACATGCTCTATAAGAACGGATAAGACTAAAGGACAGGGACGATGAGGACTTTACCGTATCTTGTCAGGACCACATTACGCAACCGGTTTAAGAAGACACGGCAGGTGCCACTGCCCAAGCCAGGTGGTGTGCACAGAGACTTAAGATCATGCTTGCTCATCACCGGCACCTTTTGTGACATGTGAGCTCCTGAAAAGGTCACGGGGCAAACGTGGGTAGCTTTAGGTAAGGGTTTCCTCATCCGCTAATGTAAGACTTCAGCGTCTTCCGCCAAAGAACCGAAAGAGCAACTGCGAAGCAGCTCGCAGCTCTTCCAAACCACCTGTCAAGACCGACTTTGGGAAGAGAGAACTTGAAGGTTCCCACCCCACATGCATGAAAGGCCAAGGCGCTCCCATTGGGAGCAGTGGGAAAAATGTTTCCCCTGGAAAAGTCCCTTTTCCAAGTGAAAAAACAGCCGATTGATTTGCGTAGAGGCCTGGTGGTGCCACACAAACAAACTCTCTCCTCTTACCAACTAAGTATGGGATGAAGAAAAACACGCAGTAAGGATGAGGAATAACAGCGTGGATGCTGAAAGGGGCGTTTTTGGGAGCTCAATTGTGGTGAGGGATCTCTTTATCTTTGTGCGTTCGAGCATGAGCCGGTTATTGTTTCGCAACTCACTTCACTTGCACATAACAAGCTGCGAATTCGAACTCTATTATTATACTTTGACTGTTCAGTCTAGTGTAACATCGTTCGACAGGCCATTTGCAACGTTGACACATGCATTACGATCAAAGCCCTGGGGTCAGACTTAGTTGGGATTTTTATGAGGCTGAGAGGGAAAACAGCATGGCTTGCCTCATGAGAGGAGAAACATCAAGTCTCCACGAGGCAAATCTCACGGACTCCCTGCCAAGCCAGTAAGGAGCCGGGGATAATCCCATTTCCTCGATTAGTGTAATCTGAAAATGCTCCTTTTAATCCCAAAAACTGACTGCGTGCACTGTAACCCCATGTCATCACCCCGAAACGCACGCTTTCCAGACCCCACACCTTTAGATTTCCTCTCTACTGAGAATTGTCAATGAGACCGTTGGCGCAAAGGAAGGAAAATGTTAATTATTTCCAAAGGTCGCGTTGTTAATGACTACATGGCCGGCTAATGAGATCGAGCAAAGCTCTGTGCGTATGGTAGTTGACCCCTTGTGTTTGGTCTTGTGCTGGAAGGCATTGGAGGTGACAACCTTCTCCTCCTCCAATTTCACCCACACAAACCTCTGAGAAAACATGCCTCCAGCGCTTGGCACATCGATTTGATTTCAAATGTAATGAAGGAAACATCATCAACCTACTTTCATAAACTGGCTCCATTTCAGGCACATTTGCCCCGAACGTTTTTCTATTCTCCTAATTTAGATAATTTGTCTTCATGTAGTTGCATGCCAATGCATTCTTAAGCACTTCATTTTGTTCCCCTTTCCCAGTTCACTCACAGTGTGAGAAGGTTTGCCTTAAAGTCATTGCTTCACATTCCATTGTGCAGTTCGTTACGTCTTTGCCTAAATTTATGTTTAGGAGTGTTTTGATGGGATTGTTTGCTGCGGCAACGGTTCCCTTGTGTATTCGGAGGTGCTGGTTGCATGCACGCATGACGGCTCTTGATCTTCCGTTGAACCTTGATGATGATTGACAGATTAAATCCGTGAATCAGATTTGCTGGGCTTATACTGCTCTCGCATTGCAGTCACAACATCAAGAGGATGCCAGGAACTAGACCTAGACAGACAGTTTTTGATCTGATCTGTATTGGATATATATGTCTACACAAGTATTTTGATCTGCATTTGATATACATGTTTATATAAGTAGCTGCAAATAAACACATTTTAGGATTTTTCCACTCAATAGAAATCAGTGCCGCTCTCATCCCTTCAGGAATTTCACCAAAAGAGAGACTTCTTTGTTTTGCATTCCTTCACCCCGCCTTTTTCACAAACGGGTTAACATGCGTTTACTGTTTCACTTAGTAACAGCGTGTTGTATTTTGCGCTTTTGGCCTGAGACCTGTGGTTATTTATAAAATGGAGGTCTTTCACATTCTTTACCCCTCTGCCTCTTTTCCGTCCTCTGTCCTGGGCAGAGAGCAGCTGAAGTTCTCATAGCGTTGGAAATAAGGAGCAGACGCCCAACTTGTGTGCCAGACCTCCTCCCCGTTCCAACCCTTTGTGTTTTTATGTGGTCCTTCCCCATTAAATGCCTGAAAACCGGTAGTTTTCTAAAAATAGAAAGCAGCACAGCTAAAAATAGCCCCGGCCCGGCAGTCGTGCCAAGGAAAATGGAGAAGAATAGGCGTGGAGTGCTGGAGAGAGAGAGAGAGAGGACAGCCGCGCTTGTTTTATTTTTTCCCCCCACTCCATTTTCCCTCCGAGAAAAACTGACCGGTGTACTTCAATAAAGCTTAAATCAAACTTGTTATGATGCCGTTTTCACACTTTTAAGAGAGGACAGGAAGAGTTCTTTTGATTACGTGACTTCTCGTGGCATGCTCCTCTGCACTTCGCAGACTGTTTCTGTCGGCTCATATCTGCCATCTGTTCAGCTATGTAAACTTAAAAACATGGTGTGAAATTCGAGCGTGCAGTGACCTCAGCCCACATTTGGGTCATTGTTCTGATCCGCTCATGCTTAGAGTTTGAAACGCAGTATTTACTGCCCTGTTTTCTTCATCCTCGATTGAACGACATCAGAGGGCGGTTTTACATTCCACGATTAATCTGAACCTTGTTGCGTGAGTCAGGTTTTCCAAGACCCAACGGCGAGCCAGCACAAAACGCTTTGCTTCTACCAAGACCCTATTCTTTCTAAGAGCGCTAATTCTTAGCTGGTAACAATAACGTTTTTTGAAGCCCATTTACAGATAGGCTACTCTTGATAAGGAGTTCCAGAGACAAAAGCTGTTAATTGATGGCGAGGGAGGAATGCTTTAGCTCTCAATGGTTCTGCAAGCGATCGTAATGATCGGCCGTTACTGTGGCATGCAATGTGTCAAATACAGTTCAGTCTGGTGACTGTGAATGATTGGGGCCCACAAGAGCCCATTATTGGGCTACAGTGAGGGGCTTTGTCTTCAAGAGAACTTGATCAGTAATAATTTAACATGAATAAGCATGCTGTCCTCTATAGATGCTGCAATGGAAAAACAAGGCTTCTGCGAGGTCACATGACGACGAATGACATGCTTTTGTGTGATAATGTGCGATTATTTACAGGAAGCCCCAAAAGGGAGTTCATTAAAATTCATAAACGTGGACCAGCTTGACCCCGGGAATGATTCTGGTGAGGAATTCTTGCCTCACGTCAGCTGCTAAGAAATCGGTAGGTGTCCCCCCCAAGAACACCAAGGGAGCAGGACGTTCACTTTTTTCGAGCCCAACTCGGTTTCGGGACACTCTTCCGCTTCCTCGTGGTCAGATTGGATATCCACCGGGCCGGTTACTGTCGTAATTACGCTCTCAAGTGCGTTTAATACCAAACATGCGGCGCTCAACTCGTGGCAGTAAAAGAGAGGGCCTTTGATTCGTTATTATAGGGTACTGAGAGCATCAAAGGAGGTAAATTACCCAGAGGTCCCCAGTGTGACATTTTCCAAACGTTGCCCAGCTGCTGTGGTCAGAGCAGCTGGTGGAAAGAGCCCTGGAGGAGGGCCAGACAGTGCCACGCATTGGCCATGCGACCTGCCGCAGGAACGGGGGCGTCCCCGCTGGCTCACCCGTACGGCTCTAATAGGATTCCGCCTCTTTGACGGTCGGAACCAGTGCGGCTTTCGTTTTTCCGCCCCGATCCATCTGCTTTTGATAAACCGAGCTTGATATACCAGTGTTCAGGCAGCACAAATCGAGGCTGTTTTTCTGTCAAACGATAAAGTGCCTTTTCCTTTCTGTTACGATAGCTGCTGCACTTGTCGTGCTGCCAGTTTTTGTGACTCACCGCGTAAATCAACAACTTTCCACGCAGGCAAACATGACACACGCACACATGCACGTCTGAAGAGGTGGAAGAAGTTCTTAGTCGAGTATCCCTGTTGACACGTGAGACAATAAGGCGACATTTCCTTCAAACGAGCTGCCTTTTTGTGGTCACATGCTCTCAGTTTGATTGCTTTTTTTGGGTTTCTTGGATGTGGTCTGTGTTGCTGTTGACGGGCAGAATGCAGTGCCACCTTGCATGTTCCTTGAAGGAAAGACGTGAGATGTCTTTAATGTTTCGATTGTTAGACAGCGGTGGAGATTAAAGATTAGAGATTACAACCTATAGGTAGAATATTCTTACTGCATGTTAATACTAACCTAATTTCTTTCCATATTTTCCTCCTAAGGCATCTGAGGAGAAACTACTAAGGTGAACGTGATGCTTAAAGGGAACATACTATAATATAAAACTCTTGACCAATGAAAGAGCAACCTATGAGCAATATATTCCTACTGTATGGCAACAATTCTGCATATATTTCTTCCTCAAGACATTTGATAAGGAACATCTGAGACATAGACATACTGCAATTGAGTCTCATTATATAAAGAGCAACCTATGAGTAATACTGTATTTCAGTAATTCTTAAATAAAAATAAGAACTCCTTTAAGTCTCTTGAGCTAAGAAAAAGAACAACAAGAAATATAATATCCATTGTTTTGGGGAGAAACCTGAGCAACAAAAGTTGAGATTTAACGAGAGCTCCATGAAGTCTCAACATATGACTAATATAATTTTCCTTTGAGTTGGTGTCTGTGCCGTTTCAATGCAGTTTCTCAGACTTTGTCCTTGTTTAAAGTGTCTCCTGACACAGTGGACTGTAATGAGCCTGGTTTGAGGTGAGGCGAGACCACCCATGTGGAGCTCAGAGGAGGGTACAAGGTGACGTGACGCCCTCAGTCAGTCAGTTCGTCAGCTGCTGGCCAGCAAACGGCATCAGTCAGCTGTCTCCACACGTTACCACCTGCTACTGCACGTACAACATCATTTCTCCGCTGAAGGTTACCAGCTAGCATGCTATATAGGACGCCCATGTCTACGTGTGGACAGACTGGGGCTGTCTTTGTCATGTGGGAGAGCAATGCAGCGCTGGTTTAATTAGGAGCAAGTCTCCATAGAGTTGACAAGACTAGGAGCAGAAGGAGGCGCTGATGGCTGTCTCTCCTCTCCTCTCCTCTCTCCTCTCCACCCTCACGACAGCTCAACTTTAGCCAAATCTGAATGCAGTTTTTAAAAACTTGTGGAAGAAACTTTTCTATAGGTGGCCAATGTACTGAAAAAGTGCTCAGAGGTTGCCCTCTTATATCACGGGAGAGTTTTATTTAATGCTGGAAGCATTCGCATATTCACATATAGGCTTATCTTTGGTTTAAGAATCGATCAGCTCACACATAGTTTACTCACAAGTCGTTTGGAGAAAATTGCAATTAGACGACAACTGGAATCTCAAAAGTTCACAAAATGCACAGTGTTTTGGACTAGAATAAACTTGTTTCTACTAAAGTCATTTTTAGAAGTTAAAATATGCTTAAATGAGTCACAAGATTACATACAGTAGAAAGAATATTGAGCTATAAAATTAGCTTCGATAGCATATGTTTTGGGAAGAAATTGCTGAGTAATGTTTGAGATGTCTTTAAAAGATATGAGCATATTTCGAGACATTGTGCAGAGATCCCATTGAGAAGATGCATGAAGTTTTTTCCAGAAGTGAAAAATCGGACTTTAATCTGACATTTATCATTTTTTTACCCTCTTTGACTTTTTTTATTCGTCTGCAGAACACAAAAGATTTATTTAGATTTTTTTTTTCTTCTGGTCCATACCAGGAGATTATTAAAAAAAGGTTTGTTTAATTGAAATAAAGCTGAAATACAATAGAGCGCAGCACAATCGACAATAAATGCAGTAAAATTGTAATAAAAACCTAAACTACTGTAAATGAAAATAAGGACACAAAACTAAAATAATTTTGGAAATAAATAGAAGAAACTAAGCTGAAATAATAACTAACAATTACAAATATTAATAAAGAATCTGAACATATAAAAAGAGTATATAAACAATACCAAAACAACACTGTTTCAAATGATGAGCAGTGTTTTTGGTTACTTAAAAATATATTTTGGTAATATGAATGATCTCAAACGTGCAGGACAAAATTTATAAAAACGATAAATAAGTCAATGGTTATCAGTATTTCATAGCTTAAAAATGTATTCTTTTGTAACATGAATAATGACAAAATCGCTAATAATAATAATGCTAATAATGTTTTTTGCTTCTTAAAAAGATGTTAGTCTTTCATGGTTTTCTGGGTAAACTGCGTGTCGCTTGTAGGCAAAGGTCTTCTTTTTTCAGTTCTCGATTTAATCTTGCTGTCGTCTAGGAGAAATAATCGAGATCTTAAAGTTGAGTGCCGCTCTCGTGGTGGTTGTCCTGTGTTTGGTGTGTGATGAACTGAACCAGGAATGCTCAGCTGAGCACGACCCTCCCCCTGTTGGTCTGGAGCGGTCTGTGCCGGTCTGAATGTTTAGTCTGCTGATGTCAGGTTTTGGGATCCAGCCGTGTTGCTAAAAGCACCGAGCCGGGTCAGACATTGAGCTGGAGGTGTCAGCGACCCGCAGGCGGTGTGATTAGGGGGGGTGGGCTGGTGTAGGGTTGCTGGGACGCTGCTGGGTGGCACTGGGGCAAAAAATAGCCTTCTACGGCCATCCCTGGGGTTCGAGGCCGTGATTGGCTGCGGCTCCGGCCCTGGCTCCTCCCCTTTCCCTTGAGCCAAGGAGATTTGTTGGACAGGTGCAAGGGCCCTGACAGGTGGAGATGTCTTGAATGAGTGGAATTGCTGTGGTCCAGCGACGTGGCTGCTCGCCGACGAGAGAAACGCTGAGACCAGGCAGAAAGATAAGACAAGCTGCGTCGCTGTGTTTCACTTTAGATCAGCTTTTACCTCACGATAACAAAAAAGGGGTGTTATTCTGATACGGCCATTAAAAACGTGAGATCAAACACTGAGCTTTTGGTATGAATCAGAGTAATAGTGTTGTTTTGCACAGTAGCTCCGCTAATGATAGCAGAGTGATTAATGTACATTTTCATTCCATTTAAAGTCAACATTCGCTCAAACTAGACTCTCAGAGGCTTCAGATGAAAGGATTTGGCTCTTCTGAGGAATCAAAGGCTCATGTTCCACAAGCAGGAAAAGCTTTATTTGTTTTCAAATATAGCCCTCGTGTGGTCAAACAGGAAATTGCGCTAGTCCTAAAGGAATATTTGTGGTTGAATACAAGATGAGCTCACTTAACAGCATCTGTGGCATGTTGTTAGTTGCTATGGAAAATATTCTCTTTTTTTAATGTTTAATTCTTAATTTTTAGTTTAGGTTTATTTATTCATTTTATGCATTTATTTTTTTGTTTATTTTATGCTTTTTTGTGTTTTTATATTTCATTTAATCCCAGAAAATGCCTTTGTCATTTGTCATCTGTCATTCATCAGCATCTGTGGCATGTTGATTACTATGAAAAATAATTCAGGAAGAAAAAATTACAGCAGAAAACAATTTAGACTAAAAAAAAAAAATCTCTCTCTCTCTCTCTCTCTATATATATATATATATAGAGAGAGAGAGAGAGAGAGAGAGCTCTATCAACAGTTACTATATATATATATATGTGTGTGTGTGTGTGTGTGTGTCATTTCTGACATCTTTTAGTTTAATTTTCCCGTACTGTTTTACATTCTAAAGAATAAACTCACACACACTATATATATTCTTTATGCTTTATTTTGTTTAATTCTTTTTTTGTGCTGTATTTATTTATTTATCTGTAAACCCAGAAAATGCCTCATCTATAAACTTGGATGTTATCTATAGAAATATATATAAAGTGTTTTTTCAATCTTTAAATAATTGAATGTGTTTGTTTCAGACTCTGAGGAAGAAGGGTCTAAATGGCTGTGACAGTCCTGATATTGATGCTGAAGATTCAGGCCACAGTCCAGAATCTGATGACAAATATCGTAAAATCAACGAGGACATTGACCTGATGATCAGCAGGCAGAGACTGTGTGTAAGTGTCGTCAATTTTTAAGATCTCAAAACTGTCATAAATAGTCAATAATTAGCAGATGAATCGACCTGGCTGATAATACACTACATCCAATATTTTTCTTTTTTATGTACGTACTATATTTCTATGTTTGTAATGGCGATTGCTTTTTGTTTTCTAGGCCATCCCTCAGTCTAATTATGACATACCCGTCTCAATCCCTGTGAGCAACCCCAACAGTCTGATCTACAGCCATCCGGGAGCGTCTCTGGGTAACCCCAACATGCTGCCGCTGGCCCACCCCTCCCTGCAGAGGAACAGCATGTCCCCTGGAGTGACCCACCGGCCCCCGAGTGCAGGCAACACAGGTACTGACCCGCACCCGGCTCTCCGCTTTGCCAGGGACTCCTGGTACGCTTTCAAATTATGTTCATTTCCACGCTTTATTGACATCATTAGAGAGGACCACCAACAGCTCCACCGAGGCTATGAAAACACACCTCGCATGTATTCAAACACCACATACAGATCATTACATGCGTTCAAATATTTCTTTCAGCCATATTCATCTGTGCCGGGCCTGTAATATAAACACTGTGTGCTCAGCAGAACTCCAGAGGCTGTCCCAGAGACGAAAAAAAGTGTCTGTCTCGATGGGAGTTTTGGCTGCTTGTAAAGGAACTCCCGGTTTTCAGCGGGCAAATTAAGAGGACCATATTTTCCTTTAAACTCCCGGTTTGACTTTTGAAAGGTCTGTTTTTGTGGTCTAGGCTTCATTGAGAGGATCGAGAGCTTAGGATTTATCAAAACACATTATCCGTACTCTGAACACATGTATATGGGTGTTTCTTCAGCTGTCACAAGGATTGATTTTTATAAAAACATGCAGATTTTTGAATCTTGCTTTATTCCTTTTATGTTTTACCAGAACTACCCTTTCAGTCTTAAACATTAGAAATCCATTTAACAATATATGTAAATATATATATTTATATATTCGTGCTGTCAAACAATTAATCATGATTAAACTAAAATTTAATTATTGAATACATTTTTTTAGTTTACATAATATATGCCTGTGTACTGTATGTATTTATTATGTATATAGACATACATGTATATATTTAAGAAAAATATGTTTTTTATATATTAATTCTATTTATATATGATATAAAATATAAATATATAAATGTATAGCCTTTACTTGTAAATATTTTAAAAGATATATACATAATAAATTTACACAGTGCACACATGTATATATATATATATATATATATATATATATATATATATATACATATATTATGCAAAGAAAAAATTTTATTTTTGA
>JAUCNO010000002.1:11127959-11138345 GCA_032353835.1 Enteromius viviparus | reverse complement strand
AAAAAACAAAAAACCACCCCCCCCCCCCCCACACACACACACACATTCATGGGTTCCTGTAAGAATGAACAACTGTCGAAATATGAAGCTCAAGTAATATATGTCCTGTAATACATGAACAAATAAAAAAATACATTTTAAATAAAATAATAAATAATATAAGAATAAATGATTTGGCTGAACACAGATTTCGCATCCAAAATTACGAGATGGATTTTGTCGGCTTTATTAATGTCTAAAAAGTGTTTACCTCTGAAAAATAGAGAATATCTCACAGTCTACGTTTTAAAAAGGATTTTTTTTACAGTAATTGTTTATTTTAATCTCAACAAAAGCGTCATGAGCGTGTGTGCTTGTGAGTGTGTCTCGTTGTTCTGCTATTTGTCCTTCTCTTTTATTGTCATGAACGTACTGAAAATATATAAAGCTTATATAAGGAATCAAAAAACACTCAATCTATAAGCCTACGGTCGTTTAGTTTTGCATATTAAATGCAGATTTTTTTTTTTTTAAAGACATTCCTAAAAGCATTATTTGCTTTCAGACACAAAATAATCTTCTTATTATTGTTATAAATAATTACCAATTGCGCTATGAGAAACATAAAAGATGTTCGCGATTTGCTCTCGTGTCCCCATAATAATGCGCGTGAGAGCATCTCTGACAATCAGCATGAACTCGAGACATCTGAAATCAAACACATCTGACGCCTGGAGCTGCCGGATTCATCTTCACACGGTGCAATGCCTTTTCATATGAAATGTAAGTTTGGGCATATTATTAGTTTATTTAGAATACAACGTATATAATTAATAACGAATTGTATTTCCATTAGTCTTAATTCACAAATCTAATCTGGTTGCAATCAAATCTGTCGTTGCAGCATAAAATACGCACAATGTTGTTGTTTTTAATAAAACTCGACTGAAAACTAAACTGTTTAATCGAGGTAAAATAACGTTTGATTTGCGTGAGGAATAAACCACAATTAAAAAAATCTATATTTAATACTCAATCAAACAACTCTAGACAAATCAAAATACTCACCTGCTGAAGAGAGAGAGAGAGAGAGAGAGAGAGAGAGAGAGAGAGAGAAAGAGAGAGAGAGAGAAAAAAAACAACAACTTTGAAAATCTCAAAGAATACAGATGAGCTCCTGAAGCATAAATGAAGCCGCTTTTCTGCCTGGTGACAAACACAAAGACACATCAAGCAGCTGATTATTACAGGCGTTAATTTCTCACATGCTCTGATTTCCCTTTTTCCAACTGCATTCATCTCCAGAATTAGTTTTCTTAAGAAATAAACTCGTAGACCAACATCCTTCCTAGACAATTCCGGTTTTTGCACGAGACATTGTTTCGTCTGAATGTTGTAGTCATTACAGCTTGATTTGCATATTGAGCATCACTAATTTCCTCGGTGTATCTAAATATGGCTGCACGTAACAAACAAGGCGACGTCATTGAACGTGACCCCCTCCAGTCCTGCATCAAACGAGTCTCAAAATCATGCATGAATAACGCTGGAGTGAAAATTATAAAATAATTACACCAAAAAAAACGACATTTTTTTGTGAGTGGGATATTCATAATTGTTTCCTAATCGTAGAAAATGTCAGCAGGTGAAAGACAACGCACGAGGCCGTGTTGGAAACAGCATCTTACTCAGTTGAGTCACACCTGGTCACGTCATTTGGACATTTTGGACACCTTCGTGCAACAAGAACTCCTAAAGCGAAGTCTGATCAATTTTGGGCAATTGAATCAGATATTAATTTCATCGCATGTATAATGCAGAGGTAGAAGGGGTGGATCATAACCCCCCCCCTCTCAAACCCACCCAAACTTGCATGGTTCGCGCCTCACTTTCCATTCGCTCTCGCGCTCAGGCAGCCATGTGATGAAGTTCTGCTCTTCCCTCACACCTTCTTATCCTGTGGATGGAATTAGATGCTTTCAAACGGCGATGCCTCGTGCGTCTCCAGCAAACTAGTCCTTGGAAGGATTTCGTGGATGTGATTTCTAATCGAGGATGTTCGTTTATCCGTTTCACATCCAGATGAGCGCTTTTTCGGTGCCATGGGGAGTCCAAGGAGAATGTAAGTAACCTGCCTCATGCTTTTTTTAATATGGCAAAAATAGGCCACGTAGCTTTCAAATCGTTAGCTTTAAAAATAGTGCGTTTTTTATCAAAGGAAAAATAATTTTATTGACAATATTTGGCCTGTGTTTTCTCGGGTGTCCAATAAATTGTTGACAAATCAAGTAAATGAAAATGTTTTATTATTTTAACAGAATGTTATGCTTATTAAACAACAGGCTTATTTTGTGTGTTTTTCTTTTTTAAAGCATGCGTCTTTTTGAAACACTCATGCATAACTGAAAATCTTTATACTTTATTAACACACGCGTTTTATTGATCTGCGAGTCATTGGCTGTTCGCCAAACGATAACAGATAAACGAGTGTTAATTGTCATCTGTGTGACGTCACACCGAACACCTTGGTTAATTACTTCAGGGTGGTTGGTTAAATTAAGAACTGCTAAAAGATAACAGATAAAATGTTATTGTGCTTTAAAATTATGCTGGTAAATATTTTATTTATTTTAAGAACGTGCATCTATGTCATTCTGAAGCCTGTAAAATCAAGCTAAACCATTGTTCTACTGTAATTTGCATCCATGCGAGTAAAAGTGATGTTTAAGAAAAGGGGTTAATATTTTCTAATGCATAATTAAAATGTAGCTATATATGTGTCGATTGTGAGTGGACTAAGATTAAATATGTACAAATAGCAAATATAGCCTATCCTATTTATTTACTAATGCTTTAATTAGTTGAAATGATGGTTTGGGAATTTTGTGAATTCTTCTGATTGTATTTTATTTAGCGTTATTCACTATTTGAGATTGACGAGTAAACTGGAATCAGGTGCTAAAACGAATCTAAAAGGCAAACCAAAATGCTTATTATATTCAATAATATTGAAATCTTTACAGGCCTGTATACACTGCAATAGATCAGTGAAGTATTTCAAAAATCTAAGAGGCGCGTAATTGTTCATTATAAGTCGTAATTACACAAGCGATGCCGTGAAAACTTCGTTGCGCAAACAAGCTCGAAGTTTTACTCTTGTGACTAAAACTAAACATCTGGAATGACGAGGTCTATAACGGTATCATAAACGACTGAGCAAAATCTGCCACCTGAAGCTGATTTACATGGCGCAAATATTTCTCTGTTACTAAAACCAGTTGTTCAGAATATCTTTCCCAGAAAATTACCATTTTTAAATATGTGGGGATAGCATTTTTTTTATGACCCTGGTTAATATGTGATCCTGGTCTATGCTCATAAATGCACACTGCAGAAAAGGGGCAAGTCGGTGTGCGTCGCCGCGTGCGTCTCCAAATGGACATTTAAATCCGACGCGACCTCGAGACCTCTGACCTCACGAGGTTTGTGCGCATTTTGGGCACTAGCGATGGTGCCCATTGAGTGCGTCAGTCCTGTCATCCGTTAGCACGTCATCCGTGTGCCATAAGGACGTCATGATGTTACCCCTAGCAAGAGGAGCGAAAATGCCTTCGGATCAAACCTGCGCGCATTTTACGCATGATGCGAGAGTGATATTTGAAGCCCAAACCCGAGCACGCATGTGTTTACTGTCCAGCTCCCTTTCTGTGCCCGATGCTGTCTTTATGCCTTGCGTTTTTTGCTGCGCGCCTGTTTATTCTCTTGCCTGGATACGCAGGATTTCATGCGTACCCCACTGTAAATCCAGCCAAGCCGAGCTCCGACTGGAATAAAAGCATCCTCGCTGCTATGGATGGATGTAGCAGGCTCGCGTCTCGTAGGGTCGCCTTAATCGATCGAGTCAATAATTAAGAAGTTCAACAATTGAGCGCGTGAGCCAAGTTGGACGGAATCGACCTCATTTGGATGAACTTTCTGTTTTTTTTTGCGTGCAACTAATTACTCGCATCTGCTGACTTGGAGTAATTGGGGCAAATGGGCTTTTTGCACTTGTGACACATCACGTTGGAGGCGTGTTGTTATCTTTGGTTATCTAGCTGTATGAGTGTGCTGGTCGTCATAAAGCTAGATAACCGAAAGTAAGAACCGCTTCTATCAGCATCTCAACGTGGAGCATTAAATATAGCGGCGAAATATAGACGTTAGATGTATTGTTGCTCACGCAAGCGCTTCGGGATGCCTTGTTTTGTATGTTATTAAAGCTTTTGGATGAAAGGATGAATGCAAAGCACACAGGAGACAAAGACGTAAGTTTGTTGTAGTTGTCAGCTCATTGGAACCCACGTGCGTCCGAGTATCGTTGACTCTGGACTTATTCAAGCTCCTCAAATGAAATAATTGGGACATAATGGGATGGAGGAAGGAATTGGCATAGAAACTCATCCTTAATTGATGCGGTCGAGCGCACGTGGGGGAGATGATGTGAACGCCCGTGGACCCCCATTCCCACGCTCGAGGGCAAGTGGGCAATGTCTTGTCTGGGGCAGAATATGACAGACAGCCCTGGGAGGGGGGGGCCCAAGTGCACCCTGCTCATCTGCATCTCTGTGGAGGGTGGAACAGCGGAGATGGAGTGAATGGAGGATGCTGGAGAGCATGTGTGTGACGGGAATGTGGAACGGGATGCTGTACTTACACATCCACACACAACTCGTAAACTATCCACGACTAGGCCGACATAAAGGCCCCGAGAGCTGATAGCTGATTTAGAGGCTCTCTCTCACACATCATTAAGCAGCCAGCTGTACTTTAGTAATATGTAGACAAAAAGTTGTTTTCTTGTTTTTCTTTCACATTCAGTTGACTTGTTTTTTCTCTGTCTTTAAAGGTATTTTCTATTATCAAAGCATATGCAAAATTCCTACTTTTACATTTATTTCATTCTTTAATTTTTACATATTATCCTCATTGGCATTTAGTTCCTTTAATACTGTAGAAATATTTGCAATTGACATTGAAACATTTAATAAAAAAAATTAATATAGTGTGTGTGTGTGTATATATACATATAGATTATCTATTATCTATATAGAAATATTAAAAATAATGTTTCACACTATTATCTCAGTATGTGCATTAAAAAATCTATATTTTATTATTTTAAACAACAATATTTGGTGTGTGTGTGTGTGTGTGTGTTTTTTTAGAAATGAAAGGTACACATATAGGTACATATATTTAAGAATATGTTTTGTAAATAGTAAGTATGAATAACCACATCAATTAAATGTATTTTAAACCATTTTATAATTAAAAAGAATCACTTCATAAATCATTATTAATGCAGAAAGGGGAATTCATCACATTTTGTTTGGTTTTATTTGAAAAGTTCTATTTGTGATGTCATAGTGTTTTGCACTACATGAATTTTCATAAAAATATATTATTTGACAAATTCCTTACGTGCCAGTGCAAGCCTAACATATAGTCATAGAGTTTTGGGCTGCTGTTCTGTAATATTGATATCGGTTCATCATATTTATGCTGTGTTGTGTGTTTTAGCATATGAAATCAGTTTTGAGGGTCAGCTTGAACTTGAATTTGACCATGAAGCACATGCTGAACTCTGAACTTTGATCATCAGAGGTCAGACGGGTCACCACTCGAGGTCACAGAAAGATCAAGCCAAAAAACAAGACAGAATTTGAGAAAAATAAAACATTCAAATGAATTTACACCTGTTTGCTTCACAAGAAAAGAAAACAAGAAATGGGTCGCTTTGTTTAATCAGAACATGTGCCTGAACAAAATATAAAATCTGAATTACATAATCCAAATCATGCATTAAATTGCTTTTTATTTTTCATTTTTAACAATTTTACGGTGGGGGTGAGGGGGCATTAAATGACTTCCGTTAATATAATAATATACCAATAACAAAAATTAATATAATCAGTGAAAATTATACCACTTCCTATTTCAACACCTGAACTAAATAAAGAAACTGTAAATGATTTAGTAGTGAAAGAAAGACAGCACAAGAACATCTGCTAATCAATCTGCAGTTATAATGTGCCCGCCCACTTTTGGCAAATCTGTCATGTGTGATGAGCTCTTGAGGTGATTGGGGTTTCCATGGAGATGATGAGGCGAGCTGACTCTATATGAGCCGGAGGTGCTCGGTGTCTATAGCTGCAATAAGTGTAATGAGAATCACCTCGTGTTACTCTGCTTTAGTCACAGAGATATTACTATCTTAGATCTTCTGAGAGCAATTTATAATGAGAACATAATCTGTCATCAACACTGAAGGATATGAATACAGAACCGTATCAGCTGTTAATAAAGATCACAGCTAAAACAAGCTAATTTATTTGAATAAATGGGCTGCAAATATACAGAGACCAAATCCTGACGTCCTGTAATTGTGTTTCCATCTCTGATTTACAACAAATCTTTTAATATTTTCGACAGCAGCTGATATAGCGCAATCTGCAAATGACTTTGTACTTCGTAAACGTTGAGCCGGCTCTCTAATACAACGAGACTGCCAATTTGCCCAGAGACTCTGGGATTTTCATGGAGAGACGTGAGGAGCTGCTTTTCCCTCAGTTGATGGCAAACACACAGATGTAAGGATAGCAAGAAAGAATACAACAGTGGAATTATGGCTAGCATGAAATTTGGACTGAATTAAAAAATATACATTAAAAATTAAGATGTATTTCTGTATTTGGCAAAAAGCAAGGTTCAGTTGAAAATCGCAGTGCAGGAAAAGCACTGATTTGTGTGATGTTGAACAGACGTCATCTGAAAATGATATTTGGTACAGTACGACTCTTTTAATTATGCGTCGATGGTTAATGGGCATCTCCAAACACGTCATTGTCCACCGTGGAAGCAATGCCTTCTGTTTGCCACCATCTTATGGCTTTGGCAGTGGAGACTGAGAGGGCAATCCCAAAATGTCTGCTGGCACACACTCACACACACACACACACACACACACACACACACACACGTTGCAAGCTTTGCATATGTCACAGCACAATGGCTGCCCGTTACCATGAATACCAATTTTCTAATTAGCACCATTTTCATTGGTTTAGCACCCTGAGCTCTGGCGTATGATTGGTGGTAATCACACTGCCTGGAGATTCTCAGGAGAGCCGCTTTTGATGAACGTTTGGCATCTTGTGTTTTGATTCGGCGTCGCACGTACAGTATAAAGAGCATATGGATGGAGACAATGTAGTAATGCATTTGTACGCCAGAAACAAATATGTGCTTTATGTTACGTTACTTAACAGTGCACACATTTCAAATATGCTGCAGGAATTGCTTTTGGAGTCACATCAGTGGCATGCATGAAATATGAACAGAAGAAGTACAGATAGATGGGAGACATGAGAAACGCTGTTAATAATTCATTCAGATTTAAGATATTCATGCAGTAATAGGTACTGTTGATAGTTATGCACTTGTGAAACAAATCTTAGGCATGAAGAGATTTAGCTTGTGGCCTTTCTTTCTTTTAGACTATAATCAAGTACTGCCTGTTATTACTTAAAATTCTTTTAAAATTGCCTTGTGAAATAATAAGCTCACCATTATATACAGTCTTGTTGCACTGATAAACCACTTAAACCACTGCTTTTTTTTTTTGCACATTTGATAGATACTGGGGTAAATTTAACGCAACAGCCAAATATACATTTTATGGGTCAAAATAACAGATATTACTTTTATGCCAAAAAGTAATTAGTACATTGAGTAAAGATCAAGATGTTTTGTAAATTTCCTACTGTGAATATATTAAAACTTAATTTTTGTTTAGTGTTATGCCATGCTAAGAACTTAATTTGGTCAACTTTAAAGCAATTTTCCCAGTATTTGGATTTTTTTTTTGTACCCTAAAATTCACGATTTCCAAATGGTTGTGTCTAAGGCCAAATCCTGTCCAATCCAAACAAACAGATCTTGGAAAGCTTATTTATTTAGCTTCAGGTGATCTATACATCTCAGTTTTGAAAAATGCACCCCTAAGACTGTTTTTTGGTCCAGTGTCATATTTGAGATGTTCATGCAATAATAGGTGCCACTGATACTCATGCGCTATAAAAACAATATAAAACATTTCATAGTGCAGTGATACTAGAGGAATTTTGATCATTTTAAGGTCACATCAGTGGATTGAGCATGAATCGCCTTTTTTCTTTCTTTCTGACTATGATCAAGTAATTTCCATTAAAAGTTATTGCATAAAATGGCATTAAAAGTTGCCTTGTATGGCATGAATAAAATGTAGCTGAACCAATATGAAATAGATTTGATTCCCATTTCTATAAATCTATATAATATATGTACCTCTAAATATGATACACTGAGCTCACCATTATAAAGAGTCATGAATAAACCACTTTAAAAGACAATACGGATGCTTTTCTACAGTGAAAACAAGTATTTCATGACTTCTTTAGCTGTCACATTAGTTTTATATTTCACCCTAAAGTGCATAAATATCAAAAGAGCACACAAATATTCTGTTTACACATGCTCAACATTTCATAACCGAGTGATACGAATTTCCATCACCACTGGCTTATGCATGAAAACATTTTGGTAGTGGTCTTTAATTGAATATTACAATAAAGTACTAGCCATTAAAAGCGATCTCAGAAACTGGCTCTAAAAATAGCCTGTATACGGAGTTACTAAAATGTAGCCCCAACAGTAGGTCATGGGTTCGATTCCCCAGAAATGCATGAACTTATCAAATGTTTTCTTTGAATCCCAAGTTGCTTTGGATAAACGTGTAAATAGCAAATTCTAGGCATTATATAAATATATATCTCTAAACATGAGATACCAAGCTCTATTATGTGGTAAAGCTAACAGAATAGTATGTGCCTTTATAGTGGGTGTAATGTGAAATCTCTGTGTTTCTCTGTGTGTGTTAGAGGCAGCTGGAGCTCGGAGTCGCCCGCAGGAGGAAGTGGAGGCAGCGCTGCCTCATGAGGCTGATGCAACATGAGGTGAGTGGAGAGCCAGAGGCCAGAAAAAGGGATGTGAACATCCTCTGCGGACCATTCATAAGACACATGCACATGTGCATGGTTGCTCAAGATGCTCGTAGCACATCTGAGATTTGTTTTCCCACTGCAGACAAATCCAAAAACACAAAGATACGCATGCAAATGACCAAAAAAACATAAACGTAACAAAATAATTTCGGTGGAAAAAGTGCTCGTATAGGGGTTATAGGTGGACAACTCAAGCTCAAGGGCTGTAAATATTATTGTAATGCTATGTTGCTAATACCAATGACATGTTCGAAAAAAGACTTTGCTACAAGAAGTACTTTGTTCAGAGGAAATGTTTATCGAGGCAGAAGACTCAACAGTCATTTTGTGTGTGTGTGTGTGTGTGTGTGTGAATCAGGGTGGTTTAGAAAACCAGGCCAAAGGCAACATTAAACCCCTGACCTATTTCTTCAAATCAAGTCGGTCGAATTGGACTGTTACATTAGACTCCCACTGAAGTTCTCTGTGATAGCAGACGGTAATGATGGGATATTTAGATTCTAATTACAAAACGGTGGGTCTGCATGAAGCTGAAAGCGTTTTGTGTGTGTGTCTGCACAGAAATAGGAGGAATAATAGAATAAAACAGCATGCAAATATCAATAAGCAACAACAAAACAACCCACAAATGAATATATTCATATTTTGTCTGCTGCTAATTTGTTGATTGTTGTTAAACATGCACCGCTGCGTAAATATTAGCAGCACAGCTTTCATCAAAATCTTCCTATCCAACCGCAAATGTGTATTTTTGTGTGTGAGGTGGATTTGCACGGGCTCCATCTTTTTTCTTTTTTTTCCTCCATGGTTCTCACCCAGGGAACAAAAGGCATGTGCATAATAAAATCATGCAAATGCATGCAAATTGCAAAGCCAAAATAGGGGTATGGACTTGGTGCTTTCCTTTGTGATGCAATCATCCCCCTCACTGTGTACTTAAAGTGCTGGGTTAAGCAGGAGACAAAATGCTTTGAATAGACCAGAAAGGAGAATAAAAAAAGGAAAACAGGTGTTTTTTGCTGTGCGCTAATGTTTTTACTTAAAAAAAAAAAGGAGAAAAAAATACCGAAACATTTAATTGTCAATCTTTGCGAGAAAAATATTTAGCTAATTCAAAGAAAAAAAATTGCTGTATAACAAAATATTTTTATGTGAGAGTTGCTAACTAAAATAACCCAGACATAAATATATTTTATTGTACAGCTTGTGTATGTGCAATTATTTTCTTTAAATTAGCCTATATTTGTAACTATTTTCCATGCAAAGACGGATAATTAATTTACCATAGCTGAATAAAACAAATACTAAAATAAAATAATCATAA
>JAUCNO010000002.1:11109479-11127859 GCA_032353835.1 Enteromius viviparus | reverse complement strand
AAATAAAATAATCATAAACCTATATATATATATATATATATATATATATCACTTCAATAAAAAATAACAACACACAACTCAGTTACTTAAACTTTAACTGAAATATAATACAGTATAACATTTTAAATTTTCATTTTTGTTACAATTTTGTTAAAAAAAATATCAGTAAAAACTAGTATCTCTTATTAAAATCACTCTGAATTATATATATATATATATTTTTTTTTAATTTATTTATATTTTAATAAATTTGTATTTATTTGTTTAAAAATAAATATCACAATCTTAGACCATGTATATTACATTCTTTAAAATGCTTCATATTTAGGCCACGTTCTGTATGTTTATCGACACATCTGTCCTTTGCCACATTAAAGTGGGTTTTCTTACTCCAGACTAGAGGGGCTTCTCTCTCAGACACAACATGGTGAGATGTGCACAGGCCCAGCGTGCAGACAGACGCCTCACAAGCTTCTTATAATGCGTGTCGACATTAACATTCTTGCATGTCTAATGCCGGGCTCGCAGCAGACACTCGGTGTCCGGAGAGCGTGTGAATGAGGCCGTTATAGACAGCACCGTCTTAATGATTTATTAATCTGTGCGGGCCTCATCTGAATATCGAAGCCTGGATGCTGAGCAGCTCTGCTGGGCAGATGGGCCGACTGCAGACGTTCGGCGCAGTGTGTGTGTGTGTGTGTATGTCGCAGTGCTGACGGCCATAGAAACACACAGAGCTGCACGTTATTTCAAACAGACAAGGCTTGAAAATTTTGAAATTCAATTTTATTCAGTTATTTGTTAATCGGTTGACACAGTAATGAATTGCAGCGAGTAGATTGATAAGCTGATATCATGCAATATGCATGAGAAATTAAAGCTTGAATTCAAGAATTCATCTTTAATGACAATGCATTGAGTTTTATCCCAGCACCGGATCTTGTGTTAAATGAATTTCGCATAAAGTTTGAGGGCAGCTCCATGCAGTATATGCAGTGATGGTGTTTAGACGTGCCAGTGTGTAAAACTGGACTTGAAATTTACAGGCTTTATTATACCAGGATTACTTTAAACCCATTTTATGCAGAGATTTACTTCTGAAATATGTTGTGTGAAAGTCTGCATACAAATCGTTGATAAAACATGCATGGCTGCTTGAATGTACAAGTGTAAGCAAACAGAAAGCATTTTGTGTATGTTGTGGTACAGTATACCTATAACATAACAAAACCACAACAATTTATGTTGCTGTAATTTATGCTATGGGATATAGCATTCAAATATACTGATCAAAATGAAAATACTCTTATTCAGCAAAGACGCATTAAATTGTTCAAATCTGACAGTAAGTTTATGCTACACATTTTATTTAAAATAAATGTTTTTTAACTGTCTACACGGATAATTGCTAAACATGCAGCAAATCAGCATATTAAAATGATTTCTAAAGGATTATGCAAATTAATTGGCACAGAAATAAATGGTGTTTTAAATATTTTAAAATAAAAATATTTTACTTGAATGAATTCCAGAATTAATGAGCATAAAATAATTCAAAAACATAAAAAAAAACAGAATCACGCATTTTAAATGTTATGTATATGACATTATGACTTATATGGAATTGGATGCATTGGAAACAAAAATGACAAGATCAGTGAAAATGTCTGAACTATATTTAATGCATGAGGACAAACTGTTGTTAAATTGATAGCTATGCAATGCTTCCTCTTATGCTGCTCAGATTAGCAAGAATAATGATGACTATCAAGCATATTAAAGCATATTTATCATTGTGCTGTGTATAACATTTGATAAGAAGTAATGCAATATATAAACACACAGATACACACAAATGATAATGTGACAGGAGAAGCAAACATATAGCATATATTAGATTAAGAATCATTTCCACTTGATATTCTCAGAAAACCTTTTATGTGCAGAGGATGTACCAAAACCATGTTTTGAGAAACAAAAGCCTCATTTTAGGGATGCTAAATCTTTTTTTTACAATACTGAAGTTCAAGTCCGCTGAAGTGAGGGTGATTAAGCAGCAGCATTTCAGCCCTATGAGAGACGCTGCTCTCTCCCGGGTCCCATGATGGAGTTCTGTGTTAAGAGTGGCGATGGAGAGAAAAGTGAAGGAGGGGAGGACAAATTGGAGGGGGCTTACGGTGGCCCAGTCAAAGGGTCCATTGTGCTGGGGCGAGGAGCAGAGTTAATCAGGAGACCCAACAGTAATCAACGGTAGAGTTTGGGTCGGACAACTGCTTGGGTAAACATCCATTGTTCTTGGGCTGAGGTACCAAACAATGCCAGCATTGTCCCCGGGTCTCTCATTAGGGTGTGCTGGGGGTTACGAGCTCTCGGCTCGGGCTGTTAAGAGCTTCAGAAGCGGATGGGAACCAGAGGGGTAAAGCCGAGCGGAGGGGGAGAGGAACAGGCCTCTCACAGTCCCTCCGCCACAAAACCTTTTGGCCATGGGCTGCACAAGCCACAGGAAAGAGAGAAAGGACAAGCTTGTCATGACGTCTTCACGTCAAAAGCTCTGGTTGGAAAGGAGGGGTTCACAACAGCAGACGATCATATGAAAATCCATTAGAAAGAGAAACCAATATCAATAAAATCTAGATGGTATCTACAAAAAAACATACTCTAATATTTCATAAATGAACTTTCGTAATTTTTTCAGTGCGCGTATACATCATATCCGTAAATATAGCAAAGAAAAAAGTTTTTTGGGGGGTTAGATATAAACAAATACGTCCTCCAAAACGGGTTGTTGTCTAATCCTGATTAATTATTGTAAGCCTTTGATATTTAAAAAAACTTCTGGCAGTTTTGCCAGAAAAATGCCTTCTTTCGTCATGTTCGCTGCGTAAATCAGACGGATTTATTAAAAGTGCAAACTCATTCTCTGCCAGCAGGAGGTGCTTTAAGCAATGGCCGGTAACTGTAGACAAAGCAGCTCTGAGCTTACAAACGCTGCCTTACACGCAGGATCAAATGAAAATGACATTTTCTAAAGACAGTCTTCTGTGTTTCTAAAAACACCCACGCCTCGGTTTAATTTTTAAACGTGCATTATGTGCTCACACAAATAAATAAAGGTCACCACAAATAAATAGATGCTAGGAAAACACATCCCACAGCCCAATAACCTGCGACCAACTTCATTACTCATTATTAGCTGCGTTTGTAGGCCGCGACACTAACCACACCGATAACCAAACACAGACCGGAAGTTAACTTAGGCCCAGGCGCGTGCACCCGACGAAACCGTCTATAGTTGTATCATCAGTAAATATCGGTCAAGCAGAAGCGTGTGCACGTAATTTCCTAAGCAATGTTTCACAGCAAGTAAACTGCAGTTTTAGATGTCGACTGCTAGAGGGTCACATACATAAACTGATAGTGGGTAATATAAAACCTCACATGAATGTGTGTATGAACAAAGACGATAGAAAACTCTAGATGTGTTATATTTGTTTGAATGGGGAAAATGCATCGTTCAATATGGTCGCGCTACTGAAGGAAGCCCCGACTTCTGAGTAAAGAGCCAACCTCTTAAAAGTCCCGGTTGCTATAGAAACAGTCAGCGTTCTGAAACATGCGCTCAGGACTTGCTTTTTTTTAATGCTATACTAACAAAAAAATTTAAATAAACAACATGTATGAGACCTTTGTTGTCAGATTTCATTGGTGATTTCAAATATGAATTAAATACTAAGCTTGGTGCACAGTTGATGCCTCACCATTCACAAAGATAGGAGCAGCACTTGCATGCCTGGAAGGCATTTTAAAGATGGCCGGCGATTGACACGACTTGCCTCAAAGGGACTTTGGTTTTAATATTGCACTGGTGTAGCCTACATATACTGACTGTTTTTACATCGACAGGAAATTTACATTTGAATTTGAATTTGTTAACATGCTTGTGAAGTTTTAAAACTTGTGTACTACAGGGAAAATACTGTTCTGCAATATTAATAAACACTCTTTTTACCTGCAGCTTTTTGAGTGATGTCACCTCAAGATTTTTCATAACTCTATATATATACTGTTTGATATTAGCTACAACAATATGAAGTATATGAATTAGTAATGCAAATATTTAAGTTATAGATCCGTTTGACAAATTGAGGACTATTAACAAAACATGAAAAGCTTAACATCATTTCATTTTTTTATTACTTGTATTTTTTTCCTCTTTGGTTATTTTTTCTTATTTATACATGCTTTTTTTAATAGTGTTTCCTGTGTGTGTGTGACCTCCTGTGTGTTTCAGCCTTTGCACACATATGCAGTAGTTTTTATTCTAAGCACTCAAGGGAGAGAGAGCGAGAGAGGTTCATGTAACACTCTCTCATGAAGAAAGCATGTTACTGTAATTAGACAGCGGATGAGTTTGGCGCAAGGATAATTTCGCCCCAAACCCTTTCATCTTCCTGTTCTCTCCCCCACCTAATTTTACATAATAGTAAGACACAGCAGGCATAAAACCTCTCCTCAAGTCATGACATGGCCTCTATATGTGTGTTTAATGAGTATGTATGTGCTGAAAATGGGGGTCTTTTGTTCGTTTTAGAATCTGTGAAATTTCTGAGCACTGCGAACCATTTATCTACTATTTTGTGTGTGGGAAAATGGACGCTCTTTCGTGCCATTGCTTCCATCGGTAGTATCTCTGTTATCTCGGAAAGCACATTGGGTCGAAAACTCATCGCTCTTCTGGGGGTAAAACTCGTCTGGTGTGTGAGATGGGAAAAGAGGAACTAGCATCTACCACCCCGAGCTGTTAAACTCAGAGAAAGAGAACTCGGCGCTCTGGTTTGTGATTAGCTCCATTGTTGGAGATATTTTGAGGTTCGTTGGTCTCAGATAATGTTCCCTAATGAGTTTAGCTTAACATGAGCTTAGCTGAACCTTGTGTACAGCCAGAAGTTAGCGGGGCCTCACCAAAGTCTACATGATACAATGTACAAGACTACGTAAGGCTCTCTCAAGACGTCGCATTTGATTGGATTGCAAAGTCTTTGATATTATTGGTTAATTTGATTGTCCTCAACTTTCCTCATTGTAAATTTAGCTAAAAAATTACGAAAACTTTTCACAAAAACATGCCTGCACTGTAGAATTGTTAAGATTTTTTTGTTTTGTTTAGGAAAACAATTCATGCACTTATAAATGATTTTCAATAAGACAAAACAACAACAACAATATAATCAATTTTTAAGTCATTCAACATGACTGTTCATATAAAACATTTTTACAGTAAACATCAGTGTTAAACATTTTCTTTTATAAAACTGCTACTTATATGTATTACAGGTGCACATGTGTTTATAAGAAGATCAGAAACACCATCTGTCATGTTTAAAAATAATATAAATAAATAATTAACTGTATATATATATATACATACATATACAAATAAATGACAGCTGCTGTATATGACACACACACACATATATAACATAAAAAATATATATTTTGAATATTATGGCCAATAAATAATTGACAATAAGGCCAAAAACTATAAAAAATATATTTATTTTTTATTTCAAACATATTCAAAATATATTTGAATACATGTATATGTATTTTTAAACATACATATATGTATAATAATGTACATTCTTCCAGCTTTATTTGTTAAATATTTAAAGTTAAAATATTTGCTCGCATGTTTCTGTGATATGAGAGTTTTGTGGCAACACTTCCTGTTGTTGTGACCTCATGGCTCAAGTCTGGCATGAGCCGAGAGATAAACATGATTATGACATCACTTTCTCAAGCTGCCACCATTTGACTGCTGCATGGAGGATTCAGACTTGAGAAAATGACACAAGTTTGCAAAGCACAATGAAAAGAAAGACGTGTGTGTGTGTCGTTGGAGGGGTGGTGGTGTTACACTACACCAGTGTTGTATGCGATATGCTGGATTAGACTGGACAAAAGTATGCAAATATTGTTGCTCAGTTCTTACACGCTTTGTGAGACAGTTTGACAGAGAGTAAAAGGAGACGAGATGCATGTGAGGTTTTATCGCCATCTGTGATGCTAACCTTGAGAAACTGTACCCTAATTAGCATAAGAATAATTGATACATTAAATGAATCTTGCAATGTCAGGGTTGTGTAGAAGAGAAGTACAGACGTACACAAAGGATTTAGAAGAATTACAGAGAAATAAATCAGAATTTAATACAAACATCAAAAAGGCTGCAAAGCAAGAAGTGAATAAAACAACCAATGAAATAGACTCTAAACATAATGAAATTATGTTTTAAGAAAAAGAAAAAGAAAAGAGAAATCATTAAGAATATGATGTATATTATTTTTTATACTTATACATTTTCAGGGTTAAAACTAAAATAGAAACTAATTATTAAAAACCAACTTTTTTGTTAATTGAAATAAAATAACTGGAAAAATGTATAAAACATTGAATAATATATATATATATATAACGTTTATTTTTTATTTAGTTTAATTTATTTTACTAAAATAGCTTAGAGTAAAAAAAAATAAACCACAACGCCAAATTACTAAAAATGCAACTAAAATTAAAATGGAAAATATGAAAACAAAAACTGTATCTGTATATATATATATATACATACACACACTATTTATTATTAAGATAAATTTATTTCATCATTTATTTATATATATATATATATATATATATATATATATATTTATATAAATTATATAAAATAAAAAATATTTACAAATTTTAACAGAAATAAGCATAGCAGAAGATAGACCTCTAAAAATAACAAAAACAGTTCTTTGTAAAGTAATGCATCAGACAAGTATGCAGTGATCTGAGAAAAAGAGGCTGAAAAGAAAAGAAGAGGCTGAAAGCACTTCATATTCAGAACATTTAAGAGATATTTGTGACTCAACTGCATCAAGTAGATTTGTGCATTTTGTCCACACACACACACACATCTCGCTCACTGAAAGGACGGCGGTGGTTAGGTGTGAAATCACGATGTGTTAACAAGACAGACTCCTCCTGTGAGCACACACACTCTCAGATTCATAACCCTTAAAATAGCATTTGTACCTGTAAAAGTTTCTCATGTTAGCTTCGGCTAAGCAATATATTTCTCCATCATAGTGGCGCTTCATCCTCCGACACAACACAGAATCTGCGGACCTGACAAAGCACCATACATTGATACATTTATATCCTGAGCGTAATTAAAGGAATCGCTTTCCCTCATCATGATCAATGACGTTTTAATTTCACTCAGAAATGAACATTTCCGCATCTCATATCATCTAATATAATGACTGAACATAGAATGTTCACCATAGCCAAAGGCCAAATGGACACGATTTTTCACAATAGAAAAAATAAGACAAATGCAAAGGAATAGTACAAGAAAATGAGTTTCTGGGGATCCATCAAGCTTGTATTTGTCTTCTGTGGAAGTGGATAGCAGTGCATCAGGAAATCAGTTTCCTGTTCCAAACGTCCTCCTGAACTAATCACCGAGTGTTCATTAATTACACAGCGTTCAGTGGATGTGAAATAACTAGAAAAACATCAGCAAAAATCAGATAGCATGCATGTACTTTGTGTCTGTTTTTACGTTAGAGTTATAGCTCATTATTTTTTGTCTTTTTAGGGATGGAAAACAAATGAAGGACGCTAAAAGAAGCATGGGAAAGATCTTTCAATTCACTTCAGCAACATCAATCAGAGCTCACATATCATCATACGAAGATGCAGAAGATGATTCAAGCAAATGGTAAAAAATACAATATAAATAATGCATATGTATAAAACTGATATATAATTATTATTATTAATTTATTTGATAACATTATATAAATTATACAAAAATATATTTATTTATAAAATAATAATTCGAATTTATAAATTTCATTTTATGTTTAGAAGTTCAAGGTTTGAAGATATTGTAGACATATATATTATATTTAACACAATGCATATGCTTGTTTTTTATGTTTTTATATGAATGTATATTTTTATGATGACATATAAAGATTTAAACATTTTTAAATAAACAATTATATTTGATCAAAACATGTCCAAGTTCCTTTTTTCATTTCATTTTCATGGAGTGTGTGTGTGTCAATCTATGAATTCGATCCAAATATCACAGATCATAAAACTATGTCGGTTTGCATAAATGAATCATACAGTGCAGACCTCAAACCTCAACATACATGATATTAGTTTAAATAAATAATTAGTAGATAAATTAATTTTGCTAATCATATTCAGGTTATTTAGTAGGTTAACTTATTCTAGAGACTGTTTGATTACAAAAAAGGGCATATATATATATATATATATATATATATATATATATATTTCTGAGTATTTGTTCCATGAATTACATTTTCTCAGAAAACAACATTTATAAATGGATATATCTAATATCTATACGCTGACTTAGAAATGGTTGAAAACCCTGTTAAAGCTATTGAAAATATTGTCATTAAACTAAAAATGAAACCTAATTAACACACCATTACAAATGAGAAGCCAGTATCAGCATCGTTGAGTTGAGGGCACTAGTGTCCGGTCTGAGTGGACATCCTCCTCTCATCCTCTCAGGAAGCCCTTGTTAGACGAGGTGCTGCTGAAACGAATTAGACACAGCCTGAAGGTGAGGACAACCATCGTGTCTCTTCTTAAAGACTTTGCCTGTCCAATCAGTGTTTCTGAATGCGCTGCTTATATTTACTCTCATTATACTCTAAACAAGCCGATAATGATCAAATAAGCAGCAGAAGTTAACAATGCTCTTCCAGTAATTAGCTTACATCTCTTATAAATGGAGAAGCCAGCAGTGAGCAGCACATTAGCAGTCTCTGGAGAAATCTGATATTGAAACATATATTCAATATATGTTTAAAAATGTAAATAAAAAAGTGATATTAAATTACATGTGTGTCTATTTGTGTGCTGCTAAGCATGCTGGGTAATGGGTTGGGCTAAAATGTATTTTTTCAGAGAATTATGCATATATATATATATATATATACACACATAGTATGTTTGTGATACAAGCACAATTAATTGCAAGCACAATAAAAGGGGTGTGTATTATGTATTTTTTATTATGTACAGATATTTTAGAAAAATGTTACATTTATATATTAAGTTTATATATATCATTTTATTATATGAATAACAATACAGTATATATGCAAATACATGGAAATATTTTCTAAATATATGCTGTGTGTGTCCTTAATTATATGTAATAAATATACACAATACACACACATATTATGTAAAGAAAAATATTTCTTCTAAATGTGATTGATCTTTTATACATATAAATATATATAGTAAAAGAGGTCATACTCATTCTAAAGAGCAATTTATATAAATAAAAAAAAAATATATATATATATTTTACCTGAAGAGGTTATAAATATACATGTCAGATACTTGTTTACTTATTTAAGTACACTAGCATATATATTGCCATAAAACAGGCTCGGACTAAACTGCAATTTTGATTTCACAGGTTTTAAAAGATTTCAATAAACACATCCGCTATTTAAAATACATAATAGAGAGTTTGGACATGAAGGTGCGTATTAACTTTTTGAAGGAGGAATAAAACGGCATACAATTTCTATGTTAAATTGGCAAGTGTATATAATTTATCTAAACAAAAAGGACAACGCCTTTCATATTTTCCCATGAGCTATGGGGGAAGCTGAAGCATGGCTTAACATATCCAGAGTGCATTAAAGCTGGACATCTCAATGGACAGAGGGTGGGTCGGGCTGTCTGCTTGTGTGCAGAGCGCTTCGGAGACAGACTATTGTCCCGCCACAGTCTCAAACCCCACTACAGTCTCTCCCCCATTCTTAGAGTCAGACAAGGCTAAGAGGTTTCTAAATTCACGTCCACCTCAACTCGCTCCCCACTTCACCGCAGCAATGCATGATACCGGCTCACTTCAGCCCGCAGAGGAGGCCAGACTGCAGCTGCCCGTCTGGGGCCGCATGAAAGAACGGGGTGTTTTTCGGTTGGGGCGGAGAGGGAAGCTGTGAATGCCCTCCCAAAGAGAGATGAGGCATATTGAAAACTATATTAAATTACCCTGATTAACAATTTAGCCACGAACAGGAGAGGCAGGGAGGGGTTCTATTGGCAGAGCCAAAGCCTATTCACTGCCGGAGCGGCGGGGTCGAAAGGTCCCCCAAGTTCACAGGCTCTTCGGCTTTGTTATGCTAACACACAATCTCAAATCAGCAGCCAAGTGGAGTGTGAAATAGAAATGATTCCTTGAGAACTTTCAGCGAGTTTGTCGTCCACACCACCTCCTCCCCCAAAACCAGGGGTCTGCCGTCTGCTCCTGTCACTACGTCCACTCTTGGGATGAAAAACCACTTTAATGGTTGACTAAAAAAAATGTCAGCATTTTTATGGCTAGTTAATTACATTTTTTTATAAATTTTTTTGGAGTCAAATTACATTTGTATTTTTGCATGTTTGCGAATATATAAGCTTGTTTTCACAGCGGGGTAAAAAATAAAGTAGAAAAATTAATTTGGTGCAATTCTTAGATAATATCGCACAATTCAGACTTTTTGGGCACAATTCAAAGTACAAAGAAACTTTTATTTTGGATTTTTTCACATGCTTGCAAATATAGAAGCTTGTTTTTACAATGGGGTTAAAAAAATAAAGATAAATACGACTTTTAATCCCACAGTTCTTTGTTCGTCGCAATTGTGAGTTTATACTGTATCTCACAATTCAGACTTTTTTTTAATCACAGTTCAAACAAAGTACAAACAAAAACTTTTATTTTGGATTTGATTAATCATGTTTGACAGAACTACACAAAACATATCAGAGATAAGCTGAAAATATTTAAGACAAAATTAAAAAATGTGATGTGATGCAAATAGCTTACATGAACATAGTTGGATATATTAGTAGACAAAAAAAGATGTCAATAAAATTTAAAAGTTTTTATTCAGTGTCAACACATAAAACTAAATAATTTTGAGATATAAACGTAGAATTCTGTGAAAAAGGTCAAAACCGTAAAATGTAAAAATTTAAATGGTATGGGTAAAAAAATTATATCACAATTTTTTTTAATATAATTTAGAGAAACAGGTTTCCATATAGAAAAGATATATTCATGACAAACAATTAGTATTTAACTTCTGTTTAAACTAACCGATGTCACGGTTGTCTCTTCGTTATATTAAGGTCACATTAAAACTCTCTAGGTAAATTTTTGTCTTCATCTTTTAATTTGCCGACTTTTCAAGTACATTTTATAGACAGATTTTATTTTTTATTTTTTTACTAAAAGATGCATAAAATCCACCATAAACATTTTTTATTTTATTAACAATTTTTTTTTAATATATATTTAATAAATAGTGAAATAATCATAAATAATTGCAAGATTTTTAATATGTGTGCATTTAAATTAAAACAAATTAAAACGCCTCAAGTGTGCGCTGATTCCATCACTGTCCACAGTTTTACTGCTAATAAAGTTTTTTCAGAAGTTCAAACATTTACTTGGTTAACAAGTAAACAACGTCAGCGAAGCAGGCCTTACATCACAATCAAGGTAAATATTACTTGTCATATTCTATTCAAGCTGTGGTTTTTTTTTTCAAGTTAGGCAAATCATGAACACGTTGTTTGTGTGTATTTCGAATGCTCCGAATACAAGCCATAAAATTAGCCTTAGCATCTTTAGCTTAATAGCTTAGTCTCATTTATTTACCACAGAATGAAGTTAATCACAAATCTAGTGCTGTCAAAGCGATTAATCGTAATTAATTGGATTCAAAATAAATGTGTTTGATTACGTAATATGTGTGTGCAATGTGTATATTTATTATGTTTATATAAATACACACACATGCATGTATATATTAAATATATACTAAAAAATATCAGTTATATGAATATACATGCATGTAAATGTTTTCAAAATATGTGTGTGTTTATAACTATACATAATCCATATAGATAGTACACATACATGTATACTATTTAAACAAAAACTTTAATTATTTGACAGTATGAAAGGTCTGTTTTAAAGGAGTTAATGGTAAGGTCCAGAATGCCGGTAGTTAAAGAAACAGCCACAAATTATGGTCGTAATTTGTTTCAAGAGCAAATAGATGTAATTTTAATGCTGAATGTCCACTGGGAGCTGTTTTGAGTCCTTGGGGAGCCATAGAGTTGCTCCACATTACAAGTAACTGATGGGTCATCCATTGTTTAAATCCAGGTCAACATGACTGGCCCTCATAGGTCACATTCAGTGATAATCATTGACCCTTTATGATGTGCACTGGATTACATCTCTCTTGGGTCTCATTTGTGAGGCAGTCATTGATAGCAGAAGGTGAGTGTCAGTGTCAGCTATGGATCAAGTCAAGGAGATGGACATCTACTATATAATAAACAATTCATTTTTAGACTAGGCCTATATATCTTGTAAGTGCTATTTTAAAATATAGTGCTACAGTTTAATAACTGAACACAGGAGTTCTTTTTTTTTTTAACAGAATTGGAGAAATTTAGGAGAAACTTGCTCAACAAATGATGCACTGCAGTGAATGGGTGCCGTCAGAATGAGAGTCCAAACAGATAAAAACATCACAATAATCCACAACACTCCAGTTCATCAATGAATGTCTTTTGAAGCCAAACCTGCATGTTTAGAAGAAACAGGGAGAAATATGCACAGATCGTTTACAATTTACAAGCAAAATAGATGTGGGTAGATTTTGATGTGAGAGGACAGGCAATGGAAGCGTTCACCAGAGGACTCATATTTTACAGACTCATAGCTGGAGGCAATGGTTTAAAGTTAAAATGTCATAATGATGCAGCTTTTCACTTCTCAAGACGTTAACTGATGGACTGGAGTGATTTTGATTACTTGTGAGTTATTGGGATGTTTTTGGACTCTCATTCTGACGGCACCCATTCACTGCACAGGATACATTGGTAGGCAATGCTACATTTCTCCAAATCTGTTCTGAAATTCATCTAATTATTGGATGACCCGAGGATGGGTATATTCTCAGAACATTTTGGGTGAACTGTTCATAAATTTGTTTAGAAAAATTATTTGACATTTTTGATGTAACTGGCAGTGGTCATTTTAATATACAACTAAACTGTTAATAACAGGAATATCTTAGCTTGTGTTATTTGCTCGCTCTCAGTGTAGACGGGGTGTTACAGGATAGTTACCCCCTATTTCTTTTTGCTTTCTCCTCTCTCTCTCTTTTGGGATAATTGCCAGAGAAAATTGCGCAGCAATTTCAGATTTATGTAGCACTTTGAATACTTCCTCCCCCTCTCAAGTCTGATTGGTATCCAACCGCCTGTTACCATGGTAATGACAAGATCATTTTCCTGTAGCTCTTTGTGAGGTGGCCTTTCTCAGATGACAGGTTAAGCAGAAGTGCTTGACCTGTGGGGGCAGATCTATTGCCACCCTTACATTATTTTATCTCCCCAACGAGACGAAATAAGGAGAACAAAATTACATCCAATGTTCAAGAATTTACTCACGATTCTGATCAAATAAAACGAAGCTTTGAGGCTTCCTCTAACATGTTGCAGTAGTTTATAAGTTTAAATGATAGCAATTTTAGTACCTTAGTGTAAACTTTATTTATGTATTTAGGTGATGTTTTAATTTTAGTTACATTATCTCTGGTTTAGTGTTAGTGCATTGAGGTGATGTTCTTCTACATAATTCTATTGAATTCTACATAAATAATACACCTCTACACTTACTGTTACTGCTATGAAACTATAGTCAATTCATATTTTTACATGCATATACAGTATGATGGCTCATCTCTAAATACTACAGTTTCACTGTGGTATTTTGATGAAAACTAGTATCATGGATATTATGGCAAATCATGTGACTTTACGTTTTAACAATTGATCCTGACTTTCTTTAACTCAATCTTTTGGTTCTTTTCTTTGCAAATGGTTGGTTTTAACATTACATAACGAAGCGGGTAATGATGGTTACCATGGAAAATGATTTTCAATAGTCCATAACCATGAATAAACAACATCATAAATAAGGTTGATCTTGCTTTAACAAGACGTGTGCTCGGTTTAGCCATGCATAAAAAAGGTCACAGCCATACATGGCTTACAATCTCCGTAGCAACAACTGGATCTCTTACTGTTTAAAAGGGGCCCTTGGGCCCCCGCTGACTTAAACCCAAGCCTGGGGCCAACATAATGAGCCTGTGATCGGCTCGTCAAACAAGAGCTTCATACCCCATGAGCTCAAGAACACTGCAGAGAGTCTACAGCCGCAACACAATTAGAGCACATGCACCAGAGTTTTTCCACTGGTTTAGCAGAAGCCCAACCAGTTGGTGACACATTACAGAAAGAAAAAGCAGCCTATATGTACTTGTGTTCACTGTGATTTCAGAGAAGAATAACTTTCATGGAAGCTCCCTGTATATTGTGTATTCAGTAACCAGATTCCAAACTTTTGCTACCTGTAATTTATTATCAGTCGAACCCCTTTGACCTAAAATAGTTCGTTGAAGACGCCTTAGATTTAATATTTTTAATAATTTAACAACACATTTGCATGTCAGTCACATTGGGTAAAGAAATAAAATAATCCCATTTAAATGTATTAAGTAATCTAAAAGCTAGATTACATTACTGACTTCTATGTAATTTGTAATAAGTAACAGATCATTTGTACAGTATGTAATCTACACAGCACTGGTTTGGAACAAAGTAATCACTATCTATATGGTTTGTTGGCACAGGTCCTGTCACGAGCGCTTGAGGAGGTGAGAGGTGACGTGTCTAAGAAATTTGCAGCCTTCAATTAGCCGTGAGTAGAGTCAAGTCGCTTAACTCCCCTACTGTATGGAGACGTTGCCATTACCTCTGCGATCTAGATCACACCTAATGGACACTCAAGAATCTGAGGGTGCTTGACGCCCGGCGGAAGTGACACGAGAGATGACGGCCTATTTTTGGTAAGAGGACAATGTGAAGACTAGAACAGAGGTTATCTGAGATAATAAAAATTTTGTCTTTTTTGAATTTTCAATATCCATAAATGAGAAAAACGTTTTTTTTTCTCTCTGTATGCTCATGCAGTGTGACACTTGTACAATGACTTGTGCTCTTGGCTAACTTGAGCTAATTGACAGATTTGGGTATGGAAAATTAGCTCTAGCACTCGTATCTCATTTGCATATCAAATTTTGGTATTTCTCCAGCCATTTAGTACATTAGGTTGTGGTTACAGTGGAAGATTTTCTTCCTGAGTATGTTTTGTTTCATTTCAAGTGCAAATATTTATATAAAGCATCAAAATAAATGACTATGCCTCGACCAATTAAGGAACAACATCTGCAAAATGGGTTAAGAATAACTTCATTTAAAGAGAAAGTAAGCATGATGTCTCTTAATTTTTAAATAATTTCTTTTTTAGAAAACAACTCTTGATATCTTCTGTCATTTTACTTCTCATTTGAGAATGTTTAGATATTTTTACTTGAAAAAAATACTGATATTTATATTTATATATACTGTATATACTGGTATAAAGACTTCAGAGGAAGTCACATTTCTAATGTCACTACTTTTATAAATTGAAATCCAACCAGTTTGAACCAACAACTGAATTTAAAGCATGACAATTCTTTATTTAATTATTCTGTATGTTACCACTGGATAAATGCCTCTATGCAACGCAAGTTATTCTTTCTTTCGCAAACTTGGATTTCTTGTATGAATTTGGAGCCCTAGAAATTTGTGTGTCTTGTGTCACTGATCTCCCAGCGGGAGGTTACAGGCCAGGATCCGTAGGGCGGTTTCTGACAGCTTGTGCACATTCACTTAAAGTGCTGCTTCACAAAAGACCTCCGCAGCAGCTCTACAGACCTAATTGTTGAAAGCAGCCAGTCCTGAGAGTCTAGCCGACCCTCTCCCGCACCCAGTAATCACTTCAGCAAAATCTACAGCAGTGACCCAACACAATACTGACGTTTTTGTTGTACAAACGTGAGTAAATCTCAAATATTGGCATTCATTATTATTATATAACTATATATAACTCTACAGGCCTTTATTTTCTAAATGTATCTTCATCATTAATAGTTTGATTCTCTCAGTGAAACACAATGTCCTTGGAGAGTTGCATGTGAACCCATGTTTAATGCAGGTGGAAATTTATTTGGCTTTGCATTTTTTCAGCATGGTTTTTGTACTGTGTGACTGCTGCTAAATTTTGGAGAGTTTAAAAACTTTTTTTTGGTGGTAAAAAAAAAAAGTAAAATGTAGAAATAATTTTCTTGTCCTTTTATAAAAGTGATAAGCATAGTTATAGTACCGTCCTAACTATGTGTCATATAGTCATATTTAATATTAATATTAATTAATTTATATTTCATTTGACAAATTTTATTTATTTTTTTGTCAAAACAGTGCATTAAAGAAATAAAATGTTTTAAAATATAATTTATTCCAGTGATGCAAATAAAATTCTCAGCATGATGACTTTACAATATGTTGATTTGGCTCTAAAAAAAAACATTCTTCATTTTTTTTTTCTTCTTTTTTTTTTTTTTTTTTTTAAGAAAATGTATTATTATCATCCATGTTGAAATTTGTGCTGCTTAAGGGGTTAAGCCAGAAAAATTATTAAACCACATGTTGTTCCAAACTCATAAAGACCTTTGTTGATCTTCTGAACACAAATGAAGATATTTTTGATAAAATCCGAGAGCTCTATGACCCTCCATAGACAGCAAAGGTCCAAACATAATCATTGTCCAGGCACCAGTAAAATAGTCCATGTGACATCAGTGGTTAAACTGTCATTTTAGAAAACTTCGAGAATATTTTTGTAAACACAAAGAAAACAAAAATAACTTTATTCAACAATTTTTCTCCATCCTATATGCTGTGACATGCTGTCATTGTGAAAAATATCTCAATATTTAACCCCTAATGTCACATGGACTATTTTACTGATGTCCTTGTAACCTTTTAATATATATATATATATTTAATTTTTTAGTAATAGAAAGTTCGAAAGTAAAACATTTATTTTAAATATTTTAACTGGTTTTAACTGTCACTTAACTTCAATTTACATTCTTGCTGAATATTGTTAATTTTTAATGTATTTTTTTTTACTGATGCAAGACTGGAAGTGTAACATGACTGAAAAATATATTTATTTTAATGTTTTTTTGCAACATAAATCCAAAGGATTGGCTAATGTTGCTGCATTATACTATAAAAAAAGTGAAAAACATCCCTCTGCAAGTGCAAAACCTCAAGGATTTTTGTGCGTTCGAGACAGAATTTAATACTTCAGCCTGGTTGTTTTTCACTGAACACAATGCATGATTGTAAATTATGTTGCTACATAATATATAACGAAAAGATTTGACGGCAGAGACAGATAAAACCAGACTGGGCCTTTGCTAGAAAAGCCTGTCAGATTTATTTCAAACATCAAGGGTCTGCTTATTTCAGCCAGGCCTCATTCTTCAGAGGCACGTCTGGGCTCGAGCACAGCCTCTGCCCAGGAAAGAAGAGTCTGTAGCTGTTGACCCGCTGTCTCTGAGGACAGTTGCCAGGGTACGAGGGCCAAAACTATCTTTCCCCGTCTGGCACGATCTAGACAAGGTACGGTTGCAGGTATAAAGGCTGTCTACGAAGATGAATGCGGCCAGACGAGGAGGACAAAGAAGCGGGAAAAAACTCGTACGGCGGTATAACTGTACTAATGTGGGTACAAGAGAGCGTGTTCAACGGATCTCTAATGCATTAGCCAAATGTAAAGAGGTTTTAAATAGGCTGGGGCTTTGCACATTACACATTCACATCACACCGTGATTCATGGCCCCCGCCCCGGCGCGCACGATAATTAGCGCTCGGCTAACGAGCTAGGTGCTCCATTAGCACCCTGAGCCTGGGGGAGATTAGCATTATGGGGGTTGTATGGCAGCGTCCTGCTTTCTCTCGCTCAGTCGCTGATTAAAAGGCAGCGTGCTTCCTGTCTGAGCGACTCAACTTCCGCCATTATGTTCTGCTGCAGCCTTGAAACCGCTGACAGAGACGACGTGAGAGAACGCTTTGCTCCCTCTCTTGGTCACTACTCCTTATCATATCGGAAACATTGTAGGCAAAGAAAGAGAAAAGAAAGCGAGAGATGTTAGTTTATGTGAGTAGCAGATGCATCAGACTCTAAAAACAAACAATGAGGAATCCAAATTTACTGTCCTATCTATCTATCTATCTATCTATCTATCTATCTATCTATCTATCTATCTATCTATCTATCTATCTATCTATCT
>JAUCNO010000002.1:11074055-11109379 GCA_032353835.1 Enteromius viviparus | reverse complement strand
TCTATCTATCTATCTATCTATCTATCTATCTATCTATCTATCTATCTATCTATCTATCTATCTATCTATCTCTATCTATCTATCTCTCTATCTCTCGTCCCTCCCCCCCAGACTCTTGCTCTGAACTCCGTTTGTCGTTCCCTCTCGCACAAACATTCCATTGAAAACTCCTCGGCTCCAGTCGTGTGTTCCAGAAAAACTCCTTACAGACTCAGCAGGCCGGAAAATTGGCCCACGCTGTCAGTTAGCTTAGCTGATCCTTATTATCCACGTTTCCAAAAGAGCTATTGGTGGGTTTTTATCTAACGTACCGGGGAGATGCCCTGCGACCCAGCAGCCGACCGCAGCAGCCCAAAAGGGAAGGTTCAAACGTTAATGGCAGCTCTCTGCATGGGACAAAGAGCTTTACAACGCGTGGGAAAAAGTGGTCTGTCAGCTTCCTGGTACTGGGAGAGTTCGCACTGACCCAAAAGGTCAGCCAGCGACAATGCTTCATCCCAACAGGGCTGTTTTGAAACAAAGCCTTTCTTTTACAACTATATTCATCACTCAGGGGCAGTTTCTGTTGCTGTCTGGTGCACAACACACACACACACACACACTATGAGCATTTATAGAATTACTTGTCTTTTTTTTGTGATGAACGTTTAAAATGGACAGTTGTAATTACATTTAAAAAGATGTCTTTGAGTCAATGTTCTAATCCAAGTAAATTCACTTCACCCTTTTAGATTTCAAATACCAATCATTGGAAGTCTACAGGGGCCTATAAATGTGTCGTCCACTTCCCCTCTGACCCTAGGACAACATGCATTTGGCATGCCCATATGGACAGACAATGAAGCAGGTCAAGTGAGGTCTGGTGAGTGTCTTCATTTTGCAGGTCCAGGGCATAAGTGGACAACAAAAGTGAAGAGTGACCACTGCTCACAGAGAGTCACTGAAGTCCATTTGATCAACTATTAGTTTGACCTTCTGACCAGCATGTCCTTGTTCATGACGATGACACACGCCAGTGACAATGACAAGAGTAAAATAAACATTTTGCTACTGGTTTTGTATGTCAAAAATATATTCTGTAATAATCTACAAGTTTAACCTATTCCAAATCTAAATCTATATGTGCACATTTATTTTTTAGAATACTTTCAATGCTTTTATTTATTTTTTCAAAAATAACAAAAAATAAACAAGTTACATAAATAAACAAACAAATAATTAAATTTGACAATTATTATTTTATAAATAATAATTATTATTTTTTTAAATAATAATTTGAAATGTGATCTTATTTAGTGTCTTAGAAACTTTTTTCAATGCATGATTAATTATTTGCTAAACTAAGCTGATGTCACAAAACTGAAACATAATAATTTGCTAAATAGTATTAAAAATTGTTTAATGTCAGCAAGAATTACAGACAATAAATGTGTGACTCCGTGAGAAACGAGTGCCCCCCATGGCTGTCTCCCTAAAATGCAAATTTTAACATATTGTTAAAACCATCTGTGAGCAATAATTATGCATTGAATGACAATTGAATGGCTGACGACACTGTCGCCATTATGTTCCCAGAGTCCTAAAATCCTGCTTGTTCTAAGGTAATTCCAGTTCTTGTGGGAAGTGTGCTCTCAAAATCAACTGCTTTACCAAGAATCCATTAATCTTGGCCACTGCCCACACCAAATGTTACTTCAAATTGGTAAATACGCATGCAAACTATTTTTTTGACTAAGTGTCAATATACTATAATAAAATTGCATGTTTTTTTTCCCCGTAATAGAACAGACAGTAACTAAGTCAGGTCTGTATTGAGGGCCGCTGCTGGCCAAATGGGTGCCCTAAGCAAATAGTATTGTTGTGCCGGCTCCATAAAAAAAAAAAAAAAAAAAAAAAACAACAACTATGTGTTCAAAATAGAACTTTAATCAAATATAAAAGTAAATAAATAAATTGCATTATTTATAAATTACAACTATAGCTCTAGACAGTTACATATATGATTTTTTTTTTAATATAATGTGATTGATTTTATGGTCTCAAGCATTCAGAAATCACACAAAATAAGATAAGAGTTTTTTTTTGTTAGTTTTATTATTATTATTATTATTATTATTATTAAGTGGATATTTGAATTAAATGTTTGGACAATTTAAAAAAAAAAATTGCCTGTTGAAACATTGCCTCGTTGTTTTTATATAAATTATAAACCGACAATATTACACATTAGACAACTAACGTCAACTGGGGTAACTAGTATGGTGCACCCCTGAGAGTCGGTGCCCTAAGCAGCGGTACTGTCTGTATTTCTTTGTGAAAATGCAGGCACAGTCAGCGGGACATTGTAAACTCAGAAAGGGTTCAATAACTAGTCCCCTGAAGTGGAGGGCAGGTCTGTTGGTTTTGACTTCAATGGGTTAGGTAGGTTGTTAGTGCGTGGAGTGAGAGGGCAGCTGCTCGTGGTACTTTGGTCATTCAGAGTGTATGGATTACGAGGTGGCAGTAACGCTCGTCCCAGCGGTAGGCAGTCCGGCTGCCCTAAGGGAGGTCAGGGGTTAAATGGTTTGTGTCAGAGGGGCCGAAACCCATAATTGAAAATAGACCTCGTCCTCGTTTAGTTCACAAAACCAGTAGAGTGGTTAAGGGCACGGGGTCTGACATATGAAGTCCACTGGGCACGAGGTCATGGGCTAAAGATATTTATAGACATGTTGCATTTCCACATTCCATCAGTCATGATAATTATTGATCAAATTCTCTTCTCTGCAGTTTTGATACTCTTCCTGGAGAAACACAAATAGCGTAAATGCATCTGCATTTATCATCTACGTTATCAGCTTACCTTGGAAATGTAAGATTTTCCATAAAAATGATCCATCTTCTTATTGATAATTTATATTGTCAAAACAGTACACTGATTATCCTTTTCGTTTGATCTGGTGTTGATTCTAGTCGTGCTGACAGCGACTTAATCATTGCTTGGAAAAAATGTTAATCGTCTGTTTAGCAGGAAGACGTTCTTTCAGGTCTCTTTACTCGAACCTGCTGGGCTCTATTTGGGCCTTTTGAAAGAGGAAAATAAAGAGAAAATTGAGGCAGAAATACGAAGCATATAGGGTCCCTTTTGCTGACCAACTGTGCTGTCGGTGGGTGCTTGTAATCTCTATTGTGCCTCGTCACAGGACAATTAAATCAGTCCACCGGAGTCCTGCAGCTCTGTCAGGCTGCTAACGCAGGGCCTGATCGTGATTACAGAAAGAAAAATAAGGTCATAGAAGTGTGTGATTAAACGCGTTGTTGTTGTTTTTAAATCAGATAGTTAGAGTTGTCACGTTAAAACACCAAAACGGAAAAAAAAAATTCTTATAGTTATATCACGTATAGTATGTAATATACATATGTCTGGGACTATATCTTCCAGCGGAAGGATTGACCAATGAGCTTTTTTTTTTTTTAAATATGCTTGTATTACATTTCGAAGATGTAACTATGTTTTATTGTTTTATAAAAGCAGAATTTTCAGCAGAGCTTTGAATTTCTTGTAAAGGTACATACCACTCATTTTCGACAGTCATTTATTGAAGTACAATGATGCCATCTAGAGGTAAACATTTGAATATTTTTTCTTTTTTGTAAATATATTATTGAAAAAGATTTAATTTAATTGTGTTATATAAAGGCAATTGTGCCAAATTTCAATGGCCTAGTCTGTTGATTTTTTTTCTTAAGGCTTCAGTCTATGATTATATCCAGTCACAGGATATCAGACATATTATATTGTGATCTAATTTCAGAACACAATTACATTTGTCATGTGTCTGTTTAACCATGAATGACTAGCGTTTTTAAAAACACCAATGTTGAAAATCTGTTTAGATTTTAAAGGTTGTGTTGTGTAACTTTAATATATATAGTTTTTTAATCTGAATATTTAAATTTATTCCTGGGAAGCAAGATCTCCACCTTAAATATATCATATTAAAAGAAGCAAAAAATAAAAAAAGGTAAGACATTCATAAAAATCTAATTGACAAACAAATGTCAGAATTTCCTTTGATTTATTTGCATATATATTAGAAAACAATCACTGTATTTTTACAAGAACATATTAAATGAGTGCATGCATACCTGATAGTGTAATCTCACTCACATCTTTATGCATATTGTCAGGAAATCATTTTAGAAAAATTCAAAAGCAAAAAGCGCTACTTTCAATTTTGTGATTCCAAATATGAAAATAGTTTTGATACAAAGATATAAAGATGTTTTCTCTTGATCGCCTGCTCAAGCACAACATTTAAAAAGAAAACAAACTGTTCAGAGTAAATTCATAAAGCATATTTGGTCTTTTAAGGCACATTTTTCGCAGCAGCAGTTAGTTTACATCCTTGCTTCCGTCTCTACTTGTCAAGCATCCCAGATTTCTTAGTAAAATGTGGTTTTAGTTTGTTTTCGGAGGAAAACCTGCTATAGTGTTTGATATTGCAGAACGCAAACAGTAGTTATGAATTTGGAAAACATCATTCCTGTCATCTGGAAAACATCACAGTCCTTTTCTTGAAAACTGTGGAACATTTGTTCTGCTTCATATATTTTTCTCTCTTTATGAAAACATCCTGTAAAGAAGAGAGTGCAGGTAAACAAACATTCGCTCACTGCCTTGTCTGTCTAACGTGACGTCTATTATCAGAAGTGGTTTATAATGTCACAAAACAGTGAAATCCTGCTGTTTATCGGCTGCTGTTGGTCACTGCATACTGAGTTTGGGTCTGCTGCAGAAGTTCAGTGACTGCCAAGAGTTTTTTCAAGATGTGCTGTGAAAGATAAAGAAAAATTTCACCCAACGTGAGATCACAAGTAACTGGTTATCATTATTAAACATTTTCTTAAGTTATAATGGTACCTGCTGCGCGCCCCTGTCATTGCTGAGTATCCTCAGCTCATCTAAGTGTGTGACACAGAGCTGGTGTAAGGCAGCGAGGTCACGGGCCAGGTCAGTGTTAAAGTGCTCTGTGGGTTCAGGCAGCTCTAGGACATTCTGAAAAGAGCAAACGCATGCAGAGAGTAAAAAAAACAAAACACTAGACATAGAGCACAGGGCATGCGAATATGATCATTGAGGTTATAAGAAAAGTAAATGAACAAGTTTGACGATAATTCAATCACTGAGTATTTCTGTTTAAAAAAAAAAAAGCATTTGCGCCCCCTGGAGGACATCTAATTTATTTCTTATAAGACTGTAACACCATAAAAATATTTTTTCAAGTTGTTAAAAAATAAAAATACTGAAAGTTGTTTAATTCATTGTTTCTTTTAAATTATTACTACGCCACATTTTTTTCCAGCAATATTTGGCAGTAAAACAAGGAGTTTTAAAGGAGTTGACAAACCCCAAGTTCGTCCAAAAATTTGATCATTCTTTGTTTGTTGCTCTTGATGAATGGATTGACTCCTTCCATGTACGGCTCCTGAGAAGGGACACAAAGTATATAAAGAAAACAACAATTACAGAACCAGAGAAGTCTTTAAAAATCTATTCAAATCAATTAAAAGTGTTCATTTTACTTTGGCACCAAATTCCACCAGGTTGGCCAGATTTTGGACTGCTTTGGCCACTAAAGTAAGAGTTCGGGATGTGATAGGGGAAGGGGAATCTGCAGAAATACATCAATAGTTTCTTTACATTAAAAATATGTATACATCTCTCTATTGAAAATGTCTGTATAATAAAAACTGAACAAACAGACATGCCCAATTACAGCTCACCTGCAATGATGTTAAAAATTCTGGGGTTGACAATAGCAGGACAGATCAATCTGAGGAAGACAAATCCACTGGGGGAAAAAAAATTGTAAAACATTTTATTTTATACCTGTTGAAACATTTATATTTATTAATATCAGGGCTGTCAAAATGACTGAAAAACTATATTCACCTTTTTACCTTAAATACAGCTCTGGAAAAAAATAGGAGACCGCTGCAATTTACTCTACTCTGTTCAATTTCTACACAAACGTACTTCATTCTGTTTATTGAGCTACTTATTTGGTGAGCACCTGAATCCCAATGTATTTAACGGGAAATGTATAAAAAGCACTGCTGTAATCAACACTATCCTCTTGCAGTGTGACCAGCTGGATGGTAAAAAATGCTAGAAGTCTTTCAAGCGTAGTTATAAATGTAAAAATAAACACTTAACATGCCAAAAACAGTAAAAAGAAAGGTTTTAAATCAAGAAAAAAAGGCCTCAAATCCTTTTATTGGCTCAAGGATTCAGAGAGTCAAGTTGCTTATATCCTTATAATATTTTTAAGACGGCAGTTTACAACAAATGAAACAAACGTGCCTTGATTTGTATTGGTGGTGTATTGGTGAGATTAACAGTTTTAAGAATAAAACCCAAAAGAAACTGGCTTTTCTGCGGTGGTCTCTTATTTTTGTCCAGAGCTGTATAATCCACACTCAAATTCTATTTGAATTTTAAAGACAATTTTAATTAAGGCTTTTTTCCCCTGAGGCCACAAGAGGGCGCATCGAGGAAAAGATTATGCACGTTTCTTCAAACTAAGCGAAATAAAGTAACATGACAATATTTGAAAAAAAGTGCATAATGTTTAAAATAATGTTTTGAAACCATATATAATTATATAAATATAAATTAAAAAAGCACTGTGCATGTATGTATGATTTAATAAAGAACTGAAAACCAAATCACAAAGAGTTGGCTACTTTCTTCATTTAAAAACTTGACATGATGTGGTCATAAAGTCCTGAAAGTTAAACTTACATTAATTTTACATGGCTTTCTAAACATACAAGTGCATAAAAAATGTGATAAATAGGCATTTTGTGAACGGATTGAATCTTCTCCACACTAATGCTGTCTTTTTCAGCAATATTTTGAATAAACAACACAGCAGCAACCCATCTAGTGGGTTCAACTGCATCAAATGTTGTCCTCCAACAAGACATTTCCATACCTTACAACTCTAGTCCTCATGGTTGTGTTTCTGGGCCACTTCTGCTGTACAGCTTTCTGTAAACACCCATATATAAACCTGAGTGTCCTGCAAAAAAGGCACCAACATATATAAACCTCCATACTCTCACGTTATAGCCTTGTTCTGATCACAGAACTTATTGCCAGAAGTATATTTATATACAGAGTGACTCACGGAGGGAGGATTTCAGCAGCCATGAATATTTTCTCCAACAGCTCAGACACAATACTCAGGAGATGAGCGAGATTCACGTTCACATCCTCGTTCTTCTCCAGTTTAGATGGATTGAGCTGAGTTACAGTGGAAACAAGGTATGCTTAGCAGGCAAATGATTGATCTACTGTAAAGACGCATCAGCTTTAAAGGGTTCATTCATTTTTGAAGCTTTTAGTTCACATAATTTGACAAGCAAACATGTTAGCCAGTCATACATTTTGAAATATTAAAGATTCTGTTTAATCTGAAGTTTTAAAGAGAGGAAGTTATAGAATATTCATCTAAATATGAACATTCTGTCATCATTTACTCACCCTCGAGTAGTTCCAAACCTGTATTCATTTCTTTAGGAATACATTGTTATATACAAACTGACTTCTATAGTATTTTCTTTTCCTACCAAGGAAGTCAATGGTGGCCCAAAGCAGACTGGTTACAAACTTCAAAATATATTCCTTTGTGTTCAGCAGAACCAAGAAATTCATACAGGTTTGGAACTACTTGAGGGTGAGTATGAATGGTCAAATTTTAATTATCGAATTAATAGTTAAATGTAATTTAATCATTGTAATGTAACATACTAATCAATCACTGATAATAATTATTGTTTTTTTATTGAAGATTGAAACGCTACAAATAGAGGATATGGATTTAAACATGATCATTTCTGTTTAACTTTATTTAACAAAAAAGAAAATCGAAGCAATACCTCACAGGACTGTCTAGACTCCATGATCTTGAGGATGGTGTCTTTAAGAGCGTGATGAACAAATGGAGTGGCCGTGGCCTTCATGTACTGCTCCATCAGAGTACTGGCCAGAGTGGTGGCACGAAAAAGAGTCGTCGCTTCATCTGTTTCAAAAAAACAAAAACAAAAAGCAACTATGAATCATTCTGATGAATTCAGTCGTGCAGCATTTAAAGAGGAATAAAGGAGTACCTTCAGCACTGATCTCACGGTCATTGAGCTCTCGGAGAAGCTGGGCCTCCAGGTTCTCATGTCTGAATATCCTGAGGAGAACGCTGGCCAGGAGAGTGCGGTCCTGTCCACACACATGGGCCAAAGCACTGATCACGTGCAACTCTTTCAGCAGAACCAGCTGCAAAGGATCAAATATTGGATCTTGGGATGAGTTGCTAGTTCTAAAATAAACAAATCATTTTTGTCTCTATCAGAGTTATCACTAAATACTACAAACTTTAGTGTTAATTGACATACAGGTACAGCTGAAATGAAATTAAATACTAAAGTTACTAACTGGAAATAAATCAAAACTATGGGTGGGCATAGATTAATTCAGAAATTAATCTAGATTAAAATGGCTCATTTGAATTCAGCCAAAGGCATTCAGAATATGTGTGCTACCTAAATAATGACTAAAAGTAAAGCCCTATTCTGACGGGACTAGTTTTACAGGGGGTCTTTAGAGAATGTTTTGTTTCCCAGAAGTACTTGGTGATTTTAATCTCATCCGAATCTACCATGTCTGTGTTTCTCTCTCACAACCTCTGATAATTCTAGAGTCCGAATGCGATATCTGTAAAATTTTACAACGCGTTTTCTTGTGTGTTTTGGCCAACGCGATATGCCGTAGATGCTCTTACCGCACGCATGTTTAATATATTTTGATATATAAAAGAATACTAAATAAACAAATAAAATCTAGATCATGTAAACTGTTAAGACTGACTATTGTAATATCAGTATCAGGTAAGATTACTCACGTTCATTTCTGCACTCGGTTACATACGTTTTAATTATCAAAATTAAACGTGTTTACTACAAATAAAAATCATAATAGTTGAACTTAAGAAACCACACATTAACATGGTTTTAGCCATTTAGCTTCATCATGGTATTTGTGATTATACTAATTGTAATCAATCTGAATAACTATTGCAATGCACGCAGACAAAGTGGGTGATCTCTGTGACGCCCAGATGAACAAAACAGAGCCTCTCACCTCTGTAATAAACACAGAGGTATTAGACCTGTCATTTTTAATCACGTGATAAGAGTCTTGCATTAACGCAGCAGGTTAATGCCGATAACGGACCACTACTAATAAAAACAAACTAAAATAAATCTAAAGCAAAATTGTAATATATATATATATATATATATATATAAGAAAAGCACAACAGAATTACTAAAAATATAACTCAAATATATGAAAATATAAAATTCTAATTCTAAAAACGTTTAATAAAATGCTTTAACACTATATAAATAATAAACAATTAACTAAAATGACAGTGGTCTCAACTGCAAAAATGTATTTCAATTTATTTATATATTTCTCAATGGCTATTACTCTGTAGTTTCATAAAGAACATTTTCTCAGAATTTTAAGTTGACATTTTTGTTTACATGAAAAATCTAAAAACAAACAACGGCCATTGTGGCTTTTTTTTCCTTCAAAATAAATCAAATGACTTTTTTTCTTGCATATATTTTGCAATGATGCTAACAGTTTTTATTTGTTGGAATTGCAAGAGAAAACTAAGAATTGTGAAATAAAAAGTCACAATGACCTGTTTCTTTCTTATTCCATGCCAGAAATAGGCTTTCATAATAACACATTTCTTTTTAGGGAAATTGAAAATTATATACAGTAGTGCATTACTTGACTTTTATATGGCAGACAATAAAATAAGTTTGAAAATAAAATGAACTTGATTTGAATAATCTATATAAAAAAGCAAAAAAATGATAATCAGATTTTTGACGTAACATTGCATTGCTTCCTCAGTTTCTTGCATCAGCATTTTTTCCCAATAAAAATAATTGCGCTTTCATCAGCATGGGTATGTTCCTATATTTTGTCTGAAATGCAATATTTTGTCATTTCTAAGGCAGTTACTAGCCAACTGTTGTTGACTTTTTATATATCAACTCATGTAAGGAGCCAACCTCTTTTAACTCATTGTACACCTCCACAGGCATGATCTTCTCCACAGAGTAGCGCACTCTCAGACGGAGTGAGCTGGGTGCCACGTTCTTCAGAGGCACGTGGGAACTCAGAGGAAACCACTCGTCAATCATCTGACCCCTTTGTAGCCGACACAGAGGGCAGCACATAAACACTGTGGGAGAAGAGCGGACGTTATTTCTCATTCGAACACTCTGAGCATGAAGTAATAAGAAAGAACGTACAGATATCATTCTCTTTGCTTTTTTTCGTCTTGTTGCTCAGGCTGATTTCAAACCTGTTGATTTCACTGGATAAGTCACTGCAGGAAAGAAAAAGGAAACATTTATAAAAAAATAAATAGATTTTCTTGAATCACTATCTGTGGAAGCGGCTTACTCAAAAATGAACTCCTCTGTCCACACAGGGTTTTGGCCCTCCCGGGGATGGGTCTTTGCTACCTGAATGCTGTTCAGGTAAATGTTGCAGTAGGCATTTGTGAAATGTTTACTTGGAAGGTGGTGAGCCTCCTCAACATTTAGAAATAAACTACTGACCTGTAAAGATACGTGTGAGTAACACATGGGGAGTGACACAGATGTACTGCATATGACAGCAGAGTTTACCTGACGCAGACGTTTGTTTGAGCAGGGCTGGCTGGGTTTCCTAAGGTTACTACAAAAGGTTTGCAGACATTTCATCCAGTCCTGTGCCATTGAATGGTGTAAGAAATGAACAAGAATAAATTGAACGGAATTATATTCACTCAACAAACCGATCATAGTATTAATTTTTAATCTGATTTTAACTGTCAAATGATTAATTGCATTCAAAATAAAAGTTTTTGTTTACATAATATATGGGTGCGTACTGTGTATATTTTTTACATACATATAAAAAGACACACACATGCATGAATATATTTCAGAAAAATATGTTATATTTGTATATTTAATATATTTATATTTAAATTATATGACTATAAATATGTAAATATTTTCAAAATGTATACTATATGTTTATTTATATATACAAAATAAATATGCACAGTACATGTAATATAAACTATGTGAATATACATGTAAATACGTTAACATACTTTCAAAATATATTCTGTATATGTGTAAATTTATACATAATACAAATAGTTGTTTATATAGTATTATAATATTACAGTTATAGTTTACATAATTATTACAATAATTCAAAATTACATAGGATTGCTAGTACCTGAGCTTGTTCCGGGGTCTCTCCAGCAAAGTAAAAGATACACTGCTCCTCGCTAAAGTGCTGTACAACTATCTGGAAACAGTTTGGCCTGCAGAAAAAAAAAGGAAAAAAAAAAAGCTAAAAGGTATTTCACAGTAATCTAAAGTTGAAGTATTATCAGTGCATAATACAAACCTGCCAAACATGCTGTCATGGACCTCGTACACAAAACACACACTCAAGTCGATTAAACCCTTTGGTTTAGTTGCTCGTTTCTCACTCTCAAAGTAGATCAGCTGGGAATCATTTCCCTCAAGGATGAAATAAAGATTTTTCCATCTTTTTCCTTTTCCTGTAAAAAAGACACAAGACTAGCGTCTTAGCTATATTATTTTGATAATGTCTTCAATGTAAAACTGCACTGAAATGCTGGCAATACCTTTACTGAACAGGACATATCCTTTCTTCACAATGTTTTTATAGAAAGCGTCCTTGGTCTTTCTACGGATGGTGTTGTAGATTTCTTTGCCTTCGATGGTGTCAGTAAGCACCTGCTCCTGTTGCTGATGAAACCACACATTTCAAATCATTCACATAATAACATAAAAAAGAAAGAACAATTTGTGCACATACTTGTACAGATAAAGCATCTTTAAGGTTGTGGCCCTCAACTATCTGTTCCTTCCTGTAGTGTTCAATGATGTCATCAATACTGTACAAACAAAAACAAGAAAACACAAGCAATATGAGTCAAGATCAATTTTATAAATTCCAAAAGCCATAAAACACTCCCAAATCGCATTTACCTGTTGTAGTAACGGCCTCCCATCATAAACTGGTTGCTAGGTGTGGGGCTGATTTTGAAGCGCCGGATGGCCTCGGTGTTGCGGAAGTACAGCGAATAGTCTCCAGGTGTGCTGTCAGACGGGCGCACTAAAAAGCTGCCCACCTGCCCAACTGGGAAGAGCGATTACAGGAATTAAGCAGGTGTAACCCTTAACGGTTTATTGCTCTTTAACATTTTTCTGACCTGTCATCAGTAGGTTGTAAGCCTCTTTCTTGTTGATCTTGCCATGAAACCAGCTAAAAAAGACAGATAATGTTGAGCAGATTGGGCATAAATTTAATAACATTTTTCTATATGTTTTACACAGTATTAAGTTTGTACTACTAGTGGAAACGAACACAAGGAACAAGCAAAATAATCAAACTCACGCTTTCCCCTCATGTGGGTCTTCTTCACGCCCCTGTGAATGTGTCAATAGAGGACACGCTGTCATAATACTGTATTTATACATATGCATCCAGTTATGGACACATTTTTTATTTTATTCTAAACAGTGTTTATACTTACCACTTCCTTCACCAGGTCTTGGACTATTAGACCCTGCTCATCTGTTCGGACATTCGTCACCCACAACCAGCCGTCCTCCAGTTCATTATGAACTATAAATGTGTCACCTTTGAAGAAACTGTGAGCACAAGTCGAATTAAGTAAACATTCTGAACATAACTTAACATGTCATTTATTCCTATGACATAAGTTCAGAAATATTTTATATGCTTAACATTAATAGAACAAAAAAACAACAACAAGTGGTCTGTGTTAATATTTTTGTAGAAACAATGAACATTGTTTAAATTAAATTACATTACAAATCTCTATACTATCACTTTTAATTAATACTACGAGTCATTGCTGAATAAAAGTCGTTTCTTAGACTTTCTGACCCCAAACTTTATATTAGTGCTATATATAAATACACAGATATGCTTGTATATTTAAAAAAATATTTCTATCTATATATATCTCTATACCTGTCTATATCAGTGCTCTCAAACGATTATTCATGATTACCTGCATTGAAAATAAAACTTTATGTTTACATAATATATATGTGAACTTTGTATATTTATAATGTATAAATATACACAGATACAGAATATATTTTGAAAATATGTACATGCATTTACATGTATATATTTATTTTTAGAAAATTTTTATTATATATAAATGTATGCATGCATATATATATATATATATACACACAAATCATAAATATACACAGTACACTACACACACATATTTTATGTGCACAAAAACTTTATTTTGGATGTGATTAATTGCGATTAATCATTAGTTTAAATATATTTAAATTATATATAATTTATATTATTAATAAATATATATAATATATAACATATTTTTCACAAATTAGCGCACACAGAAATATTTTAAGTAAACAAAAAATAATAATTTGGGGTGTGATTGATTGTTTGACAGCACTATATTATATATAGTATGTGTTTGAAAATAAAAATAAAATCAAATGACCTGATCTCGTCAGTTTCAGGCACTTTGGTGTACGGTAGAATCGCTCGCACCCTCCTGCGGTCTTCAACAGGCTTACAAAACAAAGCATTGATTTTATTGTGAAAATACTAGTTAAATCCTACAAAATTGTTTAAACTAAATGTATACCTCTGGAGGGGCGACTGGTGATATCAACTTCTCTCCTTTCAGCAGACAGGACTCGTAACTGTAATAACCGATCAGATCCGACAGAGAAGAGAAACGACGGCCTCCAATGTAATAGTCTCCACACATGGCGATGATCCTGCAAACATTCATTACCTCAGGTCACAGATACATCTCATTATCTAGGCACACTTGATAACAGACAAACAAATACCTGAAATGGTTGACTGTGTTGGTCATGCTAAAGAAAGACAACACAAATGAGCCGGGTCGGCGGTCACTCTCCCTGATAAGGTAGCTGCCAGCTGTCTTGGCCTGAAGCAAACGCTCCTCTGCGATCATCCGGTCCAGCTTCCCATGATACCACCTGTCAAGTAACCGACTCCATTACAAATCTTTTTTTTTTTATACAGATCAAATAGGAATACTTCACTAACACTGTGGGTGGGTGAACTAACACTCATGGGATGCCTAATGTCATATAACATGACTCACTGATTAGTAGGAGGTGCGGTGAGGGTTAAAACAACTTCCTCATCCTCCCCAATTTCCTGCACATCCAGAGCATCACCTTCTTCAACGATGCCCAGCGGATAAAACGAAGGAGCCGCCAGGCACACCTCAGGACTCAGCGATGAGGATGGTATCTGACCAACAGCGCCTTCATGTGGAGGATCTGACATCCCAACTCCTGAAAAAGACCCCAATATAACATGTCCAGCACTAATACCGCCTGCCTTTGAGGCAAACATGACCGTTCCGGGTCTCGGATCCTTTCCAAATACAGAATATGTGACCCCGGGAGGCTGTTTGGGTGGTAAAACCGTGGTATGGATGGATAAAGCTGAGCCCAGGTCCGAGATCTGTATCCCCTGACCACGACAGGCTGGCAAATGCGTGGTCCCATCTGCTCCTGTCCCAGCCATCCGGGTCACCACCGAAAAGGGATCAGACTCCTCACTGCCACCATGGGTTGCCATCATTGTCACCCTAGGAAGTTGACAATGAAAGCTGACAGTGTTCAGGAGGGTTTCCCCTCCTGAAACCCACAACTACACCTTTAATTAGGAGAGTTTTCTCTAATTCACTGCGGTGGCTTGGGTCTAACACAAGACAGACAGCTTCAGGTCTTCATTGCTTGCTTTTTTCCTGATCGGAAAACAAGGACAAATACAGTTAGGAAAACTCAAAATACTGCGATATGCCTTTTAGAAGTATATTTGTTTACACATACGCCTTTGTAATCACAACACGATCTTATTTTTCAGGGAATAAACATTAGATCTATTATGAAGAACTGCATGTTGCCTAGAACAAGTAGAATAGTTAAATCTACATACAAATGACGGCTATGTGCGTTAGCTCGTTAGCTTAGTTTGGTTCTGGCCAAGTTTGACCTCACAAAAGTCCAGCGTTTGAGGTTAGTTGAGCGCTTAGGCTTATTTCCAATGAGGCGGGAGTGTTAAATAGTTGGGAAGAGATGTTAAAGATGATGTTAAGGAAGCTTTGCGTTACTTTTGTTACACTCACTTTGGCTAGTTTCATGTTGAGAGTTGTGTTGTGAAGTCTCGCGCAGCCCTTGCGCCCCTCAAAACACTCCCACCTTGCGTGAGCCCGCCCGCCGCGCTCCTGACTGCATTAAGGCGCGTGCCCGTTTTGTGCAGACTCAGAAAAAAACTGCCATGGTAACAAGTTTCTGCCAAATAATTATTCTACAGCCAAATCACCATAAAAAAATTATTGACATTTTTCTGTTTCTTTTTTTAAGGCAGCGGTGGAAATACTAAGGTAAAAAACGAAGAAGAAAGAAAACATAGCTATGGAAATTGTTTTAAAGGAAAATATGATTTTTACTGAATATTTAATCGGTATTAGAAATAATAAAAGCAATCTATGCCAAATAAGCGCATTAATAAGGTTGAAATTATAAATTAATTAGAAGAGGAATAAATATAATTGTCGAATGCTGTAACTAAACGTTACTCTTTTAGGCCTACAGAGGGCGACAGACACACACACAACTTTTAAGTCATAACCATCTAATATGTAAATATATGACTACCCTACTGTATATGAAGTGGTAGCTATAACATATGTTTAATAAATAAACCTTTTTTATAATAAGTAAGCGCATCCATGGGGAAAACCATGATTATATACGATTTAAGACGATTTTTATTCCAGGAAGCCTAATGCAATAATCGTAAAAAGAGAGATGCAATATTATAGTGTGTTTATGAGACATTCAAACATTTTAAATTTGCACGTGGCAGTCAGGGATACAGAAAGTCAAATAAAAAAGGGCATGTTTCTGTTTGTTTTATTTCTTTACAATTAGCAACATTTCAACGCACTCTAAAAAATAAAAGTTGTGTTTTTCTGAGGATGAATGGATTAGTGGGTGCGTCTGCAACGATGCTGTGAATCCTGCCAGTGTCGAGTCTCCATCATCATCTTCATCACTGCAGTAAGAAACAGCAGCAGCAGCATCACTGCTCGGAGTCACAGCATCACATCCTCACTGCGAGTCTCTCTGCCATTACATCTGCATCGCAGCTGAAACACGGGACGCATCGAGGCTGCACAGGAGAACCAGCGAGCACACACAAGTTTCCCCGCGATGGTGCCTTTATTTTTGTTCCTGGTCGTCCGCATTGGCGCGTCCATCCCACATCCGACATCCGCGGGTGAGTTCACGGAACACAACTCTTGTGTGATTAACATGCACCTCGCATTTGCATAGAACCAAGTTTATAGCACGCAGCAGAACTTCCAGGCAACGTTTGGTGCGTTACATCACAGCTCGGACATCTGCAGCATCACTTCAGTGTTTTTTGTTCAAACGTCCTCAGATATAATTCATGAGGGAGATGATAATGAGATGTCGGGTTATTTCGGGCATATGATTTTATCAGCGCCCTCTAACAGACATTCAATTAGATATGACATTAATGCAAGCACAGCTGCTTGACAAATTACACTTGACAACATGTGTGCATGTTACAGAGCTGTTATGAGCTGGGATATTTGTTTGGTTCTACTTTAAGGTGATCCAGAGGTCATCTGCACAATCTAAACACTCTTATCATCTGCGAGGCTGAAACCTCTTCTTGTGTTTTGAATAGCCGAGCCCAATGCGATCATGTTAAATGTCATACTGTGCATCTCTGGCTGACCTTTACATAGAATGACTCAGTTTGGACTGTCACTGAGTTTCATTAGAAATCACCTGCATGGGTTAGTGTTGTTATGTTGTTACATTACTCATTAGAGCTGTTTTATTTGCAAACCTGTTGTTTTTGCATGCAATTATTTGATTATAATTGTTATGCTTGCAAAAACTGTAATTATAGTTTCACCAAAAAATTGTATTACAATTTTTACAGTGAAATATATAATGCATTATGGGGTCTCATTCAAACTGTGTGTGCCATGGTATTTATATTGTTCTTTGAATAGTACATTGGGTCGATATGAGTTTTGTTACGTTTTTGATACTTCTTTTGTTTGTTTTTGACTTCATAAGAGCAGACTAAAAACAGCTATTCTATTAGAAATTAAAATTACTTTTGTCTATTTAAATATATATATATATATATATTCCAATTTATTCCTGTGATGCAAAGCTGAATTCTCAGCATCTTCAGTCTTCATTGTCACACGATCCTTCAGAAATGTCATTCTAATATGCTGCTCAAGCATTTCTTATTATTGTGCCGATGTGAGTTGTGTTGCTTAATATTTTGTGGGAACTGATATTGATATATTCAAACGAACAGCATTTATTTAACATTATAAATGTCTTTAATGAGTCTTTTTACCTTGGCCCTTGACACCTGATGGTCTCTTATTGTTTTTTAGCTGTATTTTGTCTTATTTTTAAATCTTATTATTCTATTTTATTTTTCTGTACAGCACTTTGGCCCACTTCATTTTTTTTTTGATAGATACTCAGTAATTTAAACCTGTAAGCTTTAAGGAGTCATTAATTTCCTTCCTGATTCACGGTGTTATACATAATCAAAAGGCCACAACTTTCCAGTGCCAGTGTTTTTGTATCAATGCAACAAATATGATGGCAGTGTGAAATTCATTGTAGTGGAAAGCACAAGGCAGCACATCGCGCGCTGCTATAATCCACTGTGAGTTTCATGCCCTCAGGTTGTGTCAGATCAGTGTGAAACAAGACAGCTCCGTCAGCCGTGTTTCTTTCCTAACACAAAAGATTTTCTCTAATCTTCCACCTCACTTAACCTTACACACTTCTGAAACACTGGCATTCTGTCATCGCCAAACATCTGCACCGCATCTTTAAGAGTCTGCAAAGTTTGGCTGACATGGACACCTGTGTAAACACTCAAAAGTTTCTCTCCAGATTCCTGTGGCTTAATAATTCAGACCGAAATGACAGTGTGGCTGAGGATGTAGCATCACAAACTCTCGTGCATCATTCTGCAACATACTTAGAGGTGACTTGTCTTTGGGAAAGAAGATCTGCTCATTTCCTGTTTATATTTCTTCATGTTTTGTAGGTGAAGTATGTGAACCGGTTCCGTGTGAGAACGATGCAGACTGTCCCGGTACACCAGCTGATGAAAATGTTGCTTGTGAGTTTGGATTTAAGGAACCCTTGAGAATCCATGAGATTTTATTTAGTGTGATTTAAAATGAATGGAGTGATAGAGTATGTTTATCTGAGTTGAGCTGTATTTAAAGTACGCCTATGCATCTGGTTCCATAAAGAACCAACATATAACATCAACAAAAACTTTCTCCTGGACAAAGGTTCTTTAGAATACCTTCACACTAAAAAAACTTCACTAAAAGGTTCATTCACTAAAAGGATCACAAAAATGGTTCTTCTGTTTCATTGTATTCTTCGTAATGCATATCATTCATGAGCTTACATGTAAAACTTCTCCAAAGATTCTTAAATTCAGCAAAGAATCCTTATCAAGAATCATATTGAGTTATGGCATTCCATACACCCTTAATATCTTCTAAACCTTTATTTTGATGGGGTTCACGACATACTGACATCAGAAACTTTGCAAGTATATGTCAGCTTATGTTACTAACCCTACACCTACCCTAACAGTCTACAATGAGAGTTAGTAGACATGTAGTGACAAATTAATGTCAATTAGTTGACATGTAGTTACAAAGTTACTTCTAGTTAGAACAGGGGTGATCAATCCTGTTCCTGGAGATCTACCTTCCAGCAGAGTTTAGTTTCAACCCTGATCAAACAGCTCTCTGTAATTATCAAGTGCTCCTTCAAATCCTAATTAGTTGGTTCAGGTTGTTTCTGATCAGGGTTGGAGTTCAATTCTGCTGGAAGGTAGATCTCCAGGAAAAGGATTGAGCACCCCTGATTTAAAAGAATGAAGAGTGGACTATCAAAATAAAGTGTAACCGTATATTCTTTAGGTTAGAGTTTTGGTTTGTAAATATAGAACATTTAACATAAACCATTAATGGGCATAAAATAGATACATATATTATCATATGTAATGTGTCAAATGTAACTGAATGTTTTTTTACCATAAATGATATAGCTATAGTTTTTACTTGCATTTAATATTTTAACTTATAATTTCATAATGCAACATATAAGCTTACTTCACACATTTACACCAAGAATGTTGCATTTAAAGATCACTAACAACACAATAATGATTTTATCATAACACACAATAACAATTATTGTGCTTTAAATGCTCAAGCTCTTTAAAGGTAGATTTCGATTGGCTGTCAGTGTTTTTATTATTCATCGGCTGGAAAAATCTTTATGAAAGTTTTGCTAGTGGAAGTGTTTCTCTGAGTTGTATATAGTGTATTCTTATCATATGAAAATGCATATTTTTCATTATTTCCTCTCTGGAGTGAATACAATGTTTTTATTCTTGCATTTTTAATTTTATCCTCTGTAAAATGACTGTAGGAAATGATATGTTTAAAGATATTAACACTATAATGTTTGTAATATAGCTGTAGGAGATTCTACTGTTTTATCTAATTGGAAACTTTATTTGTAATAGCGCTGATATAATATGTCAGAATCTCACAAATTGTGCATTTTGTTTTTTCAACAGCATCGGGCTGGGAAGAGCAATCTGTAATTGGTGAGTTTGTTTATATGTAGCCTGTTTTAATGGCCTGTATTCCTCATTTTAAGAAAGGTTCAAGAGCTCATTGAGACTCTAGATATGAATGGCATATTAAACAGATGGCTCATGTTCGGCTTATGAGCTGTGAACATAAATGATGTCAGCCTCGATTTCCATTCACTAGTTAATTCATATTTAAACATCTGCTTAGCGTTCATTAGAAGCTCACACTTTCTGGAGTCGTCTTTTATAGCTAATGCAGTATTCAGGCTGAGCTGAAAAAATATGAAATAATAATGACAGTGTGGGGAAAGAGCATGTCATCAAGCGCAGTGAGCATCAAGTTCACTTACACATCCACTTGCTAGAAACTCTAGTAGGATTTTAAATAGCACTTCAAATGACCCTTTCAGATTTCAGATACTGTGTGTTCCTGTCATTCAGGGCCCTGCCGCCCGAACCCCTGTCACAACGGAGGGGTGTGTGAACGCAGTGAGACCTACCGTGGAGACACTTTTGTCGGCTATATGTGCAGATGTCCACTTGGCTTCAATGGTGTCCACTGTCAACACAGTAAGAAACTTTGTCATTTTTAGAGACATTTATTTCAATAATTTAATTATAAGAAATATTATGCGTGTATAAGTTATATTTTATATCATTAAATTCTGTACACACACACACTTTAAAGTCATTTTTGTAAAAACATTTTAATAAAATTTTAAATACATTTTTTTACTTTATAATTTATATATGTAATGCTCAGAGATCACACCAGGACAACTCGGTAAGATCACAAAGAAGGGGTTTATTAGAAACGCTTCCCCTTCAGTGGATCATTAAACTCAGGTTAAGGACACAAGCTTACATCTGGTGAATCCAAAGATCAAGGTGCTCGTGAATCTAGGCAAGTCAATCAGGGAATAGGATAGTAAGAGCCTAGTTACCTCGAGCTCAGCGGTCTACTCTCTGGTGAGCGCTGCTTAAATGCAGTGAGCTTGATTCGAATCAGGTGGTGCTCCTTAAGACTCTGGTGGCTGTGAGTGTGAGTAGAAGTCTGAGCTAGGATCAGTGAAACATGACAGCGTGACATCACCTCCCCCCCCTCCCGGAAGGTGCGTCCTCACACCTAAAACCATTGCAAGGGGATGCAAATTTTGGGCTGTGGCTCTTGCAGCCCTGACTCTGGAGCTGGAATCGGGATCGGCACTCCTGGCCGTAAACTATGAACTGGATTCGGGATCGGCTCTCTCGGTCGAGACTCTGGACCTGGAATCGGCTCTACTGGCTGTGACTCAGGAACTGGATCGGGGATTGGCGGAACGAGATCCGCGGGGATCAGGTCTGGCATTTCGGCCCAAAAATCCAGCTCCAGTCTACTACATTGCGGGCTGGGAACCGCAGAAATCCAGAACCACTTTTGTGAAGTTGGCACTTGCGAGCAAGGAAAATCCTTTTCCGGTTATGGACTGAGCTTCTGTAACGCTCAGAGATCACACCAGGACAACTCGGTAAGAGTTTGATACACTTGTTTAATACACTTTTAAAATTAAGTTAATAAAATGAAATGCAAAAACATTTTCAATATATATAGATATGTATATATATATAAATATATATATATTTACACATATAATGTACATACTTTTTATATCCAGTGACACCAAAATAAATGTTTTTGTTTACATAATATATGTGTGTACTGTGCATATACATTAAGTATATATAAATACATGCACATACATTTATATTCTTATTTTTTATATTATACATAAATATATTTCATAAACATAACTTATTTCTCTTATACATGCTGTATAATAGAATTTTTGTTCCCAGTATTTTAAATGACTAAATTCCCTCAGAAAAATTGATTATTTACAAATATCTATAAACATATGCGTATAAATACTATACACATATACAACATTGGGTTCAAAAATACATTTAGAGAATATAGTGCAACTTAAAACAATGCAAACACATGTATGTTGAATTTTCAAATTAGTCTCACGACCAATTCGTAAGTATTTGTACAAGGTGGAAAATTTGTGGTAATCTGTACAAATTCGTACAGCCTCACTCGTACCATTTTGTATGATTTGTCTGTTTAGGGGCGGGGTTAGGTGTACAAAGTCATACGAATTGGCAACCTGTAACATACATACAATTTAGCAAAAATCGTATGAATTTGTACGAATTAGCCATGAGACTGGGCTGGAATAATAATACATCTAGTTTAATTATACAGATTGAATGAAACTATTGTCCACATGAGAAGTGGCTTCTGCCACAGTGATATAGCTCGCTTACTTGTATTTTATGGATTTAGCTAGAAACACAATGCACATTTATGTAAATATCAGTGTTTTTCTGCCCAAGTTTGGCTAAAAAAATTCTACAGAATATTGTGCCGGAACACTTAGCAAAGTGACAGGAACATAATTAACAAAGAGCTATTTTTTATCTGTTTGCTGTCAGAGCTGTGTTTTATTTGTTTTGTTTTTGTCCTGACTCTCTTGTTTCTGTGGTTACCTCACCAAGCCTGCATTATTCATAGATTTGGAGAAAGAATATTCAGCTCTGTTCTGCACTGCCTAATACACATTACACATGTGCATCCGTGACCTTAATTTGCACTGTCTCCTGAATTGACTTCTAAGCATGCTCTATAATTAATGCCGGAGTGAAAGTAAGCTAAGATAAGACACAGAGGCTCGACTAGTAGCAGGGGGCTGGAAAAGACTCTGGCCTTAGAAATCTCAGATTTTTTTGGGGTGGAATTTTGGATCTGCTATGACTATGACTTCACAGCATGTAGAATGTTTAGCTGAGTGTGACATGTATTAAAAAAAAAAAAAAAACTTTTTAAAGGTTTAGATATTAAAAGGTTTTTAAAAGGTTTTGATATTATATTAAATGTAAACTAGAAATGAAACTAATATGGTGGACGAACCGATGACAGCAATGACCTTAGTGAGGACATCTTAGGCTTCGAGAGTGAAGACAGCATTTCTGTGTGTGAGAGTAAGGACACATTATCCACCAAGAAAAAATAAATGTTTTTAATAAAATAAAAATCAATGAAATGAAAATAAGAAAAATAAATAAATAATCATATCATTATTAAATAAATTTTAAATTCAGTTAAATAAAAATATTTAAAATTAAAATTACATTTATATTTTCATTTTTAACTATTTAAATGCAAAAATTTAATTTAATTGAATTCAAAATATATATAAATAATAAAAAAACATATGTGATATCATATGACTCCAGAATATATAATAAATTAATTCTTTTTTTTTTTTTTTTTTTTTTTTTTAAATTTGCAGGAATTACAATTTAAAGTAATTTTTTTGTTGGGGAAAAATCATTTAAAATCATTAAAAAAATAAAGAATAAGACACAAATTAATTTAATAAAAATCTATTATAGATGTATGTATGTCAGTGGACAAAAGTGATTTGTTAGAAAAGAAAAAAGAATTAGAATTTGTAATAAAAATGCTTAATAAAATAAATTTGAATTATATTACAATTATATTAAAAATATTATTTAAAAAATATAAAAAAAAGTAAGTAAATTAAGTAAACAGAACTCTTAAGTAAAAAGACTAATTAAAACAATATATTTTCTTTTTATTTTTTTCAATAGACCAAGAAAAACTGCTCATGTATGCCATGTTGGTGACGTTTACCACAAGCTGACAGATAGAGAGCAGAAGAGGGAATGAAAATAATAGCGCAGGGAGCTGCTCTGAAAAAGTTACCCGCTAGATCACAATTCATTTTCAATAAGAGGTTCACAGGAGAGCTGGTGCAATCTGGTGAAAGAATTGTGGAAGAGCCATAAAGAAGTGAAGTACATGCCACCTCAGGGAGTGCTGCCATCCTCATCTATATCAACAAGGCAAGGATCCGCCGCTGGTGCTGACTGACTGATCATACTGTGTGAAGCACCACCACTGACTTCATTAACCTAGTTGTCTTGGAACAACTCGGCACACTGAATTTGCATTTCTTTAAGAAACAAAATCCTGGAATCTGCATGCATTCAATCATTCTTCTGATCAGAAAAAAAGAGGCAACCAAAAGGAACTCGGGCATCTCAAAGCAACATTTATTAGGTCATAGGCTTTGTGTTTTACTATAGAAGAAGCGTCCAGTACCACAAATCCAGCATGACAGCTGACCAACCCCCCTCTGTTCCTCACACCAATTTACTTGCTTGACTGGCTGGATTTTGACCCCACGGAGGGAATCCCACCAATCAGGACGAGTTCATTCTATCACAACTGACAGCGGTGTTCGGATGCACATGACTAGCATGAAGCTGAATGCCAATGGTCGCTCCTCACTATGAATGCGGCAACATTAAAAACAATGCTTTGTTCTGGGGGTCATATCAGTATTTTTGTTTCTGATCTAAAATAAAAGAGTTACAACAAAGCCAGTCCCTTCTGCTCACCAAGGCTGCATTTTGTTTATATCAAAAATACAGTAAATATTGTAAAATGTTATTACAAGCACAAAGAACTGCTTTCAATTTTATTTATTTATTTATTTTTTCATTGCAGCGTCATATGATCCTTCAGAAATCATGATTCGAAGCATTTCTTATTATCAATGTTAAAATTAGTTTTCTTAATATTTGTTTGGTGGAAACTATGATTTAAAACAAAAGATAAAAACTGTATTTTTTAATTCTGGTTAATTAATATTTTAAGAAAAGTACAAAGGAACAGCATTTGGGGGGGGGGGGGGAGAATGTTTAAAAGTATAAATGTCTTCACTGTCACTTTTGATACGTCTAAGGCATCCGTGCTGAATTAAAATGTGTTTAACTTGAATAAAAAAACATTTTAAAAACTTTAGATGTATTCTTGTAAATCTTATTGGAGTAAGATTCACAAGAAAACACTGTTTCAGTTTGTATATCTGTGTATGTGTTCAATAGTTTGTGAAAGCTGTTTCTACAAATGTTTTAAAGTGTGTGGACCACAATATCAGACGGATTTAGGATAGTATAGCAACCACATAGCAACATCTTAAAACTACTCATAAAGACTTTGCAGGAAAGCGCTGGAAACCTTCCATAACACTCAGCATCGTGACAACAGTTTTCACATGAGCAAGACCCACTCACATTTACCTCTTAAGTCTGGTTTTGAAATGGCAAATCCAGGTCTTATGAATATAATTTTTGCCAGACAATAAAGTCTTGTTACTTTATCTTTTTCTTAACACCACCACAGGAGAGGATCAGTGCAATCTAACATCAGATCCTTCAATCCCATATTTGTTGTGTTCAACCATGCATTCAGTGCTCATGAGGTGACCCTGTTTAAGCTCTAGATACTCTTCTGTTGTGGTAAACCCAAAGGAGTGGTTTATCTCTTCCATGTACCTGATACAGCTGAGCCCGTGCTCCACCTTGCAGAGCCCTGAGTTTCTGCTCGGGCGAACCCACGGCTTGCTGTCTGTAACAAGTCTCTCGAGCTCCTTTCATTCTGCTTAAAAATCAAACAGAGAGGTAGAGGTCTGAGATAGGAATTCAATCTGTAACAACACCTGCTTGATGAACAACATACTCTCATTACAATTACACTTTGGCAATCCTATCTTATGAAATTGTATGCTCTCATTTGTTCTGCTTACTTTTCATTAAGTGTTCGGTCAACCTGATCTCACAGAATTTTAGAAGACATCTCGGCGACGCCTTAAACTGTGATTATAGCTTTGTGAAGATAATTCTGCAGTCAAAAGTCTCAAATAGACCTCAGAAATGTCTCATGATATATAGATGCTATTGTATCACCATCTATAGAATTTAAGGAAAAACATCTAAGACAAACTATTGTTACTTCAATATTGAAGTCTTCAGTAAGCGAGTATTTAGTTTCAGCAAAAAATACGGCTATAGGATTTACCTTTTTCCCTTACTTGAAGAAGAAGTGCCAAGTTTGAATTTAAAACTGTAATTTACTCTAAAATGCACTGTAGTAATCTTACAATTCTTATCGGAGAGCTTTTTCAGAAAAGATCTCACCAATGTCTCAGGACTGTGTTTATCGTAATAAGTCTGCAATCAAAAGTCCAAGATCTTAGTATGAACTCCGAAATGTCTTCCATGAACAAACAGTCTGAGCTGCTTTTCATGTTAAAGCGTTTTACTCTTTCAGTTCTTTCAACATTTGTGTCTAAATCTGAAGCAATTTAACAAGAACTGTATAAAACTGTATAAAAACAGCCATAATGAGAAACAATATTTAACCTTTTTCTAGCTTTTAACAGGTTGTCACTTTTTCTGATGTGTCTGTGAATGTCTGCTCATCTTTTTCAGATGTTAATGAGTGTGAGAAAAACCCATGTAAAAATGGAGGCAGCTGCACAGACCTGCAAGCAAACTACACCTGCCAGTGTCCCGGGGAATACATGGGGCGGAACTGTCAGTACAGTAAGTGCGAATCGAATCCATCACTGCATTTAATTAAACACATGTACTTAAACACAATCAAACCACGGCATCTCTTGAGGAGCAAACTCACACTAAAACTGGATTTAGAGCGTATTGGCATGGAGATGGGAGCCATCTGCCTTCGACAGCTTTTTTGGGAGAATTTTGAGTGAATGAGGCCAATAAGTAGGGAACCACATCACTATTGTAATTTCCATAATTTTAATAACTGATTCTTTTTTGCTTATTTTTGTCCGTGCAATATGTCTTAGACTTTCGGTCTCCAGAAAGTGTGCTAGTATGCTCGAGAGATACCAATATGACTTGTTTGCTGGGATTTTTAGTGCTGCCTCAAAGCAAGAAGGTCCCAGCTGCAGCTTAGCGCATCTATGAACATTTAACATTAAATTAGTTGAAGATTACTGTCATGCTTTCTTACTTACATGGCTCTGAGGAGTGTATATAAAGTTACACCCCTCAAGAAGGTTTGATTTGCAATCATGCTGTCCAAACACAGCAGCAGAAGCTCCCTACGGGCAAGCCTGAGCAGCCTGCGGCTCCTTTTCGAATCTCCCCAGTCTGTGCGATCGTTCATCGGAGATGGTTCAAGTACTCCGTTAATGTTCTCCCCGGAGCACCAGCGAGCAGGCGCCATCTCCGCAGGTGGACGAACCGATGACAGCAATGACCCTAGGGAGGACATCTTAGGCTTTGAGAGTGAAGACAGCATTTCTGTGTGTGAGAGTAAGGACACCATATCCATCGACGAATCCAAGAACATTGCATCCAAAACGCCAGACCTGCCGAATGTTTTTGAGGATAAAACAGAGACGGATGGCTTTTCAGGGGTCGATACGGAGTCTGTGGTGGGAACCAGCGAGAGCAAGAACAATGTTATCATACTGTCACTCGAGACCAAAGAAAACTGCATTTGTGGTATTACTTTGAATTGATTAATTAACTGTACTTGTTCAGTTTGTTTAATAATTAACCTTATATTTGTAAGAAATAATAACATTTACAGTTCAGGAGACAGGCAAATTATATGACTTTGATTTAAATCAATTATTGCATAACGTTTTAAAGTTTTTACATATTTTTTTAATATATATTTGAAGACTTTAAAGGTGGCATATGCTGTCCAATGGGGGATTTATACTGTGATTAACTAAAACTGAAAAAGCATTTTTTGTTACTTGAAATGAACATTGAATGAAATAGGAATATTTAAAATAGAAGTTTATTTAATTTCTACTTGCTTTTCTTCAAGAAAACATTTTTAATTTTTTTTATTTTTTTTGTTTAATATGCTGAAATAACAAGTAAAATAAATTAATGAAAACTATGTAGACATTTAAATTAAGCTTTAATTAGTAAGCTATATATGATTGATTTATTAAAATGAACCAGCTCTTTATTTTGTCATTTGTGCTGGAATTATACTAAATTGGTAGAGCTTTTCGATTGACTTAAAAGAACCGTCACATAAGAATGATCCTTTTAGAAATAGAATTACACGGGTGGTGCTGTAGGGCTTTGATTCAGTATGAACAGATTAATAATCAATCGTTCAGAAATCCAGCAACACAGCGTATACAAAACACAATGAATTCTCAAAGACTCAACAAAATTAGCACAACAATAGAAACAAGTCGCCACAAGGCGAAATTATCGCAACATAATGAAATCTGCACAACACAATAGAAACAAGCTGCAACACAACGAAATTAGCACAACATAAGGAAATCTGTGCAATACAATGGAAGCAAATCCCAACACAGTGAAATTAGCACAAAATAATGAATTCTGCTTAACAACAAAGCCACAAAACAACGAAATTAACACAATCATTTAAGAAGGTTACTTGAGCTAATTCACTCTATTTAATTGTCTATTAGAATTAAACAATATTATAAGAGTATTTTAAAATGAGAATGTAACATGATTTGTCTTACATCTGTCCTCTCAGAATGTTCTGGGCCTTTAGGGATGGAAGGAGGGATCATTTCGAACCAGCAGGTAACAGCTTCCTCCACACATCGAGCTCTGTTCGGCCTGCAGAAGTGGTTTCCATACTTCGCCCGACTCAACAAGAAGGGCCTCGTCAATGCCTGGAGTGCAGCTGAGAGTGATCGATACCCATGGATTCAGGTAATCCTAACACATTTTTACTGCAAACCAAACTTTTGCACTTTGGTGCACTTGAATATCAATTTATGAGTGGAGTATAAGCAACAGTAATAGCAATTCTTACTAACAAATTACTAGCATCACAGAGCTGTGTGCCAGCCATCCAGCACAGCTACAGCTTTCAAGTAAAAGCATAAACACCCTACGGTAATTAGTTTATACTAGGAGGCGAATCTCATTAGAGATTTTAGGACTTCTAAAGGCATATCTGTGTGAGATTTCATTAGAAGACACACAGAAAGAACAGTGTGGGTGTACAAAAAAACGTTCACAGCCACTGTAATGACTTAAGTGGTAACTGCACACTGCCACCAGTTATGCCCACACAACACCAGTGTCCTGGCCTTGTTTTGCTGGCCTTCTGTTTGCGCATTGACTCTATTTTTGTGCCTTTGAGATTATAGATGGCTTTGATGTCCATATGCTTTTAAAGAAGACCTCTATTTGTTGCTGGAAAACTGCGCTACCTGTTTGTCTAGTCCTCAGATGTTCTTACTGCTGCTTTTATAAAGCTGGCTTTTATATTGTCATAATACTAAATCCAAAACAAATTATTATATGTATGTATATGAGATCAAATGTACATATTAATTGTAGTTTAAATTATATAATTATACCAGAATATTTATTATTGTTATTTTCATTTTGACAAATTATTAAATAATTGAAATATTATTAAAAGAAACAATTGCACAAAGATTGGGTTTTAAATATTTTACCATTTTTATTTTTGTATTCCATCAAACTAATAGGACAAACTGTAATATTTTCAGCTTGATTATGCGTGATATAAAGTATTTATTTGCTATTAAAATTAAATAAATGTGTTTTATAGTCATTGTTCTGTATTTTTAAAACAAATGATTCAAAAAATATATATTTTAAATAAATAATAATAAAACATGTATAAAATAAATTTCAGTTCAGGTTTTATTAAATGTACATGCTGGCGTGAGTTTGAATAATATAATTAATAATCATATATTAAACAATTAAAATACACTTTTGTATAAAGGTTTTAAGTCAGTAATCTGTGTGTGCATATATATATATATATATACACACACATAACCTCCACAAAACCCTTTCCAGATGCATGGCTGTTATTGTCATACCATAGCAATTTCTGATAGGGACAAATTATGACTGCACAGCCCAAAAGGCTTCACTCGTTCATCTTGTGAGCTAAGGCCATCGATTTTGTGCTGTCCCCTCACAGATAAATCTGCAGCGGAGGATGAGGGTGACCGGACTGATAACACAGGGTGCCAAACGAATCGGAAGCCCAGAGTATGTGAAATCATATAAAGTGGCATACAGCGATGACGGGAAGGCCTGGAGCATGTTTAAAGTCAAGGACACAGATGAGGACATGGTAAGACGGGGCACGCCGTTCGTTCCAGATGAGATGAGAGAGCCCGAGGGGGATTTTTTTAAATTAAGAAACTGTCTGCTTAAGAAGTTCTCTTGCCAACTCGCCCCTCTTTCCAGTTTTTATTTTTATCAATCATACTCTTCTTGTTGTAGAAATGTGGATGAGAACTACTTTATTACTTGTATGTAACATTTATTGTAATTTCTTGAAGTCTAAGTCAGCTAGTTCATGTTTCTTTTGTTTTTTAATGCATCCTCGTTGAATAAAAGTATTTAAAACTTAATGTATGAAAGGTAGTGTACAGGTATATATTTTTAAACATTTTTGTAATTCTTGTAATCGGAATATGTATGTTGTTTTACTGCAGATATTCTCAGGAAATACTGATAATAATCCCCCCTCGGCCAACTCCTTTAGTCCACCAATTGAAGCGCAGTACATCCGTATTTACCCACAAGTCTGTAGGAAGCACTGCACGCTGCGAATGGAGCTCCTGGGCTGTGAGCTCACAGGTCTGTGTTTTGAAGCGTGAAGTATTCGTCTCCAACACAGTCCTGAGTTAGAATTTTGTTGAGTCTTGTGATTGTGTTTTTCAGGATGCTCTGAGCCCATGGGGATGAAGACCGGACACATCCAGGACTATCAGATCACATCCTCCAGTGTGTTTCAGACCCTGAACATGGACATGTTCTCCTGGGAACCATCCAAGGCCAGACTGGACAAACAGGGCAAGGTCAACGCATGGACATCAGCACATAATGACCAATCACAATGGCTGCAGGTGAGACACATATCAAAAGTGTACAGTAGTTCTTTTTTTTTTTAAAGATGTTAGAACTTTTAAACTAGTAAGGACATTAAATTGGTCATAAGTGTCGATATTATGCTATATAAGCATTTAAAATGTCTTAAATGATTTCTATTATATGGAAGCCTGTTTCCGCCACTGAATAAAAAATAAAAAAAGGTTAGCTATAAAGTCAGAATTGCGACTTTATATCTCAGAATTCTGACTTTATATCACGCAATTCTGACTTTATATCATGCAAATGTGACTTTATAACTCGCATGTGTGACTATATATCACGCAATTCTGACTTTATATCACGCAAATGTGACTTTATATTTAGAAATTGTGATGTTATATCTCGCAATTGTGACGTTATATCTCGCAATTGTGACTTTATTTCTCGCAATTGTTACGTTATATCTCGCAGTTGTGACTTTATATCACGCAACTGTGACTTTATTTCTCGCAATTGTGAAAAGTCAGAATTGTGGGATAAAAAGTTGCAATAACATTTTTTTTTTTTTATTCTTTTATTCTGTGTGTTGTTTTAATGTTTTCATTCTATCCATCAAAGTAAATGTTTTCAACATTGATAATAATAGCAAATGTTTCTCAAACATCAAATCAGCATATCAGAATTATTTCTGATTTGTCATGTGACACTGATGACTATATATAAGTATGCATATAAATATATATATATATATACATACACATTTTGATATACATAGATAGATATACAGCACGGTGATTTACAGCAATTTGAGATAATAAGATTGTGCTGCAAAGGACACCAAAAAAATCCTCATTTTTTTATCCCAGAGTTAAGAGTTATGCCCAGGAGATGCAATGCCAAATATCCTTGAATATTGAGTTATTTTTCATGAACGAAACAATGCTTGCCTTATTAAATATTCACGACTTAGTGCAGCTGTAGAAACTTTCCTGTTTAGGTTCAGCCTCTAAGTGAGGTAAAAATGTCAAACATTGTTGGTGTTCAGAGTGAAAAACATACAGTATTATAAGGCAACCATAGAATATATGTGGTGCTTTTAAGATTAATTGGGTACCAAATAGGTAATACCATATCAGAAAAGTTTTCCCAAATAAAGGTATCATTTGGGCTCCAAGTGGGCTGAATTTGACAAAGGGTGGGTGGTGAGAAATGTCATACCACCAAACATCACTAATCTAACTAAAACGGCTGCTCATTGTTCGCCGTTATAACAGACTGTAAATCTGAGCTTGTTCTCAGACCCGAGAGCCGTGATGTCATTAAATGGCTGACTCTGCTGCCATTGAACTGAGATCGGGAAATTGGATCCGAGAGAACAGGCTAATGTATATATTATATTACACCTGCATGCTTGCAGAGCCGAGCCGGCCGCTCAAACGCTCCTCTGAGATTGCAGAGCTGCTGTGGATGCTGCTCACATCGGTCTAGGTCAGGAAGCAGAACCCCAATCCTCATAAAAGAATAATACAGCGAGAGAGAGGCTGTTCTGACTGCACAGTTGTGTCCTATTCAGAGTACAGGAAACGAAATAAAAATATTCATAAAACAGCGGTAGATTATAATAATATATATATATTTATATATATATATATATAACATAAATACTACAATTTTAAAAATGTTGTTTATGATAGAAAATATATTAAAATAAATTACAAATATATAAATACATATTAATTGTATCACTGGATTTAATAAATTTGAATTCACTAAAAAATCTTTTAAATAATGAAAATTTTGATGTCATAATTTTTTAGAGTTCTGAAAACAATATACTGCTGTATAATTAATTGGTTATATTAATTATTTGTAATTCTTGGTTAAAATAGACTTATTTAAATAATTATAATTATAATTAGTCACATAATAATGAGTGAATTTGAGTAGTTGTGCCTAAATTACTAAGTTTAAATAGTCTAAATTACTGTAATTTATCAGAATTTTTCATAAGTGTTTACATAAACAGACCCTGTGTGGGAGTGGCCAATTCAATTAATTAATTCTGAATTTGGCAACCCTAACCACGCAGAAATGCATAGGCTATAGCGAATTTAGAGAAGAGCCTTTAAGCATCATGTCATCTTATTTTCAAGAGGCTCGGCTTATTTTAATAAAAGCCAAGTTCATTAATCAGGACTGGCTTTTTTAGCAAAAACAAGAAGCTCCAGAGCAGTTAATCCTGTAATACCACTAAAGTAATAGACTTACAAAATCCAGCGGTCTGAAGACGTTCCTGCGGTGTCAGTGGCACTGATTAACTCCGGCCCTCCGAGGAGAACTGCAGTGCAGAAGAAGGCTGTGATTTAGTCTGACGTCCATCACTCCGTGAAGGGCAGTGAATTCCAGCTGTATTAAACAGATAAGAGGTTGTGAGACAGCCGCACTAAAGCAGGTGTGAGATTTGTTTTACCTTCAGACACCTTTCTAGTCATTTGCAGTGGTATAACCTACTTTACAATGACACTTTTAGGCATGAGCAGAGCTGTCTACATGGCAAGTGCCTGATGTTGGATGCCCCGTTTCTATTTTTGAACAGCTGCAGTCTTACTTTTTGGCATTTTATTTTATTGCTGTTGTTCTTTGATCTCATGACAATACACGCTTTACAATAGAAGCCCATTTCCATCATTCCATTAGATAAAAAAAAAAGCTAACCAACTTTTTATCTAGCAATTCTGAGAAGTCATTAAAATGTGCAGAAAAGTCAGTTCTGCGAAAACAAACCCACATTTTATTATGTTAATTTCCAGTTCTGAGAAAAACAAAACAAACTGTGATAAATTATATAAACTCACTGACTAACAGAACTAAGAACTTCAATATGGACAACTTTAATGACAATTTTCTCTGTATTTTGAGTTTTTTGCATCTTCAGATGACAGAATTTTTCAAACAGTTGTATCTCGACCAAATATTGTCCTGTTCTAACAAACCATACATTTATGCAAAGCTTATTTATTCAGCTGATGTATACATCTCAATTTTAAAAAACTGACACTTGTGACTGGCTTTGTGGTATATTTTATAATGTACTTCGCAAAATGCACTTCTACAGTAATATACAGTATGTGCACTAGAATGCATTTGCTGCTTTTTTCTTCATAAACTCTCTCTCATTATCACCAGGTGGATTTGGTGACTACCACCAAAATCACAGGAATTATCACCCAAGGAGCCAAAGATTTCGGGCATGTGCAGTTTGTCGGTTCTTATAAAGTAGCGTTCAGTAATGATGGAGAACACTGGCTCATATATCAGGATGAGAAACAACAGAAGGATAAGGTAAGACACTTGCTGTGTACATGAACATTTAAGGGAGATGCCATCCTTAGTAGTATTTATTCAGATGTCTTTTATAAAAAAAAAAAATCACCCTAGTGATTGTAAGGAATAGCTTCTCATGCAGACTCCATCAGAAAAATTTCAACCTCTCAGCATTTTTATGACAATCTCTCACCTTCAGCTGAAGAATCACCTCTATGCTTTCCATCCGGCGCGGCAGCAGCTGACAAGAAGAAAGATTTTCTCAGACACAAAACTCTAGCAAGGAGTCCTTCTGTGGAAAAAACAGAGCCAGTTATATCTATTTTAAAATTCAACATTGATTAGACAGATACAACTAAACTGAAGCTAGTGTTGCACATGGCTTCCAGTGTTGCAATGTGGTACATTTTCATTTAATATCCATCAATATTGAATACATAATTCATATAAATACATTACTGTTCAAAGGTTTGCGATCATTAATTATTTTACGCAACAACGAATTACATTGATCAAAAGTGACAGTAATGTGATTTCTATTACAAATAAACAATCCTAAAAATATGGTTTACAGAAAAATATTTAGCTGCACAACTGATTTCAATGTTTACAATATTAAATGTTTCTTAAGCAACAAATCAACATTTTAGAAAAAAAATTGACAATGAGGAATAAAGTAAGGATGAAATGAATTACATTTTAAATTATATTAAGATATACAGTAGTTATTTTAAATTGTAATAATATTTTTAGTGCTATCAAACAATTTAATTGCATCCAAAATAAATGTTTTTGTTAACATAGTATGTGTGTCCATACATGTACATATTTAAGAAAAATGTTACGTTTGTATATGACATATTTATATTTAATATAAATTATACAAATATAAATATATACATGTAAATATTTTCTAAATATATACTGTATGTGTGTGTGTGTATATATATATTCATAATAAATATACACAGTACACAAACATATATTATGTAAACAAAAACTTTTATTTTGCATTTGTGATTATTTATTTATGCTTATAATTTTTTATTTAGCTATGTCGTCAATTAAATAAATGCAGCCTTAGTGAACAATTCTAGAATTTTAAAAAACATTTTTAAAAAATCACACCAACTCAAATTTCAATGGAAGAGTGGGCGAATAATATTACTAATGGCGCTTTTCCACTACATAGTACCAGCTCGTCTCGGCTCGCCTCGGCTCGCCTCGGCTCTGTTTGGTTTTCCACTGTGTAAAAGTTGTACCTGGTTGTCATAGCGATGCTGCACGAGCTTGCGGTGAC
>JAUCNO010000002.1:11042369-11061495 GCA_032353835.1 Enteromius viviparus | reverse complement strand
TAGCTGTGCAGCGCAAGTTACCATGGCAATTAACACCAAATGAAGCCGAGTTTCTTTCATGGTACCTAAAACCCAGGTTTGGTGCAAACTAATCCTAAACTTACCTGGCTAGCCAGCTAATCCGGCTTCATGGTACAGGCCCCTGGAGATCTACTGCCAAACAAGGAAAGGAATACCCCTCGTAATAAGAAATGAATGGCAATGACTACTCAAATCAACCACTTAAAGCATTATGTTTTAGCACATAAGGGGAAGGGGTTTTAAGGGAAAAGTCAGATTCATCCATAATCTCTGAGCTTCACATCTGCTCAGGAACCAGTAGGAGTGAGTTGTTGGGAAGTGACATCGTAAAATGACCCCCCAAGCTGTGTTGACTCAGTTTCCAATAAGCATTGTATAGTCAAACTGTGTATAATGTCAAATTGTGCGTATAGCCTCCTGACCTACACTGTGTCTGGCAATATCTTTTCTTCTTCTAACAAAAGGCATCTTACGAAATGTTCTAAGGGAAGACTAAATATTTATTTCTCCGCAAAAAAAACAAATGCTTTCCTATCTTTGAAATTGGCCATTTATGAGCCAACCCCAAATCAATAAAAAGTACTATTTACATCAGGGAAGTTAATTTCAGATCCACTGCTATCAAAACATCACTTTAAAATGACACTAATAGACCCTTGCTAAAAAGCCTGGTTAACTAAACACTTTACATCATAAAAATTGTAACAAATGAAAGGTTTGGGTCTTGCAAAAGGGATTTCCATATGAGGACTGGAAAGTCTGCAAAATTTCTGGGACAATCTGTGCTTGAGTTAAACAAGCATGTATAATCAGGACCTGTCCCAGACTAAAGAATGTTATTTTCTGCACAAATTACGCCATGCTTATGCACTCATATTCCACTGAACAAGACGTCTGAAAGAGGCCTGGTCAGCCAATAATTATACTGCTTATTGGAAGCTTAATTTATTGTTTATTGCAAAGAAAGAGATTTAACGTCAAGGCTGTAACAGTGACTTGGCCTAAATACCCCAAAACAAGAGGACTGCAACGTTGAGAAGCATCAAAGTATTGAGTCACTGTTTACATTGGACTGTCTTGAAGCAAATTCAACTATCAAATCTGTAACCGCTGCATTTCCTAGCAGCAAGTGATTTCAACAACGAAGGAATTTTCTCCCAATCTAGTTGTGCAAGACTAAGATTCTTGTGATGCTCATGTGAATTATCTGGTGGTCTGGCACTGTTTCTAAACCATTGCTGTTTTCCGATCGACTGCAGTCTATGCGTTTAAGACGTTTACCCACATTTAAAAACTAAAGGCATGAATTGTTTTCCCAGTGCTTGACCTCTCTGTACACAATAGAGTGTCACAAAGGAATGTGATTTGTAACGGTGTTCTCTGTCAACGGCAGAGTTAGTGTGTTTGGTTAACCGTAAGCCTGCAAAACAGAGCATGTTTGACAGTCGTTACACTAAAGAGGCCTTTAGGGTCAATTGGGCGGGAACAAATTCTTTCAGCTGTAACAATTGTGCTATAAAGTGGCCTTGTAGAGCAATTTAGCATAGCAGACCCTCCAATTCCTGGAGGTCCTTTGGACTGTATTCCGTCATTTTGCAACAGAGGACCTGGTATCCGTCTCCTGCAGGATATGATTTTACCTTGTCACAGCTGAGCAAGCTCACTGTACTGTGCTAACTTATCTGTCACAGGAGAGGGCACTGCATCTGCGAGTCCTCACTGTTATCAGCGGCGGTATCCTGGTATGCGTAATGACTGTTTGCAGGCTGGGTCTGGGGGGGTTGGCTACTCTGCAGAGCAGTTCTGCTGACTGCAGTAGAGGAACTACCTCAGTGCGTCAGCACTCTGAAATGAATGGAGAAAAAAAAAAGAATCAATTAGATTGACTGCAGAGAGAGGGGGAGAGAAGACTCTACACACTTTCGAATCCTGATCTTTTGCGTAGCTGTCCTTACATGCGCTAGCGGCCGGGAGCACACGCTCCGTAAGATGGTAAGTCTTTTCTGAGCTCTGAGTCTGTAGGGAGATGGTCTGTGCTTTAGAAGTGTGCCAGCAAAGTTTTGTGCTAGTTTGTGCCATCTTGACTGCACTTTTTTCACACTCCAGTGCATCGTAAGGTGAAGGGTAAAGAAAGCAGTCCTGCAGCACTGGTGTTAATTGGGATTTATGCATGCGTGGAAAGTTGAACAGTCCTAGTCATTTATTCGTGTACCTTGCCCTATTTGTGCAAGTGTCTTTTTTTGTGAGATGTGGTGGAAAGGACACAGTGAGTGCTGGTGTCTGCGTGACAGTACTGCACAGGGGAGTTACTGCAGAGGGAAACGTGCAGGGGATCTGGTGCAAATCAATAAACCCAGCTCTTTCTCAAACTTTAGTAAAGCCTAATAATACAACTCTAAATAATGTCTCCTTTCTGGATTGGATGTACAGTAGATAAATAGTTTGTAAAATGGATATTGTCTGACTGTCCCTTATTTTTGTGGTCTCTCATGTAGTGAGGCACCCCCCAACCCCCCCCGGTGCTATAAATCAAGATGACCTTCCTTCTTTTCTTCCTCTTGGTCCTCTCTGAGAGCCGAGCTGACAGCTTTGAAGAGGCATACAGTGACCTGGAACACTACAGGACTATATACATCTCAGGTAAGACATGGGATTGTGTTTGTGATTGTTTTTGTAGGAAATATAATAAAAGAGAGAGAAAGTGAGAGACAGACAAAAAGAGGGGGGTTGTACTGCTCATCCCCTAAAATGGTGTTCCCCCTCCAGCTTTCTTAACAGGGACACTTACCGTAATTATCTCATCGGGTGTCGACTTAGGTCATTTCAAACCCTCTGGCTCCCGTCACACGACGCAAAGTGGCAGGAATTACTTACTACAAGTGTTAAATATTTGATAGGCTATTGGGGTTTGCTATTTATTCATGCCAACATCTGATTATAGTTGTATATCACCTCTCCAACTGCATCTGCAAAATAAACAAGTTTTTGGTTTGTGTGAACATTATAGTATGTATTAATTAGGATAAAAAGAACACATTGTACCCTGGCCAGGAATGATACGATGACAAATGATAACAGCTATATCGGCAGTGCTAATCTGTTTTTACCCAATCAACCACATCTAATGCAAAACAAGACTTGGTAGCTTGAATTGAGTCTCCTATTTCTATTTAAGCTATCCCAAGTAGCCCCCAGTGAAATCGCATGCTTTCTTGCACATTATAGATGGAAACTTATTGCAGCGCACCAGTGCCTGTAATACATTTGTGGTTGAATTCTGACAAAGCATCATTTCTGTAGCATAAGTTGAGTTTAATTGTAGTTTAACCGGCTGGATAACTTGCAGGTTTGCAGGTCATTGACACTGAGAGCCTTCATCCTTTAGCCTGGTAATATAGAAGAGTTTCATCTAGACAAAAAAAATTACAACAACATTTAATTAGAAATTAAAATACTGGTTTAACCTTTGATGACACATACTCCAATCATGTCTCCACTGGGTCCCAAATACATTGTTATGAAAACCAGATGACTTTAAAGCATAGCAAACACATGCTATTACTCCAAACTTAGAGAAGGTCACTTCCACAGTTGTTTCTCTTTGAATATATTTTAATGTATATTGATGACAAACGGATCAAACCATGTAAATATGGACTTTGGAACATATTAAAAGTCCTCTTCAACTCTTCTAGATTTACCTTTCTTCTCTCTGTGATCTGATCCCACAGTAATCTGGGAAATCTGCCATTCTCTTTTCTTCACTGGCACACATTTCTTTTATTATTTGTGCACTAAAATGGTTGCAACACCTACTGGAGTGCCTTCAGTGGAAGAGCATACACAGTCACTCTTAGGTTTCTGTCATAAACACGTAGGGGATTTTCCATTTCTCTAAAATCTAAAAAACACAATGATTTATGTGTTTGCATAATCACAAAAGCCTGTAGCAATAGGCAAGGATGCATTCAAGCTATCATTTTTGCGAAACGCCTTAAGTTATTGAACACTAAGCAATGCAACAGGCCTTGGGACACACACACAAAAAATCAGAACAAAGGCTATTAAATTGGTCACAATCTGCATGATGTTTTTTGTGTTTATTTCTTTGACTGACTATCTCAATGTCTCTCTGACTTTTAGAAAATGGGCCCAGACTCTCAGTTGACACAGCACAACCCAAAGTAATCTCTCAACGTGGTGGCAATGCCACACTGCAATGCAAGTTCAACCGTGATCCCTCATCTCCCCCAAATCCCAAACTGAGGATTAAATGGACTAAACTGACTTCAGACTATCTGAAGGAAATCGATGTGTTCGTAGCTATGGGGTTCCACAAAAAGAGCTACGGTCGATTCCACGGCCGCGTACACCTGCAGGATACTGACAAGAACGATGCTTCACTAGTTATCACTGACATCACTCTGGAGGATTATGGGAAATACAAGTGTGAAATCATCGATGGATTGGAGGATAATACAGCAGTTGTCACTCTTGACCTGCAAGGTAAAGCTAAGATTTCCATTTTGTTGCTAATATTCCTGGGTTTTTATACCCGAGTCTCTCTAGTGACAGGTAACACACAAAAAAAGTGATTTTAATTTCGGTGCTGGTTATGTCATTAGCATGCTTTAAAACTAGATTGACTAGCAAGATTTTCAGGGTCAAGCAGTTTAATGAGCTAAATTTAGCTAGTGAACAACATGGTTAGGCACATCCAGACCAGCACCCAACAACAATTTTAACAAAAATCTTGTCTTTTTACAGTTGTATTTTGGTTGTATAAATATATCCTGCTTCCTTCAAACATAATGTAAGATAAGTGAGAAAACAGCAACAAAGCCATTGTATGCCAGAATAATACACAAAAATACTACACAGTTTATGCGTCCTTGGCTGTTCCTCAAGGTAATTAGCTATAAGATAGCATTGTGCTGACTCTCTTCACACTCTGTGCAATGTAAACGCTATTCAATAGTCTTATAATGCAGAGTAGAACAACTTTTAAATCTAAACCATCAGCAAGATCCTGACATAAGAGCTATCACTGCCAAATAATGCGACATTTATTTGTTTCTTGCGCGTGTTCTTGGCATCATTTCAGTTGCATACAATAAATCTTACATTTTATTTTTTCTTTAGATGATGCATTGGAGAAAGCTTTGATTTGTCAATCATGTATTTGATTATCGCCAGATTTCACAGATCTAATCCGGAAGCAAAGATTTCTTTATGCAAAAAATGCAATTTCACAAATTTTTGCTCTTCTGGTTTCCACAGGCATTGTTTACCCATATTTTCCTCGACTGGGCCGCTACAATCTGAACTTTGCTGATGCTGAGAAAGCTTGCAGAGACCAGGATGCCATTGTGGCCTCTTTCGATCAGCTGTATGATGCATGGAGAGATGGGTTGGATTGGTGCAATGCAGGGTGGCTGAGTGACGGATCGGTGCAATACCCAATCACCAAACCCAGAGAGCCATGTGGAGGCAAAAACACCATTCCTGGTGTAAGGAATTATGGGATGCGTGACAAGCAAAAGGAAAGATATGATGTCTTCTGTTTCACCTCTAACTTCAAAGGTTTGTCCTCCACACTGTTTGAAAGACATTTGAAATAAACTAGCTTCTCCCAAAAAAAAAAAGCAAAGCAATTGATGTGATAAATAATGCATGAATGAAAAAAACTAAAACGAATTGGGTTCACCCATGCAAAAAATCTCTAATGAAGATTCTCTTCCTCATGTTTAATACCCTAACTGCATAGGGTTTGAAAATAAACACTTCCCTCTTTCACTCCTCCAGGACGTTTCTATTATCTGATACACCCTTTCAAACTTACGTATGACGAGGCAGTGCGGGCTTGTCAAAAGGACGGCGCTCAGATCGCCAAAGTCGGGCAGATGTACGCAGCGTGGAAGCTGCTGGGCTACGACCGTTGTGACGCAGGCTGGCTGGCAGACGGCAGCGTACGCTACCCAATCTCAAAACCACGCAGACGCTGCAGCCCCACTGAGGCCGCCGTCCGCTTCTCTGGATTCCCAGACAAGAAGCACAAACTCTACGGCGTCTATTGCTACAAGAGCGACAACTGAGAGTACCAACTGTATAACTCACGAACTAAGCGTAATAATGTAAGGAGTTAGTTCGAGTGCATTAAAACTGTGACAAAGTCTCTAGATACTGTAATACGGAAGGGTTTAAATATAAAATAAGTGATTGGCGGTTGTTTGAAGCAAAGATTCTGTAGGATTAGGCACCTCAGGCGCCCTCTTCCCTCAAAATCAGGACTTCGCTACAAGACGGCAACAGGACAGGAATAGTATTCATTGGATGCCGCAGAAATTATAGCTACTGGTTCCAGGTCTGAATGATCTTATACAGTACATTCGTGCTGAAGGAAGAGGTATTTGGTGAGATTGCTGAAGAAATTGGCACCGTGCTCTTCCATTTAGCATGCAGTAGCTTGAGGGATGTTCTAGAACAGAATGACAGCAAAGCTTAAATACTTTGAACTGATACCTTTGGGCACTTAGTTTATCATTCAAGAACATCATATCCCACATAAACAGCATGTGAAAAATATATTTTCTGTTAACAGGAAAACAAATTCAATGAAAGTGCTAAACACTATACAACACAGCCATGGCACAATGAACACATTTTTTTCTTTTGCCATCCTTAAAGGGTGCTAAATTGTATTATTTTCTAAAAGCATACCTTTATAAATTTAGTTTTATGTGTGGACCAAACCATGTTGAGTCATAAGTCGAATTAAGAAACAACACATTGTTTCTCTGATTTTTTTAAACTATTGAAATATACAAGTAGTGTGTTTATAAATGTATGTTAATTATCTTTTTCTTGAAACTATGTGTTTATACAATGTCTCCCCTACGACACAATGTAAGAAATTAAGAGCTCCACTGTATCGACCTCATCACTGTCAAACGTTCTTTGTGTTCAGGACGATGAAGAAATCTGTGGTTCATACCACAGACATAACAACAAAACCATTGTTTCAAAAGTAAATCTTGGTTTGTATTCTAGAACTTGTTTTTAGTATTTATGATCAATTCATGAAACCACAGAAAACCTACCCTCAAACATAGCCAAAAGAAATGGTGCCAAATGTTAAAACAATGTTAGTACAAATTAGTTCACTAGAAGAGGTTGTGCGAAATAAAGCACACGGCCCAGTTTCTAGAACATGTGATGAGTAGTTTTAGTACATGCATGTTACTGTTTACAAATAGCAAGACTGAAGTGGTTTAAAAGACAACAGTGCTAATGATCACTTCGTGTTATTTAGTAAAAGAAAAAAACAGCACAATAAACTTAATTTTCTATTGTTGCGAAGGAAAAAAAAAAAGACCTTGCAGGAAAAGGTTTACTCAAAGATGACGCAAAAAATAATGGTACAACAAAACAGTGCATAGTTAGCATGCTGCATTCAGTCGTTATTAGTCTATGAAGCAGTAGATTTTTAGAACAACATGTCAAAGCCATGGCATTTGGAAATCAACTATTAAAACAGACTGCTAAGCTAAGGCAAAAACAACATGACATTTTATTCCTATTATTATTACCGTTAGGGTCAACTCAGCCAATTTAGAACTCCAGCTCATGTGTTTTAGCCACTACACTAATTGACCAGCTCCATGAAAAAAAAAAAAAAGTTCTAAATATTGGTGTTGTTTCAAAATACTGTATTTACATTCATTTCACTATTCGTGTTGTTTTGACTATGGCAACTGTACGTGTGCCTTGTTTACAAAACTCCAAAATCAATTATAGAACTGAATGTTTAGACATGTCTTTATAGACAATGTTAACATTTTTCACTAGTTTCATGTACATAAAGTATAATTAAAGGGATAATTTGACTGTTTCAATGTGGAAAACCCACTTCACGCAAAAAATAAACAATCAGTCAAATAAATTTTTGGTTTGTTTGTTTTTAGAAAAGCACACTTACGTAAAAAGGTCTAGTTTTTACAGTCTGTGACATTTCTCACACTTTGTCAAAATAAAGGAGCTGCATGGTAAATAAAAATCTGGTGACTGGCTTAATTTAAAAAAATATTGTTTCTTTTGTCACAACCCCAAACATATTACTATTTTTTTTGTTTGTTTGTTTTTTTTGGACAAAACTGTACACCTAAAGTCCAAAAATAACCAGTCTATATTCACTAATACTTCCTAGTCCGTTTTCTCAGACGAAATTGAGAAACTAAAAGTTTTGGTTAGTTTTTCATACACAAGCTAACCAGAACATATTGGCCCACAGAACTAGACTAATGGCACAAAACTACAATATTTATGGATATCTAACTAAAGATGGCTATGGCCACTGTGTATTTAAAGTCCTTCTGGTCAGGTAACATAAATTCTATTTTGCTTGCCAATTATCTCAGAAACCATATGTAGCCTACTCTCACAATAAAAATTGAACAGTGTTCACCTTAACATCCACGTTCTTACCTTGTAACTTTAACAAGTTAATCGACGTCGAAACAGAGATGCTGCTTATTAATTACGGTCACATGTCAACTTCATGACGCCCCAGCGCGCGGGGAAAAAGAATCTTCGTAACCGTTACATCGCCCTCTTTTGGTCAACAGCGTGGTAGCGGCGCTTTCTGGCAGAATTAGCGCGGGATGTTTGTGGAATGCAATTAAACAAAAACACACAATTTAAGCGTGTTCATAATATTCTAATAGCGCTTTATTATTCAAAATCTCACAGTTCATTCATTGTTATATGTATTTTCAGCAATAAATTAAACTTCTATGGCTTCATGTAACATTTGTAATAATGCTGGACAAAAATGCTAGTTCATTCAACCACACATACAGTATTCCTATTTTCATATTTTACCATGACATTCATTTAAAAAGAAAAATGGTTATATTAACCCACATATTAAAAAATATATATATTTTGATGCCATATGAGAATATGATTATGAGAGTGTACAATGTTTTGATGTTATCTGAGTAATCCTCACAACCATTGAGGATGCTGCCGGGGAAGACGATGTTGAAGATTTGTTTTCCAGTCATGATTTGCAGTCTTTTCAGCATTGTTTGTCCTCCAGCCCAGTGACATCTCTTTTGAACCTCCCTCACCACAATGTGAAACAATATAATGCCTATTGTTCTTTTACTCTTGCGTACTGTAATTGTTCTGTTTATACTCAGCTCGTACCATAGTGCTCTCTTATTGTGCCAGAGAGAACAGGAAATCCAGTTCTTCGTAAGCAAAAGTTACGGATGAATAACAGTCACCATTCACAGCTGTTTTTACTTGTTCATTATCTCTACTATATACATTTCAACCAGAAACCCCCCTCCCCATGTCAAAAACATTAAGACATTATTACAATATGCAAAGTTGACTGTTGCATAGTCAAAGTACACTCTCTGTGGGTGGGTGATGGTGTCTTTTGCAGTCCCTTAGGGTAATTCACTTCTTGGCTCTAAAACATTCATCAGGCACATGGTTTGGCTTTGCACCTTTTAGACCTTCACCGTAGATGTGAAGCATCTGTTGCTCTGGATGGAGATCAGTGTGTGGAATCATCTGCTGTCTTTGACCAGACACGACCGTACTCCGTTGAATCATCATAGCGTCTCTTACTGTTGTTGTAATAGTTATTGTTTTGATATTTGTGTGCATACATCTTCTGGTAGGTAGATGCTGCAGAATAAAAGGAAAAGAGATGTTCATTTAAAATGATAGTTTACCCAAAATGAAAATTCAGGAATTATTTACTCGTTCTTACTTTCAAAACCATATGGTTTCTTTTGTAAAGGATTAGTTCTATTCCAGAATAAAATTTTGGATAATTTACAAGCCCCCATCCAAGATGTTTGTGTTTTTTAAATAAACTTTTTAAAGGGACAGTTCACCCAAAAATGAAAATTTGATGTTTATCCGCTTACCCCCAGGATACAGACAAAGATTTTTCCCTCAAACCAGTGGTCCATTTGAGAGATAGGTAATGGTAATGCACAGATAAGTCTGTGATCCATCGTAAAGCAAGAAAAAGATTCAGCAGCAGTTTTGAATGAGTCAGGTATTGTGGTGTATCAGAGTATGTTCGGTTTTTTTGCACATACTGATCATTTTGTGTCTTTGCACATCAGTGTATCGTCAAGAGAAGCAGGGTTTAATTTTTTTCTCTCAAAGATTGCCCATTGACTTGCATTATACAATCGACGGACTGCAATTGTTTGAGTTAAAAATCTTGATTTTTATTCTACTGAAGAAACAAAGTCACCTACATCTCAGATGCCCTGGAGGTAAACATCTAAACATCACATTTTTTTTGTTTTGGGTGAACTGTCCCTTTAAGGAAAACATCCAGGATTTTTCTCCATATAGTGCACTTTAATGGCAACCAATAGAAGGTCTAAAAGGCAGTTTAAATGCAGCTTCACAAGGCTCTACACAGCCGAGCCGAGAACAAAATGATTGGTCATTTTCTAAAACAAATAAAAATTGTATACTTTTTAACCACAAATGCTCATTTTGCACTAGCTCTGCAACTTCATGCAGCTGCACCCACTTCGGATGTTATCCCTCGATTGAATGGGTCGTTATCAGTCGTTATCAGCCCATTCATATGGGTCAGTCGGAGCCTGCTGCACCTACTTGTAGGCTTAGAAGGCTGTTATCATCCATAGAACTACTGGGCATGCGCACATCAATCGAACTTTTTTTTTTCCTAACACTTTACGTCAGTAATACTGTTTTTCTATCATGGTAAAGGGTAGGTGTTAGGGTTGGGGTAGGTGTAGACGTTACAAAAACAAAATCTAATCGCTAGAATAATTAATTTCATTTTAAGTTTTACCAGTAGGTCCCCTACTAACCCATATGAATGGTCTGATAACGGCCCATTCAAATCGCGTGATAACATCCGAATCGGCTGCATTTATCAGTCCTATATGTTCTTCTAAATTCTTCCCCCAAAAAATCTCTAAAATAAAATTATTATTATTTTATATTAGTTTATTAATCATATTATATTTTTCTGGAAAAAGTACATGATTTTTGGAACACAACAATAAGCAAATAATGCTAGTATTTTTTCTTCAGGCTGAGCTGTTACATATCTTCGTATTGATTATTTCTGGGGTCTGATGGGTAGTTCAGGTCGTGTGGCTGTAAGCGTGAAGTCTGCTCGTAGCGTTAATAAACCCGGGTCTAGTTCCCTCGCCTGCCCTGGGAGATCGCTTACATCAAAGCACCAATCAAAAACTGGTGCAGATATAATTTGTCATCAGGGATTTCCTGCTGGAGAATTATAGAGAAGATACAGGGGCGATCAATACTATGGATTTTCACTGCAGTGGCTGATTGTCCAATTGCTGTGAAACATGTGGAAGGATAAAAGGCCACGCCTGCCAGTCTTCAGCGGACTGCCGACTCAGCATTAGGCCTGTCAGACTCCTCCGGGCCGCACTGATAGAAAATGATCATGCTGAGGTGTCCGAGCCCTACTTAACGTGCTCTTCACTGGCGTCGCTCAGTATCGGTGTCTCCGACAAGGTCTCGGGCTCCTAGATTGAGAAAGAGAGAGAAACGGATGCTTCGGAGCACAATCTCTCCTTTTAGTGAGACGTCTGACTGCATTAGAGGAGATGCACGTTGAACGGGCCAAATCCCAGACAAAACTGACCCTTGCGTTTAACTCCGTCTTCATAAATCCCTAATCTTGCACTCCAGACAGCCCAACGCTGAAGGAACACGACATTTTATAGATTTGTTTGGATGTGGTTGACATAAGAAGTAAAAACATTTCACTTCCCGTGGACATACAGCCGTGGTATTTCGAGGTCCGTGCTAATGCTGATGGGCTGACAGCTCGTATTCAAAGGGACTGAAGGGTAGTAAGAAATGACAGCCGCGCCGCACAGCCTTATTTCAGAAGCTTCTAGAGATCCGAGCCTCAATGAGCATTTATTTCACACTCATGTGTCCGAATCTGCATGACGTTTTCCCGGCGGCCGCCAGAGAACCGCCCTATGGTGCTTTTGTGTATGTGTATGCCCTGTGGCGGTGAAATATAAGAGACTGTCCAACCAGATGATCTATTAAACAAAATAAATAAATGTGACTCTGGAGAACACAAGCAGTCACATGGGTGTATTTGTAGCAATAGTCAAAAGTGCATAATATAGGTCCAATTTTTTTATTTTTCCTTTATGGCAAAACTTATTAGGATATTAAGTAAAGATCATGTTACATGGAAATTTTTAATAAATTTCCTACCATAATTAAAGTAAAGCTTCATTTTTGATTAGTAATGTGCATTGCTAAGAACGTCATCAGGAAAACTTTAAAGGCCATTGTCTTAATATTTAGATTTTTTGCAGATTTTCAATGAAAAGACTATTCAGACTAACAGAGGATGTTTGTATCAAAATTTCTTTTTAAAAAAATGTACACATTTGTTTTTGTGGTGCTGGGTGACAAATATATAAAATATATTTGAACTTTATTATTAATTTTAATATATAATATAATAATATATAATCGTTTTCGTAATAAATAATCGTTTTCATAATTAATAAGCATTCATCCACTTGGGAAAATCGGACGTGTGTCTCTGTTTAGTTTAATCCAACAGGCTGCTTTATTTGTGCATCACCTGTAGATGGCGAATGATTCAACTGAGGCTAACAGCGAGATTAGTTAACTGATGGATGAAGAAGACGGACATGAATGATGGCTGCTGGTAGGAAACGACAGAGTCCTGTTTGGGACTATTTCGAATTTAATTTAGAAACTGGAAAAAGCAAATGCATTGTTATGTATCAGTGAGATAAATTTCAACTTGGCAAGCAGCAGACTCAGACATCGTGCTAACAAAAAGCGGAGGTTTGGTTCTTTTTTTGTATCTTAAACCCTTATGTTATTTTTGTTATTCAGAGTGAACCAATTAAATGTCAACTGTGCAAACACTTAATGTTGCTGAAATAAATACCTTTCTTTGGTGTTCTGCTAACTGTGCAAAACTATAATTACTAAAATTAAAACTGAAACTAAATATATAAAAATAAAATAGAAATGTTTTCACAAAATAAAAACGAAACTAAAACTAAGAAAACCATTCATGAAATAAACTAAAACTAAACTAAAATTCATAGCAAATTTGAAAACCATATTAAATATAAACAAATTTAAAAATGCAAAACAATAATAACCTTGGATGTGTCATTGATTTGAAGGTATCTAGATGTGCTGGGTTGTGTTGTCCATGAGCGCTTCTTGCTCCAGGAGCTCATTATGAACAGAGGAAGTGCTTTAGTGCCCCGTCTCCAGCGTGACCTCCACCCCAGCAAACACTAAGCTCCTCTGAGTGTGTGGACGGTGGGCCACTGTGTTATTCTGGGATGAGAAACATCATGTGTTCAGCTCTAGAGCCCGGCTGACTGAGTGGGGCTCAGGTTCAGGCCCCGTTAAAACACCTATCCTCCAGCCTTCTCTATCCTTGAAACAGAGACGCCGTTTTAGTTTAAAACACCGGAGTTATGTTTCTGTGTAAACTGAGACTTTGGAAAAGGATGTTGTGGCTGCCCGTGTTCTCTCTGCGTTTCCTTGGCGACCGTGTGAACAGTAGTATCATGTCGTTGTTGTACTCGTAGATAAGAGTTTGTAGAAATCCTCATTCAGCCGTTCCGATGTAGATAATACTTAATCTACCTATGTGCCGTGCGTTGTAGGTTATTAGTGTAAATGGAGATTGTTTGGTTTTTTGTGTGTTGAGTCTGACTGTGTGAAGCTGCTTCAGTGTAAATCTGTTCTCCATCACACAAACGAACACATTAACTCCACACTCCTTTAGTTCAGGTGTATGTTTTATCTCAGCTGGATGCGAGTGATAGTGCATGAATATGTGTCCAGTGAGAGCTCTGCAGTAACTGTGTGCTCTGTGTTCTCTCTCAGAGCTGAAGAGCGGCGAGGGACGTCTGGAGGACACCAGAGTGGCTCTGATCCTGTACAGAAACACTTCTTCATCCTCTGTCATTCAAACCAGAACCACTTAGCTAACATTTGTAGCATTTTATTTTTTTAGTCTTCGTTTTATCTCTTTCCCTCAAAAGATCGTCTTTACCATTTCTGAAGACCAGATTTATGTTATTTTTATTGTTAAGTAGTAATTCACATTCCTAGTTCATGAAGAGGAGTAATGCATCACTTTGTGGTGGAGTACTGTGTGATGATGATAATAATAGGATCGAGTGAAGATGATGATGACGATGGAGGGGTGGGCGGAGCTACAGGTGGGACCAGCACAGGACAGTGGCACTCATTGGTGGAGGGCAGTGCCAATCATTCCTCTATGCAGTCAAACATTCCACCGAGCAGAGGACGAGCGGCTTCTACCTCTCTCAGCGACAAGACAAACGCAAAAAACCTCCATCCACCATCAAACCTAGGCAGCTCTTTGGGAACTTTTACATTTCCAGCCATTTTCTGGCACCAACATTCAGATAGGTTTTGTTTTAAATCGGATGATTTAGGGCGAGGTCGCTCTATTTGCCCTTTTAAATCTTTTTAATGTGTTTTAGAAACTTTTGATTAAATGAACAAATGAGATTGAACTGCCAGCGCTGATGTTTTTAGCGGCCGAGCGAGGCCCGTGCTCCCTGCTCTCTCTCTCTCTCTCTCTCCCGGCTCCCATCTGCTCCAGCAGCCCTGTGTATAGCAGTAGAATTGACTCTCTCTTTCTTTTTTTAAGCAGCTTTGGATGATCTGTCATGTTTTTATGCCCCACCTGACCCATTGTGTAACACTCTTCCAATAAAAGTTTGTTTATTCTCTAATAATCCTGCGTTGGTGTGCTCTTCAGTGTTTGATGGGATTGTTGGTTGCTCTCAGGTCTGAGATGCTGGTAGATGTTCTTGTATTATCAGTGAAGTCAGACGCTACACTGCCACCTGTTGACTCGGATCAGTGCTACACTGGTCTCCGTTTCAGAGGGTGCTCTACACTACAGTGGACGTCTTCACCTGTCCAGCACAGCTGTCCCATACAGGCTTAATTCAGGACTACTGGACATTTCTTCCCTCCCAAACCTCTCAATCTTGATCTGATCTAACCATAGAGTTAAAGCAGTTATATATGAAATGATTAAGTGCAGTCTGGATCAAATATAAGTGTGCACCATTCAGGAGAGGACTCTGAACAAAAACACTGTTTATGTATTTATTTATTAATGCATAAATCTGCTGAATGTAAAATGCCAGGCTTTGGTTTGGCTGGAAGCTGAAATACTGGCATTGTACAAGTGCTAGTCCGCTTAAACAAAAACATTGCTATATTTATCTATATTCAATTCATTCAGAGTTTAATATTTTGTGTTTTTTTTTCTTTACATGGAGATTCTCATTAATTGCAAATGTAGTGGTGAAGTTCTCCTGAGTCTGCTGCAGCAGAGCAATCAGAATGAAGAGAGCTGTGAAATAATAGAGACCTTGACGTCTGAGAGCTTGTGAGCTGTTTTTTGTGTCTTCCTCTGAGTTCACCCTGCCGTGAGACGGGAAGACTGCTGTCTTTTGAAGTAACGTGTGTGTCTGAAGACTCTGAAGTCTGTTGTCCATCGCTGGTGTCTGAAGGCTCTTCATCATCGCCGTGGTCCTGAGCACAGAAGAATGGCTGTTCTCCGAGGGTCAGGTGTCACGGCCAGCTCTTTCTCTGCTGGAAGATAGAAGCACAAACATCTCTCATCATGGCCTGGAGTCATCTGCACATTAGTGTTTTACTGAAGAGAGAGTGAATGTCCAGTCATTTACTCAAACCTAAAAGAGTTTCTTCCTTCTGCTGAACACTTTCTGATGGAGCTGTAGTGTAAATGACTTCTATGGAAGTCAATGGTTACTGTCTGCATTGTGTTGTACAGGCTTGAAACACGAGGCGAGCAAATGACAGGATCTTTGTGGATTTATTTATACAAGTTTTCTTTTCAACCTGTGCCAACTAAACCCTGAAGCTGGTACATTTTAAATCTGAGCTGTGTCTAAAACACACCTGATCATTTGTTTATTTTCATCCATGCTATTATCATCTCTTTTCTATTACCGCTACCATTTCATTGCTGTATTTTTTTTTTAATTTTTATTTTTTATTTTTTTATTTTTTTGCATTTGCTACTACTGATACTCATGTATTTCTAACATTATCCACGTGATTGTCATAATAGCCCTGTTTGTTTTGTTTTGTTTTTGTGTTCACTTTATGTTGTATGTCTTGCTCTAATTAAATAAAAAAATAAAAAACACACCTGATCAAAATCAGCATTCAAACATTTGAGGGCTCTGTATATTACCTTATTATTATTAATCTCACATATTCAAATGCTGCTTTCATTCTTCATTTCTTGTTCCAACAAATTAACTGACTAATTACAGTTATATTAAGTTATGGGGTGAAACGCAACCATATTTTAATGAAGGTGAAAAGACAGTTTGAATGTAAAAGTGGTTTTGTGTCTGTGTGTCTCCTTTTCCCCCACTGGTGGATGATTAATTGTTAATCTGATTAACTGATGCTAGTGCAAGACTGGGGTCGTTTAACCGCAGAAATAAAATTGTAAGATTAAATCTTAAAGTATGTAATCAATATTATGCCATTCAAGCACATAGCTTTTAAAGCTCATAAATCTATTGTAGTAAATCCACTTTTGACACCTTGAGAATGTAATGTAGGTCGTATGTGGCTTTTGTTCGTTACACACACTTGAACTCATTTATTGTTATGGTGGGAATATAATTTCCCCAGATGAACTGTATATACTTTTATTCAGCAAGAATGTATTAAATGGTTTATAAAAGTTTTCAGCATTAATAATAATCAGAAATGTTTGCTGTATTTCTGAAGATCACGTGAAGACTGGAGTAATGATGCTGCGCTTCACTGAAATAAATAACTTTTTCACATATCCTCACATAGAAAACAGCTGCTTTAAATGGAAATAATATATCGTAATTTTACTATGTATTTGATCAAATAAAATCTGACGGTGTCTTACTCTCTCGGAGTTCCCGGGCGAGGACAGCGATGAGCAGCAGCAGGAGAGCCGTGACGGGGAAGAAGACTCCCGTCCACAGGAACCATCCCGGGACCTCGCTCAGAAACACTGCTGCGCTGGACATCAGCTCGCTCTCTGCTGGACTTTGGGCTCTGAGGAAAAGCTGAAACCCGTGCTGATCGAGAGGGATTTACAGCGGCTGGTTAATGCTTCACTGACTGACCTCTGAACTTCTCTCTGTGTGTTTTCAGTTGTTATCAGAACAAATCACATCAACAGAGAGCACAAACACACTAATGCGTGTCAGAATGAGTGATTCAGGCCTGCTAATGGAGCCAGATCTCTCTGAAACCGGCAGTATCACACACACACAGTTAGCGTTGTACTTCTTTGGGGAAACTGATGTGCACAAGCTGCTCTTTTCAGGAGGTCTGAGAATTCCTGCGAGGTTTTCGAGTCTCGTAGCATCACAGTATGCCAGGTTTTGTGCTGAAATGGCATGAAAGCCTTCTCAAACAAAGCACTGAATTGAGAAGACCTCCAGTGCTTATTTGGTGCTGTGTGACCTTTAATCTTCATAAACCAAATAAGCTTTTCCATGCGGCTTGTCCATGTCATTTGTTTGAAATCCTGCTTGCAGCCCCTCAGCAGAAGAATGTTACACTGGACCTGAGTGAAAGCAGCGTTCGGGTCACCCTGACACGAGCTGGACATTGTGATGTGTTTTCTGTCAGTCAGAACAGGCTGTTTTCTCCGAAGACTCTGGGTCTTGAGCAGCTCATGACAGGAATTTTCTAGAAGGAGTCTGTGCTTTGGGCTTCATTTACATACGGTGGCATTTGATGAAGAAAGCCAATGCATGTTTGATCTCCTGTTCTCTCTGTTTCTTTCTTTCCCTGCACACATCTCTGTTGATTACACATCAGCCCAGACGCTCTGATTAAATCAGTTGCTTTTTGTTTTGGGACGACAACACTACTTTGTACTCGCAGTTTGTGGGAAATTGGATTTGCTTTGCCTACTGATGCACTTACTAAAATTGGAGGTCTAAGTTAAAACCAAAGATGGCCCTCTAATGGAAAAAAAGTGTCCTTAAGGGGTCATTTCAGACTGAAACACACGAGACCTTCCATGTTTCTGAACCCTAATTCGTCAAGACATGAGGACACAGTTATGAGCCACGCTTTCTGCTGCTGGAATGTGACTCCAGATTTCAAGATGAAGCTTCCTGTTGCCAAACTCAAGGTGATACTCCTAACCGCTGAAGAAACTGTAGAAGGAGGACGTTTATCTGATGGCTCTGTGTTCATTCAACCTAACCAGCTATAATGTCAGGAAATGAACAGCAATTACTAAAGTACACAGGTGACAGGTTCATTGTTTAACTGCTGCTTCCTCACACTTTCACTGATTTAATTGGGTGATGGTTTGAAATTAATGTTCTTACCCTTGTCTTTTCATTTTGGGTCTGAACTGAACAGAGTTTCACCAACTAGCTCATTTATATGACACAATCACACTCATCATAACGAGCTCCAGTCATGCTGTTCTCAGAGGAAATACCCTTGTCTTCTTCAGTATGTACACTTATTCATTTCTAAAGCAGCGGCTAGAAGTGTCCTGCATTAACTACACATTTCTTCTGCAAAAATGCATTTGTCTATCCGTGATCTGTGGGGCTTTAGCTGATGTGTTTCTCGTGAGATAGTATTTGCATAGTTTTATTGTGCATTCATGCCAATGCTTCATTATCAATGACAACAGTAATGATTTTAATGAGGTTGATCTAACAAGGTCCTTTGTGTCTGAAGCCTCGAATCCCTCTCCAGTTTCATGTGCTTATACCTGGCTGTGTGTGTGTCCCAGGTATTTATCACGTTATAGGGACCAATTGTCCCCACAAAGATAGGAATAGCAGTAAATTAGGTCTCCATGAGAAAACAAGCTTATAAATCACACAGAATGAAGTGTTTGAGAATGTAAAAGTGTTTCCTGTAAGGGGTAGGTTTAGGTGTAGGGTCAGTGTAGGACAATACCACATACAGTCTGTACAGTAGAAAC
>JAUCNO010000002.1:11019663-11037588 GCA_032353835.1 Enteromius viviparus | reverse complement strand
ACACATTTAGACTGATTTGTGAACAATGTTTGAGAGAAATGGTAATATTGTGTATCTGGAATGAATTTTAGATCTTGAAGTCCATCTCATGAAAAATCGGAGCAGAAACAAAGGTGTTGCGTTTATATTTTCTTTGAGTGTATATATAGCACTATAACGAATTCAATGGAAGACATGAAATATTTCCAAGCATATTGTCCCCGCGAATATTACACATGATATAATGTCTGCTAATAATCCCACATAAATGCCTTTGTAGTGTATTAAAATGGTTAAATAAGAGAGCTACAGCGCCCCCCAAAGGAACGTCGAGTTCATGAGCTGATGTTAAGATAAAAAGTTGTTCACTCTTTTAATAAATATCATATTCTTGATATTAAGCGGTTTTAGATCTCATCCCAGTGAGATGAAGCGGCTGCTGGGATGCAACAATATTCAAATATGCGTAAATTCCACTGGCCTTCTATCAATCCGGATCATTTGCAAGTGCACTATACTAAATATTATAACTTTAATTTCAAAGATTTTAATTCTTAAAACATTTCGACTTTATTCTCTTAATATTTTGACTTTAAGCTTGTAGTATTTCGACATTATTCTTGTTATATTTTGACTTTATTCTCGAAATATTCCGACTTTAATCTTGTAGTTTTAGATTTTTTTTTTGGTGGCACTAAAACGCCGTCATAGTTTTTTGCCTCGTTTGAAACTAGATTTAGTTTACATTTGACAGAAAATGCCTCAGTGCAAATATCAAAACCATACGCTTCTGTTGGCATTTGCTGAAGCTATACAGCTTCTTAAAAGGTTGCTATAAAGTGCTAAATATAGCAGAAACCTGGCAAGATAGCATTTTAGCACTTTTAAATTATAGTGATGACATCAGTGGTCTTTTTTGAATAGGTTCTTGGTTAAATGTCTGCGATAAGCTCCGTGGTGAACGCATATTTTATTATATGACATAAAATACATCAGTAATACTTTCTTTTAAACCTTTTACTTGTCTTGAAAATGGTAGTTACTAACAAGTGCCTGAATGGGCCTACAGAAGTAGTTGGGACGTTAAATAGGACTACAGGGGTTATCATGCTTTTGCAAACTATTCTAACTTTGGGAAAATGTCATGCAAGCATGTAGTTCATTTATAGACTAGGTATGTACTTCTGCCAATTGCATTTAGGTTTTTTAATTCATAAATGCCGCATTCAGTAAAGATTGTCACGCTGAACAGTTAAAGTGCCAATATTATAAATTTTTGTAAATGACTTTACATTCGGTGTGAAACAGAGCTCTAAGTGATTGAACCCATCCTACAAAGTTTTAAATATAAAAATGCATGGTGCATAACGTTATTGTCTATCAAAAGAAAGTCGAGTCGACTCTGAATCATTGAAATAAGTCCCGAGCTGTTTCAGGTTGATGTCAAAATTAAACATTAGCATATTGTCTGCTCACTTGTTGTTAAGTAAGAATAAGTGCATATTCTAAAGAAATTCAAGTGCTTTTTGACCTTGCATGCATGTCAAATTGTTGTTTGGGACTCCCAAAACCAAAGGGGCACTTTAAAAATGTTTATTCAATTTTGAGAGAAAACCAAGGTGATGATCACTTCTGATCATAAAATCATAAACTCACGATTAACAAAGAGCTGCTCTTCGTGGGACAAGACGCTGGTGAGGTGACCGCCCTGCAGACGACACTCTCTTTCCGCTGCTTCCCATGTCCGCCGGTGTGTGAAGTACTTATAGCAGTGGCTCTGAAATTTGTGCCAGCCAAAGTCACAAACCTCGGTATCTGAAAGATATCATGACATTGAAACATGAGAAGCCTATAAATCATCAAAACAATCAAACATTGGATGGAATGCGTAATGTTATCCATGTCAGTGCATCCAAATTCAAATGGCAGATGCTTCAAATTGTAATTCATGATGCAGCTATACATCACAGTGCCTGTAGTTTATCAAAGAAGAGATGTCTCATGATTGAATCTGTAGCCATTTTCTTCGGCATTAACCATGAACAAGCCTGTCTTTCAGATCAAGCATAATCGGTTATGGTGCAGAATAGACAGACAGAACCGCATCTGTTTTGAGTTCGGCCATTAACTGGGTTAACCTAGTGCAAAGCACTTTTTATTCTATGCCATACAATGAGGATCATCAACATTTAGCTTGGACTGAAATCCCCCAATGACCGCAGCGCTCAGTGTGAAAGCTAAATGCAAACAATGACATCTAATGAGGCTGGAAAGAAAACACCAGTAAACGAGGCCAAGTAAATCATCTCAGACACACGGCCCATAGTGCTGTTTTCTTTAACTGATTACGTACTATTATGTGCTCGCTTCATCCCTGAATGTCCAGTAGATTATCAAAACTGCTTTCATAGCATAGTGCACGTACAATAGCAAGCACCACTAAACATTTATTATAATTGCAACAATAATATCCAAATCTTTAATCTACATGAGAATGTAAATTGTTTTTCCATTTTCAGTTGTCTTATGTTGCATGCATTTTTAAAGCAACGTTAAATTACAACATTTTTGTTAACCGAATTGACCAAGTGTAATAAGTCAAGAAGCATAGCGCCTGCTTATTTTGTGAGACCTAGAAATAACGATGGATTGAATCGGGAAAACTACTTTAACCACCAGTCAGTGACTAAAAAGCTTCTTTTGTTTACATCGAATGAAAAGCAAGTTCAACTTTTTTACGATTTCCCCTCATCTTTGGCTAAAAAGCCTGAGAAAACAGATGTCCTAAGAGGTGATGTTTATGCATGGAGAAGATTAGCTCTGCTGACTAATGGCAGCAATATTTTGTATGAAGCTGGAACCAATCCATTGGGGGACCAACGCCCAAAAAACGACCGTCAAGCCCGTGTGAGTGTGCGTAAATGTCAAGTCCTGAGAAGGTTAATAGCGCTCTTCAAAGTTAAAATGTGGCTCTCATTCATAAGTCAACTGATTATTTTCATAGCGGGTAAAGTCCTATGTGAGATGGAGTCAGGTGTTTTGGGAGTTTCTATACTGTGGTTTGTCCCCAATGTGACTTGGAGGGGTCTCTGTGATCCTCTTGGACAAATTGTGATGCATTAATTGATTCCAGCTGCTTTCACAGTAAAGCCCCATGTGCCAATCACCGTCGCCTTCCCAGAATCCTAAGGGGCTTCACCTTTAATTGATGGAACAGCAAAGAGGGGCCAAAAAACCCTTTTCAGAATCAATCCCAGCACTGCTTCACGTCATCAGAGGAGAATGGCTTGACTTCATGATCCTCAAAGACATCAGCCATGTGAAAAAGACATTCAGTGTTTTCTTTTTTTACAAGTTGTTTGTCGTAGTTAAAACCACAACAGACCATCCAAAAGGGATGTTCTCACATTTAAAGGGCTTCACTGAGCTTTTGATGGGTAATGAAAACTAACTGTGAAACAATGCTCAACCTGAATGCCAAGACAACATTCACAGTATAAATGTAATTTAAACCCTTACATTATACATTTTATTTCCATTTCATGCACATCAGGCTTACATGGAACAATGGCAAGCCAATCACAGGACTAAATTATCAGAGACAGCAGATTTGGCACCAACTTATTTCCCTGTTTAACCCTAATGTAATTGCTTAAAGACCATCCTCATGTCATTTCAAACCTGAAAGACATTTGTTCATCTTTGGAACACAAATTATGATTTTTTTTATGTTTATTTTTGAGCTTTCTAGAGCTCCATAGAAAGTAATATAACTGAAATATTCCCAGACCCAGAAACATAAAAAGCACATTGTAAAAATCAGTGGTTCAACTTTTTTGACTTTACAAAAACAGTTTTATGAGCACAAATAACCAAAAATACACATTGACAATGTTCTATGTTTCTGGGCCTGAGAACAGTTCAGTTTCATTGCTCTCTATAGAGGGTCAGAAAGCTCTCAAAGTTCATCAAAAATATCTACATTTGTGTTCTGAAGATGAATGAAGGTCTTGCGGGTTTGGAACGAATAAGGGTGAGTAATTATTGACAGAATTTTTTATTTTAGGTGAACTAAACCTTTAGTATATTAGTCTAAGTATATGCATATGCACTTACACATATGCAAGCACTGATAATAATTTAAAAGAAACATGTCAATTTCAACCCAATTCTATTATTTTCCACTAAAATAAACACATTACAGAAGTTCAGTGTTTTGCCAATTTACTTTTAAGCTGGCTTTAATTAGTTTCCGAAGTCTTCAAAAAGTCAAAACCTAAATTTGGGACCTACTCAAGTCATGCCTGGATAAGTATGACTAAAGGTGACTAAAGGAAAATGTACTCATCATTTACGTAGTCACACTAATGTTCCTGGGAACATGCCAAGTAAGTCAGTTGGCTCTACAATGGCTCTTTGAACTACTCAGCGTTTGTGAGAAGTGTGGTGTGTGTAAGGGAAGAAGCAGTACTGTCGCTGACTCTGTGACCTTTTCTTTGAACCCTATTTTTGGCACAAATTTGCTTTCATTTCTATGGACACCGTACAGCACACTCTCTGGAGGATGAAGCCTGCCAGATGTGGTGAACTTTGTGATTTGGTTTGCCCATTCTAACTGTTTGGACAGACCGCTATTATGTATACAGTTTGTTTCAGTGGATTTATTAAACCGCAACAGCTCACTTTTTAGAAACTAGCATCATAAATCACAACGTATTCTATCCAGCACCTAACAATAATTTAAGACTTTAAGATTTTCTTCCACTTAACAATGGAAACCTATCAGGCAGAAACATCGATAAAATATACAATCAAAAATAAACCAGAGGGTACATTAGACATTCTGTGTTAGCATAAAAGTGACATGATAAAATTGCTTAGCAACTTGCTAACAGTCCACAATTAGTTGCCGCCCCCCTAAAAACCTTTAAGAAATCATATATAAGCACAATTAAAACAACTGTATAGCATCATGTTAGTGTTGATTTCATACCTTGCTCACAGAGGGGTCCTGAATAGCTGGGCAGACAGACACAACTGAAAGTGTTTAACCCATCAATGCATGTTCCTCCATTGCGACAAGGGTTTGACTGGCATTCATCAACGTCTGGAAAGAATTACAAAATCTTACTTTACCTAGTCTAAATGTGTTAATCAAAAGTGAATAAAACTGCAAATAGTAAGAGCTTCAAACCATTTTCACAATGTTCCCCTCTGTATCCAGGCATGCAGACACATATGTTTCCTTTTCCATTAGAATAGCAAGTTCCACCATTTTCACACACACTGACAGAGCAAAGTGTGAGACCTAAAATAACAAAGCAACATCCATTAGTGGATGAATGAATTCATTATGGATAAGTGGAATACAGAGTAGACATTATTTTGTAAACCTCAAGAGAGGAACTATCAAAATGACCCATCCAGCAATACACAAAATACAATATACTGTGTGGGTTACAAACATTTTATGTCGAACTGTACCTTGCAAATCCTCCACACGGCTTTCAACAGTGTAGCTGGAATCTGTCCAGACTTCTGGTTTTCCTGTGTTGAAGTCTTCCCTGGATGGTGGTTGTCCTTCAACAATTGAGGGACCTGCTGAATCTTCATAATCTACAACATTCTCCTCAAATGCCATAGTACTTGTGGCTTTGGGGGTGGAGAAAATGTCTTCTGTAGCATAAGTAGTTTCCCTATCCAATACCTGAACTGGCTCTTTCACATTTAAGTCTGTAGTATCACTGGTGGTGGGATAACTGGAAACTTGGGTAAATGAGGAGAGAGGCTTCTCCGTTGGTAATCCAAATGTAGATGTTAATATTTCTTGTGTTATCTCCTCTGAAGTTTCTGATGATTGCACTGAGGTGGTTGTCTCTTCTGAAGGTGACTCTGAGATCAGCTCAGTTTCTTGTGAGACTGGAGTCTCTGATAACTGAACTGAAGTGGTTGTCTCTTCTGAAGGTGATTCTGGGATTAGTTCAGTTTTTTGAGAGACTGAAGTCCCTGATGGTTGCACTGAGGTGGTTGTCTCTTCTGAAGGTGACTCTGAGATCAGCTCAGTTTCTTGGGAGACTGGAGTCTCTGATAACTGAACTGAGGTGGTTGTCTCTTCTAAAGGCGATTCTTGGATTAGAACAGTTTCTTGGGAGGAAGACATTACTGCTCTAAGACTATCTGTGGGCAGAATGGTGGTCTTTGAACTTTGGGTTGTGAATTTTGTTTGCGTTTGGACACTAGAGAAAATCAAAGGTGTTGTGTCTTCAGCAGAACCTTCAAATACTTTAGTTGCTTCATCATATGTACTAATGCTCTTTTCTTCAGTTCGTTGAGTGAAAATTGATGAAACAGTAGTTGCAGAGAAAGGCTGTTTTGAGAATGCCTCAGTTGGCTGATCACCAGAGCTTATGTCCTCAGTGATTGTGAAGATTGTATGTAAATCTTTTTCAAGCTCAGGCAACAATAAAGGACTCTTAGTTGTACTTGTGTCTTGGTCTTTCTCAGAGTGTGTAATATAAGGAGTGCTTTTTTCTGGGATTGCCTCTGTTTGAAAAGTTGAAACCACTCGAATCGTAGGCTCTGTGCTGGGCAAAGTCAAACTAACAGGCTGCCTTGGCTCTTTGGGATGAGTACTTGGTAAGGAACTTGTAAAGCTGTGAGATGAAACAGTGAAGGATGGAGATAAAGTTGTGTGTTTTGGTTCTTCTGGTGCATATATATCTTGTCCCGAGCCCTCGTCTTCAGTGGAGGTTGAGCCCTCATAATCTTCTGTTTCTGATTTCATTTGTCTGTTTTCGGTTCTTTTTATTTCTACAGTGATTGGTTCTGCAGTTGTACCAATTGGTCCTTTGGTATTGCAATCCACCCCAAACGCCCGTGTAGTAGTCTCTTTTTCTGCTATTTCAGTCTCATCGGTAGCCACCACATATGGGTCATTAGTTGCTGCCAGTGTGTCATCTGCAGAACCTTCCAAGGTGGTCAGTTCCTCTTCATCATCTGTTGTGCGCATCCCTGAACCTTCTTCGTGCATTCTATCTGATGTGGCTTGAGGGATCATTTCCTGGCTTGGATATTTGGTTGAAAGTGTGGGCAGCCCTGTAATGGCTATACTTTCCAAGCTCTTTGTTGAGAAATGAGGCTCAATTGGGCTTCTAATCGTTGAACCAGATTCATCTGTTTCAGGGGAAGACGTGGTGCCTTCAGCATCCTCCGTAAGTATTTCTATCTCATCATCAGGGATAATTTTTTCTGTTGGTGGGATAGCAGTGTCAAACTGGTCTCCTCTAGCCTCCTGAGTTTGGTCAGTGTCTGGTTTCAGAGTCAACTCGTGCTTTCCATTAATAAAACTCACTTGTGGGCTGATAGTAACAGAAGCTGATGTTTCACCTAAAAGGTCTCCACTGCCTAAAGGTGGCTCATTATCACCAGCCGTTATAAGTGGAGGAGAAAGCCCTGGTTCTCCAAGGAATTTTAGAATAGCATCAACTGCATGAGTATCGACATCTGCAAACAAAAAATGAAAAGACATTACACACACCTAAGTGAGTTACTGTAGTTTATACAGAGTAACCCAAAAGCTTATTAAAGATAACCTTCTGTAAAGCCTGCTTCATATTCAGTTACAAACTTGTGTTGCCAACTTTTTAAAATTACTTTATAGAGATCTCAAACACTAGCACTGCAGATATAGTACACTTAGTGGCTAAAGTCTCACTTGAGGCAATAAAACAAAAAACGCTCACGTCAGTTATGGTTTTGGCAGTCAAGATATTACCTGATCATTTCTACATAAGTAATGGCCCTACTTAAATACAGAGAAAAGCTTATTATTAATTCTATTCAGTGATATGTCCCTGTGAGACCCTAAAGTCGCTATACTGCAAAACTACCAAACTCTTTTCATTTTTAAATAGCTCAAAATGAAAAAAAAGTGATTCCAGCTACTGTTACATTATGCAGTTAAAACATGTGAAATATAGCCAGAAATTTTACTACATCCTCAATTCCTCAATAACATGCATAGCAAAATATTTGTTTTTCTTTGGTGGATTCAATAGCAGCTACACATGGTAACCTCATCTGTAGAATGGACAAGGTAAGGAAAAGTAATTAGCTTGCAGTGATTACCTCGCTGATTGTTTTTAGGGACTTTGTCATTTGATCCAGGAGGCATTCATCTGTGACTTTGAGAGTTACTTTTTCTCACAACCAAAACTCTTGTCTCTCCCTGATGTTTTACTAAAGTAGGTGCCACTTTAACAGTATCAAATGGTATAAAGTATAGTATTTAGCTATACTTCTGGATGGGATAAAGGTTTGGCATAAGCTAAATATTAAAGCAATTGCATGAAATCAAAGGACCCAAATCTTTTGTTTGTAAGACAGCAGTAGGCGTCTCGACAGAGCCAAATGTGGCCTCTCTTTAGCCAAGATCTACATTCATTTACAACATGCTGCTTTGGACATGCAACAATCACAGAAAAACACTGCCACACCAAAATATGAAAGGACAAGCAAAACTAGTTCAAGAAGTCAATGTATTGTATCGTTGTGTACTGTTTTGCTCTGGTAAAATTAGCTAACTAGATGAAAATGCCGGAATGTCCATTTGACATACCTGATTGATTTCTCTGTGTAAAGTTGTATATGAACAAATTGATGCCTGATGGAAAGTCAACGTCCTTCTTGCCATCAATCTGTTGATTTCCTTCAGTCACGTCTGCTGTGGTTTCATTCTCTTTGTACACAATTTTTGGCTTGTCTGGATCTCCTTGCAAGTCTTTAGTAAACAAAGGTGAAGTAGGAGTCACACTCTCAGAAGAATCCATATCACCACTGCTACCCTCTTCTTCCTCTTGTGGAGTATCCAACCTAGGATGAGTGCTCTCTGCGGTGGGCTGACGGGGAAGCTGGATGGAGAAGAAGGAATCTGAATAATGGGGCATTTCAGGTGTGATAGGGTCTGAGGGTAGCTGGGAAGTAAAAGAATTATCTGCACCATGGGGTACCTCTTGAACCAATGAGCTGTCTTTGTCCAAGGAGCTGTCAGAGTCTATAAATGTGGTTGTGGTTTCCATATCCAAAATTGTCTTAGCTTTAGTTGGTACAACAGCAACGGCTTCAGCAGAGGGAAATGCTTCAGGAGCGTCTCTATCGTGTGGAGCCATGCTTGCAGGTGGCTCTTCTCTGCTGCCATGGGCTGGCATAGAAGAGACAGAATCTGAATAATGTGCCATTTCAGGTGTGGTAGAAATAGCTGAGGGTAAATGAACAGGAATGTAACCATCTGCACCATCGGGTACCCCTTGCACCAAGAAGCTGTCTTTCTCTTCATAGTCATTAAATGTTACGGTTGCCACATCATAAATTCTCTCAGCTTCACGTGGAGCCATGCTTGTAGAGAACATGAATGGTGGCTCTTCTGTGGTGCCATGGGCTGGCATAGAAGAGACTGCTTTAAGGGAAGAGATTAGATGGCTGTCTAAGGGAACTGAAGGTGTTGTGTGGCCAGCTGGGGCTACAGTTGTGGGATCCCATTCTGAGAAAGGGGAGAAAAGGAAAATTGAATGTAATGATGACCAAGCATTTTGCAAATACTTTTCAATGGTGAAATGTGCTTTGGTGCCCCTAGTGGCAGCAGATGGAATTATAAAATAATACTTTTCAATTCTGAAAGGCTTCAGTTGTTCAGCTTATCTGAGCAACATTTATACAATTTAACGACAACAGCTGACAAATCAGACTGTTCAAACAAACAGAGAAAGTGCCATATTGTCAACCTATACGTAAAATTCTATGCATTAAATTGTGATAGATGAAGCTGTCCCTTTCATGAGGTGTTATTAAGGTGAGCACTGTAGAATACCTTTTCAGTTTTATCCCAAATAAGACACAGCCCTCAGTCTATAAATATTGACCAAATAAGTGCAATTGCTGGCAACAAAGTCAGGACATTTATACAAAATGCCAATAACAGCAGAATCGTATTAATGATTTCTTTTGGCTGGTAACAAGTTATTTTGGTCAAATGACGCACCATGACAGGATAGAACCTGACAGTTCATATTTATTGTGAAACTTTAGCTTCCTTTCTAGAACATTTTTGGCTAGGCTGCATTTTGCCTAATCACTTATTTTGACTCCGACCAGTAGGTAAATACTCTTGAATAAGTGCACTTGGAATGTTTTGTAATATAAGTGCCAACGTCATCTCATTCTCACAATTAATAAATCAAACCCTAACACTGCTGTCTACGTGCATGCTAGCTCTGACACACTTTTATGGACCTTTATAAAAACTAATGTTAACAACACTATAATGTTCATTCATGTCTGTTCATACACATAGCTGCTGTGCTTATGACGTGTTGGCAGCCTTCCAAAGGTTTGACTCAGATGTTAAGAGTTTCAAGCTTAGCAAGACGTTTCAACACCATGGTAAAACCATTCTTGATGACATGTATGGCAGTCATCCATCTGGCTACATGCAGGGGTCCAAAAGTCTGAAAGGACAAGTGAAAAGGCCTCTATTTTTTGTCTTAATTTAAAAATATGCATGGATTTCAAAAAGTCTGAGAGTGAGGTAATGTGACATGAGGTCCTAGGAGACCTTAAAAGACCAGGCTATGCAATATAAAATGTTTTACTAACAAAAAATTGTTTTTTGTTGTTTTTATTTTAAATAAATGGAATTCTCTATTCAGCAAAAAAGACTAATTAATGCAGTTCTTTTGAACTTTTTTATCCAGAGAATCCTGAAAAATATGCATTATGATTTCTGCAAAAAAAATAAGCAGAATTGATAATAATAAGAATTGTTTTAGCAAATCTGCATATTAGAATAATTTCTGAAAGATCATACGACACTAAAAAGTGCAGTAATGGTGCTACAAATTCAGAAATAAATCACATTTTAAAATATATTTGATTGATGAATATATTACAATTATATATTAATCTCAATAATAAAAAAGAGATTGTTTTTATGTTAAAGTACAAAAAAAAAACATGCAATAGTTCTAAAACAAACCGATTAGTGACATTTGCATTTACTGCATTTGATAATTTATATTCTTTTGAATCCTTTTTTTTACGCAAGCAGTATTTCAGATGCATAATGCTAAAGTTATGCAGAGAGTTATATGCAGACAACACCCATTTCTGCTTCCTTCAGTTTTCAGATCTATTTTCATATCTTTCTGTGGGCCTGCACAATATAAAAATATAAAATACCCACATACTATGAGAACATGGCATAATCAGGAGTATTCAAAAAGATAAAAACATATGGGTGAGTAAATGATTGAATGATGGCAAAAGCCTGGATAGACTATGTGAGTGCTTCTTTGTCTCTGGCTCAGTGTGTGGACACACAAGGCCAGCTGTTAAACGTTAGGGATGTGTCCTCTTTTCTGATGTAAAACATCAGGGATCTTTTTCACTTATAAAACCCCAGTGATCTTGAAACAGCACAAGAGGAAGCCACATCCCCCCACTGGCATTTGTTTATATCTTATAGTGGGGCGCTTTTGCCCTCCATGGTCTTTTTGGCCTAACCAGAGTGCTTTTGTTTGTTTTGCGGTACTCTGCGGTAGAAGCCCATTTAAGAGAAGTGCTTCAAGACCTCTTACATGAAACAAGCCGCGGCCACAAAATCCCTGGAGGTAGAGGGCGAAAAGGAGATACCTGATGTAAAATCCGATTAAATGCATGTTAAGCGCTGCTTTTGTGTGGCCTGTTTCCATTTTCCATCTCGAGTGACAACTGAGCTTGCACAGACGGAGAGTTTAAACAACCCCCAGCAGGACAGTTATGGGGTTTAAAGGCCACGGTCGTTCTGGGCAGAGGAACTGACTAGAAAACAGGTCAGTTAGTTTTCTGTTTTAATGCACATATTTGAGCTAGACGTCGCACAGAGGTTTAGATGTAATCTGAGGACGCCCTGGAGAGAACAAATTATTCTGCTTCCACCCAGCTAGCAAAGAGAAGAAAGGTCCGCTTGGAGTCACAGCTGTTATGATATCACAGCAAAACAGACGCCTCCTTATCTACGAAACAATAATGTTAGGAACATGCACTAAATGTGTGTGAATCTCAAAGCCGGTCAAAGAACATGTCTGTTTATATTCCATCTCAAAATTAAAAGACACTTACATAAAAGTTTATTTATTTATTTATCCATTTATAAAAATATATATATACAGGACCAGATTTAATTTTTTTTTAAATCAATTAATTAAATAAATACAGATTATTCTGGGTAATTTTAGATATATATTTATATTAATGCTGTCAAACCAATTAATCACATTCAAAATAAAAGTTTTGTTTTATTATTATGTAGTTATTATTATGTAAATGCACACACATACATGTATATATCTAAGAAAAATATGCTATTTTGTATATTAAATATATTTCTAAACAATATGAATGTACATGTATGCATGCATATAATAATAAATATATGCAATACACATATATATCATGTTAACAAAAACTTTCAATTTGAATGTGATCAATCATTTGACAGAAATATTTTATATATATATATATATATATTTTTTTTTTTTACATTATAGTAATACTAAATACTGAAATTATATATATTATTATATAAATATTATTTTCTATCTAAAATATATAAAATCTTGCTAATGAGAAAAAAACATCAGTTAATCTGAACTTTTGTTTCTTCTTGTCCTCTTTGGATTGTGAGATTTCGGTTGAGATTCATCAAGTAAGTTTAAGGATTCGTTTAGTTTTTTTTAATACCATAAGCATTTCTAGGACATACCTTTGAAACAGAAAGCGCCCAGTTTTTCACTCGGTAAGGGAAATCCGGTTTGGTTGAGGAAGCGGTACATAGTCCGGACTCCCACCTGTCCTCTGCCGCACTGCTGTCTGGGTACAGCGATGGGATAGCGGGCGCTGCCGTCAGACAGCCAGCCGAAGTCACAGCGGTCCATGCCGGCCCTCCATGCTGCATGCAGGTGACCCGGAGACGCTAAAACCGCTTCCTGTCTCTCGCACTCCTCCATGGCCTCAGCTAGAGTCATCTTAACATCAGCAGCAGTGAAAAGCACATCACCTGAGATCACAAACACAATGAGTTCAGTGCACATTCAGAACAAATAATGCAATCCCAGAATGCAGAATTAGTGCTGTCAAACGATTAATTGTGATTTACTGCAATCAAAATAATTTTTTTGACATAATATATGTATGTGTGTTATGCATATTTATAAAGTATATAGAAATACACATACATGCATGTATACACATAAAAATATATGTTGTGTTTATATATGATGCAATAAACAATATATTATTCATTTGAAAAAAATTTGATTAAATAAAAATATATACATTTAAAAAACAATACAAGTATTTATACTTTACAGTAATATTTTTTATAGTTTTGTTATATTTGTTATAACATCATAACATAATCATTTTTAGAATTTACATTTGTGTTTTATTAATTTTTTTTCGTATAGAATATAGCACATTACCACTCACCAATTTAGCCAAACATGAATTGATTTATTGAAAAATAAATCAATAAAAAATAATTGTAATATATGCGCACCATTAACATAGTTCACACTGGGACATTTTCCCTTCAAATTCTCATTACCGCCATAAAGAAACAACTATTTCAGCGTTGCCATAGAAACAAGTCATTTTTGCATGAGGACGTGAACAGCTCAGAGCAGCTCTCCAATCTGTCATCTCGTAATTATAGTAATTGTGACACGACGTGAACACAGCGCGAGTCCCTCGAGTGTTTCAAGTGAGTAGAAACCTGCTAATTTCTGAACTTACCCTGCAGTTTTCCTACATAGCAGTACACATCATACGTTTCAGAGGAATTTCTGAGTCCGTACGACCTGACTCCTGGCCTCAGTATCATATCACCGTGACAGCCTTCACGAGGCCTCGTTATGGGGTATCTGTGGAGAACAACCCTAGTGTTCAAAGATACGTAGCATGTACAGTATATCATAGCGTAAAGTCTGGAGCTGGAGAAATCACCTGACGGTTTGGTCGGCCAGCCATCCGGCGTCACACTGGTCAAATCCGTCCTCATAGGCTGAATGAAGCTGCTCGGCGGTGGCGATGGTGGCGTCCACATCAATGCAGGCCTGCTTGGCGTGCTGAAAATCTAGCGTGTAGCGACTGGAGCTTGCGCGGTAATGAAACACAACACCTGTGACCAAACAAAAATCAAGCTCATGAGCCAAAAAAAAAATTTAATTTGATCGCATCTTACACAGCAGTTTTAATGCTTTTGTTTGTGAAACACTTTTCATATACCTGACAAGATCACCATATACAGTTGAAAAGGTTGGGGTTTTGGAAAGAAATCTTTTTTTTTTATTCAGTAAGGATGCATTGAATTGCTCTATACTGGCACTAAAGATGTCACTCAAATAATCCTTTTTTTTCTCAATGATGACGATAATAAATGTTTCTTAAGCAGCAAATCAACATATCAGAAAAGTATCTGGAGTAATAACGCTGAAAATGTTGCTTTGCATCACTGGAAAAAATTACAACTTGAAATATATTTAAATGCGAAACAGTTATTTTAAATTGTAATAATATTTTACAATATTACTGTATTTTTTGATAAATAAGTGCAGCTTTGGTGAGCTTAAAAGATGTCTTTCAAAAACCTTTGAATGGTAATGAATTTATTCTATAATTTGAATTTCCCTCTAGTCAGGTGGTCATATGGTCACATGATATGCATATTTCACTTCATCTAACAACAAATGGGCTCAAATGGACAAGAAGACCACTTTTGTACTGAACACGGATAGTTTCAGCCACAACAACAAGCTGTTGTCTGGCAAACATGAAGAATCATTGTATTGTTCAACTATTTAGTTCAAATACTGAACCTGATCTGAATAATAATCACTCTCACAGCATTACACAGCATGAGTCTTCAAAATAGGTTTTTATAGTATCTGTGAGTGCTCAAAAACAGGCAGGGGGAAAATGGTACATGATTCAGCGCATGCAAGCACGGAAATTAAACAAAATAAACTAAAATGATCAATTCTAAGAGACTTTTACTGTGTATGTGCAAGCGTATGCATAAAGAAATAATGCATTTTTAGGATTTAACTGTTCCAGGGTTCTAAGGATAAAGCATGCAAATAAAATCAAATTAAATTAATCCTCAGACTTTTACTGTGCTGTTGAACAGCTAAATCATGAAACAAAATAAAATAAAAATACAGAAAAAGAAAATGTAATATTTAATATAAAATATAATATTTATCATTCCTTTTACTAACAACAAAACAAAACACTTCTTCAGGTTCCTAAATCACAGGTTTTTAATCAGACAAACAACATAAACTGAGGCATGCTGAGTTAAATGTTGAATGTAATACTGGAACACAAACGAGCAACAGTACTCGTAATCGTTGCTTTAGCAAACACTGCTAAGGCGTCTCAGAACAGGTCATGCAGTCTGCCTCTGTTATTTGCCCTTTTATGGGCTTTTCTATTCTTTTTTGGGTACATTAGCAGAGCTGCTGGCTGACGGGCCAGGTTCTGAACGCTCTTTCCTCAGAGGGATGGCAGTGTGTTTTTTGGGTAGGCTCTACCCTTGAGTGGCAATCAATGTTGCTCGGGCCCCAAAAGAGGGCACTGAGTGTATTTGGCAGGAAGGCACACGGCTCTCTACGGGCCTACAAACACTCCAACAGTACCGTCTCACCTGAGCCAGATGTGCTCATGTTTTACTGCACAACACAACGCCATAAACAAATACACCTATAAGATCTTCAGCACAGTTTCTGTTGGACGAATGCTATAATGTTTGAGTGTTGCTTATAAACATTCATTAGTGTATATTTGAATACACTGCACACTTTCAATTCTTTGCACGGCACTGTCTTGCAAGAAACCAAAAAAAAAACAAAACATTGTCTTTTCTATTACTTAGAAACACAATAGGGCCTTGTCAAGATTCGAGGGAAATCCAGACTCTGAAAGTGATTTTTCCAGACTCTAAAGCAAAATAATCTTTCCCTCCTTCTCTCCTGACAGGAACGCTGTTCCAGTTTGGCTAGCGATGACTAATTACATCATCACATGTGCTTAGGAGAGTAAAAAGTGCAGCACATCTGAGAGCCATTGCTAAACAACTTTGCCAATGGGAATCCTGCTGAAGGAAGTTTAAGAAACACCATTTTGCAACGTGACATATCTCCACACCAAACATGGTAAAGAAAATAAAAAGCATACTAATTTCTTCTATGTTTAAGTATAGATCACCAATGGAGTCAATAATGTCAAAAAATACTAAACTGATAAATAGAAAAATATTATTTTATATAAAGATCAATGTAAATCCAAGATCAATCTAATAAGTAAATATTTAATATAAATTGATAGAGTATTTAAAAAATAACAGTAGTATAATAGTATAATAATAATAATAGCATTCATATTAATACTAATTCATATTAATTCATTTACCCTTTTACTTTAATAACATAAAAAAAACTAGGCCAGGATTTAACTGGATCATGAAAACTAGCTTTACTTAAAATCTTAAAATAATATTATTTAATTAAAGAATTTAATAAGTATTAAGTAATATATAATTATAATTTTATTATACTAAAAATACAATTTATTGCAAAACTTCCATTTGTGGTATAATATTGAATGATATATCATATTTTCGGATGATGTTAGACAAATGTAGGGCCAGATGTAACTGGATCCTAAAAAGTGAGATCACTTGACCAATGAAACACTGAAATGATATGAAAAATAGCAAATATTTAATTATAACATGTGATAAGTATTTAAGAATATTTAATTATAATTAAACATTTTTACTTAACACTTAATAGACATTTCCACTATTTTTACTTTTATATATAAAAAAAGAAATTACCTTTACTATAGTATTAAAACTAAAAATATATAAATATTAATAAAATACATATATATATACGCAAATCTTTAAATATTTATTTAAATTTATTTATTTATTATAAATATAAATTATTATTATTATTATAAAATTGGTTTTAAAAGGCTATATATATATATAGCCTTTTTAAACCAATTTTAGCTCCAGAAAAAAGTCCTGAAAAGTAGCTGTTCTGTAATTAAATGTACTGTTGTTTGGAAGATCATGTGATTATAAAGGATGTATTGCTATCATCATTTGCGTAGAGAATGACTGACCACTGATGTCCAAGGTGATGGACTCTTGAGTGTCTTCGATGCCGTGCATGACCTCGCAGCGGTAAGTGCCCGCATCACTTGCCCTGAGCTTCTCTATGGTCAGTGACGCGTCACCCTTGTCCTCAGAGTGTCTGGGAACTGATACCCTGCCTTTAAACTCGGGCCCGATCTTGAGGAACCCGTTCTGGGTCACAATCACTGTGACTTCCTCATCACCCACGAGCTTAGTCCACTTGATGCGGAGATGGTCTGGGTGGGCCGTGGATGCAGTGGTGGAGGTGCTGGAGCTGCCGGGATGAGGCGAGAGGATGGAGAAATAGCAGGGCAGGACCACCTGCTCCGCCAAAGAGCCCCTCACCGGAGAACTCCTCTCCACCCTCATACTACGAGCAGAGTCTGCACACAAGAGCAGATGGAGAAGAGGAGCGTCAACATATCAGCTGCTGGAAGCTTTGAAACAACATATTCAACAATAATATTCTGCTTCCAAGAAGATTTAATATTTTACCATACAATATTAAAAGAGACATTACAGTTTTATAAACCAAAAACATTACAGTTCATCTCATACAGGGCTATTATCATTAACTATATATATATATATATATATATATACTATATACACACATTACTTGAATTTAAATAAGTATTAATTAAAAATAAATTACTTAGAATATTAGTAACTAAAAAAAAATGTTAAACTTTTTAAAATGCCATTTA
>JAUCNO010000002.1:11001307-11019563 GCA_032353835.1 Enteromius viviparus | reverse complement strand
GATAGATAGATAGATAGATAGATAGATAGATAGATAGATAGATAGATAGATAGATAGATAGATAGATAGGTAGATAGTCTGTGTAGGGCTCCATCCCAGTTTCTCCACTAAAATACTTTCTTCTATATTAATACAAATGTAAACATACACATAAAAATCTAAACATGAACATACATATTATATATAGGCTAAATATAAGCTAATTATACAAATATATATATATATATATATATACATATTATTAACAATATATATATATATATATATATTGTTAATATATATATATATATTTTATGATGAATTCAGTGAACCCATTTGGCCAGCAGCAGCCCTGCAGATAGTCCAGTTGAGCATGAGCTGCGTGGCCAGGAAGCAGGTACCGTATCTTAACAGGTTAAGTACTGATTGCTTTTGATTGAAAAGATATGTAAAATACGTGCTCCCTCTCAACACTGATTGCAGAGAGCTGACTCTCAGCTCCTAATGTTTTCTACCATCACAGATGTCCCATGTTTCCCCAATCAAGTCTGTGAATTTAATCACCACATCCATTTGTCAGACCCCAAGTTTGTGTTGTGGATTTGCCTCTGCGTATCAGATATGTTCATTACTGGTGCTGCACTTCAGTAATTTCCTAACAGATGCTTAATTTGACTGTTTTAACATATGCTGATCATTTGTACACGCATGAGGGGTCTGGCCATGCAGAATCCCCACACATGTTGAATGTGCTGTCAGAGGTGTCGATGGGGCTGTCATGAGCTAATAAAACCATCACGGAAATAGCATCACTGTGTATATTTGACCAACACATCTGTGTCAATAATGGCTCTTCAGTCAGAAAGCCACTCTCAAATGCCAGTCAAGTTTGAAACCACCTCCCCATTAGTCTTGCTGGTAATTTAACTGTGGCACAGATGCAAGCGAGTTTATGGGCTGTATCTTTTGATGGAGAAGAGGGAAAATGTCTGCCTTTAAGAGACAGAGAAGCAAAACTGGTGATTTTTTTTTTTTTGAAGACATCAATGGTGGATTAATGTGCCGCACAGACCCATTAAGCTCCATAAAGGGAAATGAGGGGTAGTAAATAGAGATCTTTATGTGTGTCCAGACAAAATTGTAAAGAGGAAGCAGAAGCTTTTAGTGGATCTCTAGACAGTTGTCGGATTTGAGTTCCTTGATGTTTTAGCTTTAAATATATCCTCTTGAAAGTACTGTATTTGTCTGATAAATTGTCTGAAGTTTTGAAGAAAAGCTATATTCATTTAAGAGTATGTGAAAAATGTAATATATTATTTATGTGATTCATTTTAAAAACATTCATGCGTATTGAATATCAGTATATGACTTACTCGATCTCTCTCTGTATAACATCTGATCAGCTACAAAAACCATTTCCTTACCATCTCTGAGCATCAGTCTATCAGCTATCAACTGACCTCATGCTTAAAGTGACGTAGGCTCATTCTCGAGTGTCAGACGTTGATTTTGAAGTGCTCCTGATCACTGACAGACAAGAACATATTTCATCTCGAGTCCCTGATTAAAAGAAAAATCAATTCCCATGTCCACATTCAGGAACTTTTGATCTGACAAGAAAGCAACCTTTAGTTTAACAGTTTCTCCAGATCATGACAAATCAAGACTTCATGGTTGTTTGACCTTTTGACATCAATAACAAAAAATATGGTGTTTTTCTAAAACGTTTGACAGACTTGTTGTTTATTTGGTTTGATTGCTTAGTTGTATTTCATTATCTGCATTTAGCATTTTATCTTTCCCTGCTGTCTTGACCTCTGATCCATTTTTGTGGAAAACCACTGGTGTAAAAGACAAGATTGTTGTCTTAATGCATGCGACTGAAGATTAGGCAGTCTTCTCCTGCACAGGCCGACGCAAGACCTTGTCCAACAAGGTGAGGAGCATACCAGCAATTTGCCATGCCGCCCGTGTTATTGCAATATTCTGATATCCATCAGTTAGCCACCCAGAATGAAAGATGGATAGGCATTTTTGCGCTGCAGGCGAAATGTAATGCTGGGTATTTTTCTTAATACTGCTTCCCCGCTGACACTTTCAAGCTGGCCAAGGTGTGATTGTAAAAAGCACAGAGTAATGATAGGCATGAATCTATGTCAGCCGCCATCATTAAGGCATACCCTAGAGATTGCACGGTCATGGCTATAGCCGTTTCTTACACCCTGATCTTAAACAATAACACTTCCGTGAGGATAAACAGCAAGTAGTTCCATCTTTCTCACATGTGCGCACACACACACACATAGACAGCAATTTAAATAGTGGTTCATCAGCATTTAATTTATCAGTACCATGCAATTATCTGCATGGAAGCGTAATACTTCCTGCGTGGGCTGGTGGCGATCACGTGATGTGGACCTTGGAGTGCCTCAAAGGAGGTTGTAATGTTTTTTTCACACGTGACTGTAATTATCTGTAATTATCTTCTGCCCTCTGTTTGGGGAAAATGATGACACTTTGTTTGGATAAAAACCTCAAGGATTCACCTTCAAGACGCACAGTACAGAGAATCTCAAAACCTGCAATTTTCCCAGCTTTGGAGGTTGACAATTATAGATGTCTCTCCAGGGTTTGCTTGTTTGAGTTGTGCTTGAAATTGACATGCGAAAGGTGCAAATCAGTCCCTTTGTATTTTTTCAAACGTAAGTCTCTGTTGCAGTTGTCATAATCCAGTTGATAACTCTTATCTTCTTTCTTCTTTGGAGAAATGATATTAAAACTTAAACAGATTCTCTACAGTGAATGGGTGCCGTCAAAGTCCAAACAGCTGATAAGAACATCCCAATCTTGTATTGAAACAAATTCACCATTAAGGCATATTTATTAAGGCACATACTGTATATAAGGCAACTTTAAACCATAATTTATGGTCAAAATATGAGTCCATCAATCATAATAAAGCTTCCTCAAATGAAAGAGTTTTCACAGAAGAAAGCAGTATTGTGTATAGAGTACTTCTTTAAATCTTTATATTTTCTTTACCAATACAAAGTTTTTTAATTTCGTAAGACATTAATTGATAGACTGGAGACATGGATTACTTGTGGAGTGTTGGAATGTTTTTATCAGCTGTTTGGACTCTTATTCTGACGGCACCCATTCACTGCAGAGCATCTAGGTGAGCAAGTGATGCAATGCTATATTTCTTCAAATCCTTTCCAATATATAACTCATCTGCATCCTGAATTTTCATCAAATTTCTGATGATCTGTTCCTTTAAGTTGCATTTGTTAGTACGTTTTGTAGTGACTATGTCGATCTCTTACTCTTAAACTCTTGTTCGAGGCTATAAAACATATTTCTATAAAACTTCCCCTCTCATTATTGTACTTCAGCTCTAGCCAACTTTGTAGGACGAATTTAATGATCAGATGCCATGTTTCATTACTGCAGGCTGTGAATTTAATGCACTCTAGCTCGAGGGCAGCTTTGACCGTCACAGACAGTTGTTTATATCAGACTTGCACCTGGTTCCAACTCTCCAGCTAATCTTAACATAATTGTCAACTTTCTTGAGATAGTCTTGATATTTTAATAAAGACAAAAACAATTCCATAGTTTTAATTTGCCAAACTCAAGCCTCAAATGCACCTTTTTAAACATGAGTTATTTGTTTACTTTAATACAAAGCTAAATATTTGGATCTACATTATTTAGAGCTTAAGATTTTTTTTAATGATTATTACTGCAGAAAAGTTGATTGATTTACATTTAGAATTTTTACAAAAGATTGATTGATAAACTTTTTCATGTTTTTTCATGTTCAATTTTTCCATCAAAAAATTCTGAAAACACGTATGAAAAGTTGATTTTCTCATTATGTTATCATGTTTTTAATGTGTTTGTATGTGTTGTCACGAATCGCGGCAGGGAAGCGTGTGAGTTCATGTGCAAAATGCTCAGGGTCAAAAAGAGACAAAATCAAACACTGGCAGACAAAAACCACGTAGGCAGAGACAAAGAGTAAACGTAATCCGAAGCAAAGGCCAAATACCAGAAAATCAGTGTCCGAAGGAGAAGGCAAGGCAGAGGTCCGTGGAGAAGCAGATGTTGACAACGAGTAAATCCAAACAGTGAAACAAACAAGATACAAGAACACGAATGACAGGCAAAGACCAAGGGCCTGTTCCATAAAACAAGTTTACCAAATAAGCCAGGTTTATTTCAGTCAGTCTGACTTATTGTCAGTTAATTTAGTTTGAAATAAGTCAGGCTATCTGCTAAAAGCCTGGCTTATTTGGTAAACTTGTTTTATGGAACAGGCCCCAGGAAGTATAGCATCAGAACGTTAACCACTTATTATAATTTTAGACATGCAGACATGTAATTTATGCGAGATCAGAGAAGATAGCTGAGTGAATCTCTTCCCACATGAATGACAGCGATGCAGCTTCTCTCCAGTGTGGATCATCATATGTTTGATCAGGTATCTTTTTTGTCTGAAATTCCTCCCACACTGATCGCATGTGTGTGAACCGGACTCCTCTCTAGTGTGTATAACCATGTGTCGATTTAGCATTTCTTTTCGTCTGAAGCTCTTCCCGCACTGATCACACGTGCACGGCTTCTCTCCAGTGTGGATCTTCTCATGTATTCTCAGATAATCAGACCGCTTGAATCTCTTGTCGCAGTGTGAACACTTGTAAAGTTTTTGTGTTGCATGCACAGTCTGGTGCACTTTCAGTGCATAATATGCAAAAAAAGTCTTCCCACACTGAGAGCATGCATGATCCTTCACACCGCTGTGTCTTTTCTGGTGTATCTTTAATGCAACCATCAGACTAAAACTCTTTCCGCATAAATTACATACGTAAGGCTTCTCCTTCCTACGTAAGGCGTCCAGTAGAAATCCTCCACTGCTTTGGTCACAGTTTTCCAGTCTCTTTCTAGAATGAATAAGCAGATGTTTTTTAAAAACACCATATTTGCCGAAACACTTTCCACACTGGTCACATCTGTACGGCTTCTTTCCAGTGTGGATCCTCGTGTGCATGTTAAGGTTTGATTTTTGTGCAAAACTCTTCCCGCAGTGATCGCACGTGTACGGCTTCTCTTGAGTGTGGATCCTCATGTGCATGTTAAGGTTAGATTTTTTTGAAAAACTCTTCCCGCAGTGATCACACGCGTGCGGCTTCTCTTCAGCGTGGAGCATAATGTGTTTGTTAAGGTTTGATTTTTGTGAAAACCTCTTCCCACAGTTATCACATTTGTACGGCTTCTCTCCAGTGTGGAGTCTCGTGTGTATATTAAGGAGTGATTTATTCCTGAAACTCTTCTTGCACTGAACACACGTGTATGGTTTCTCTTGAGTGTGGATTTTTAGGTGTCCAGTAAGGTATTCTTTCAGCCTGAAGCTCTTCCCGCACTGATCACACGTATACGGCTTTATTCCAGCGTGGATCCTCAGGTGTTCTTTAAGCGTTTGCTTACGTCTAAAACTCTTTCCACACTGATCACAGGTATGCCTCTCTTCAGTGTGGAGTCTCACGTGTTTCTTAAGGTTTGATTTTTGTGAGAACTTCTTCCCACAGTGATCGCACGTGTGTGGCTTCACTCCAGAGTGGATATTCATGTGTTGATTAAGCATTTGTTTTAGTCTGAAGCTCTTCCCGCATTGATCACACGTGTGCGGCTTTACTCCAGTGTGGATCTTCTCATGCATTTTCAGATACTCTGGTCGTTTGAATCTCTTGTCGCATTGTGAACACTTGTAAGGTGTTTCTGTAGTGTGAACTGACAGGTGCGCTTTCAATGCATCATGCCTAAAAAAAGTCTTCCCACACTCAGAGCAAGCATGATTCTTCACATCACTGTGTCTTTTCAGGTGTATATTTAATGCAGACTTCTGGTTGAAAATCTTTCCACATAAATTACATGCGCAAGGCTTCTCTTTCAAGTGGTTCTTTTGAAATGTTCTTCTCCTTTGGTCACATATGTCTAGTCTCTTTCTAGAATGAATAAGCAGATGTTTTTTATAATCACCACTTTTTCTGAAACTCTTCCCGCACTGATCACATGCGTGTGGTTTCTCTCCAGTGTGGGTTTTTAGGTGTTCATTAAGGTAATCTTTTCGTTTGAAACTCTTCCCACACTGATCACATGTGTGCTTCTTTCCAGTGTGGAGCATCATGTGTTTGTTAAGGCTTCCTTTTTGTCCGAAACTTTTTCCACACTGATCACAGGTAAGCCTCTCTCCAGTGTGGGTCCGCATATGTTCTTTAAGGTTTGCATTTAGTCTGAAGCTTTTCCCGCACTGATCACACGTATATGGCCTCTCTCCAGTGTGGATCTTCTTATGTATTTTCATATATATTAACCGTTTGAATCTCTTGTCACAGTGTGAACACTTGTAAGGTGTTTCTGTAGTGTGGACTGACAGGTGCGCTTTCATTGCATCATGCGTAAAAAACGTCTTCCCACACTCAGAGCAAGCATGATCCTTTAGACCCTTGTGTCTTTTCAGGTGCATTTTTAATGCACCAATCTGGGCAAAACACTTTCCACATAAATAACATACATGAGGCTTCACTGTTGTATGAAATGTCAGGCGGTCCTCCAGGAAATTTTGTTTGAACGAAAGACTCTCTTCACACTCAGGCCATGTTTTTTCTCTTCTTGTCAATGAAGATATCCTGGATGCTTCTTCAGTTTTGACATGATGGTTCTCCTCCGCTTTAATCAGCTCTTCAATCTCCTTGTTCTCTTCTCTTATATCTAAAATGAAAGTTAAAATGTTTAGTAAAAAAAAAAAAGCTTTAGGAAAATCTTTAAAAAGAGAGAAGTGGGAAATATCACTAAATGTTTAGCAAGTAAAAGACAAATAATAAAAAAATAGAAAATAAAAACTACATTCAAACATTGTGAGCCAGATTTTTAAATAAAACCATAAAAATGGGCTTATGCAACTGTGCATAACATAGACTGTGTAATGCTGCGTTCACACCAGACGCGAATCAAGTGTTACATGTTAAGTGATTTACATGTTAAGTCAATGCAAAGATGCGATTAGACATCTTGCGGTATGATTCGCGCAAATTAAGTGGAGCCAACGGGCCGATTCATGTGTTTGATGCGCCTGACGCGTGATTCACACAAAACACTCAAGTTGAAAAATCTGAACTTTGGTGAAAACGCGCTCCGCGTTAACCAATCAGGAGCTTGCTCTAGTAGTGACTTCATTATTGTCAAGCGGAGGCAGAATTCCAAAACTATGGAGGACAAAATCATCATCGCTGTATGTGGAGGAACTGTACGACACATCTTCGTACTTTTATCGAAACAGGAATGAAAAGGAAATAATACTAGATTCATTAAACCAATGTTTGCCTATTAGATATACACAAAACCAATTTTACCTCATGTTTGACCACCACAGAGACTGGGAGCACCTGGCCGAAGCCCCTCCCATGATGCAAATTTTCATGCGCGAATAAAGCGAGTACACTTAAAATGTTCAAGCGCCCATTTACGCGCGTGTCGTGTCTGGTGTGAACATACCTTAAGACTGTATGTTAAGCAACTCTTTCAAATATGAATCTCAAGAATGGTGTTTGCTGGAAGCTATTCGAATCTGAAATGACCCTGAGGCTACCATCTATCTCCGTAATCATTGAAGCTTGCATCTGCACTTTGTTGTGTATGATGACAGAATTAGCCAAGTCAAGAATTTAGTCAGCAGTAAACTTAGAAAATGCTCGGAATAATACAGCTGCTCAATGAAACGTAACTCTCCTTCCTCTCTTTGCTATCTCATAATTGGCCCGGCCCAAAAATTTCCTTTTTTTTATCTAAGAAAGATGAGCTCAACATCTTCTCACTGCTTGAAGATTCTGCTTTTTATTGTTTTGTGAATTAAAACCCACAGTGTCTGAGAAATGTTTAGAATGCCGAATATGGAAACGTGAAAATTCCGGATGAAACACAATTTAAAAACCGGGAAGCTTGTGAGTCACTGTCTCATTAGCATCATCAGAATAGCCCCATAGCCATCAGGGGTTTAATATGAATGTTATGAAGCGACGAGAATACTTTTTTTATTTCTGTTGTCATTCATAAAACATGTTTACCAGGAATCACTCTTACTACACTTCTTAAATCCTGATTTATAAATGACTTTGTCTGATGAAGTACAAGTATCTAACTTGCTCTAAAAAGGCGATTATATCAGTATTTTTGGCTCATTCAGTGCCCTCTCTGCATCTGACTAACAAACGATGAAGATATAAACAGACCAATTTTGAACATACTCAAAAGTTCAAACAGTCAGTAAGTGGCAGGTGCTTGGAAACGCTGTTTTGTAAATTATGTAATGATGAGTCCGAGGTAACTGACTATCCTTTCTACCTCTAATCCTGCTTTCGAATCACTGATAGAGTCCTGATCTTTGTCAAGTTTACATACGGCTGAAACACCTATCTTCACTGAGCACTTGTCATGCCCTGTGATATTTACCTGTTGGCTCGTCACCACAGCACAGAGGAAAAGCGAGAGACTTTATCAACGACCTGAGTGAAAGTAACATACTATTCTGACACTCACCTGTATTTATTTCCGTGTGTTAAAGGGGCGAATAGGATACGGAGCTTTCAAGCCCAGTGAATCACTCTAAAGCTCTGTTCAACAAAGTGCAACTTGTGCGGATGAAGAGGAGCGACCCGGAGATCACTGTGCAGACGGACCAGGGACCTTCAGTACCTGCCTGAGTTTATTATATCCCCTGCCTTTCAGTTCTACCCCAACCTTTTACGATTATCAATAAATTCCACAGTTTCCTTTGATCCTGCCTCAACTGTCTTGTGCCAGAACGTTACAGTTATTCAATTACAAATAATACAATTATTCAATATTAAATAATACAATTATTTAATACAATTATTCAATCCAAATACAATTTATTGTTGTAATTGTTTCCGAAATTTGTCTTGGATCTCAAAGCGTAACCCATTCAATAGTGCAGTGTGAAACCGGCGTGAGGGAGGCGGATCTCGAGTGCGAGTATTTAAAAATGCTCCTACTACTTTAAAAGCTGACATCGGGGCACATTTCGGCTTTTATGAACAGAGCTACTGTCTCAGGTTGGCTAGGAATGGTAGGTATCAAATAAAGATGTAGTGCTTGTCACAGATAATGCGTCAAAATGTTCGGAAACATTCCCTCACGTAAAATGCTTTGTGCATACAGTGAATTTGGCATTGCAGCACGCACTTAAAGTGGCCACGCTCTCCCGGTTTTTGACCAAAATTCTTCCATCGCAGCACCACAGAGAACCACTGCCGGAAAGTCAAACAGCAATAGCTTGTCTTGAGAAATCACAAGCTGATAACTGATGTCTCAGTGTCTCCCATTGCTCCTCTAAATGCTATGTTGGTTTATAAATTATAATTTTTATGTTTATACGTTTGTTCAAGAAGTGTGTTTTCATTGAGAAGGTAAAATTAAAGGTTTAGGCTGTTTGTGTTTATTAAACAAATGATATACATGTAAATTAAAACTGAAAATTGGGTATGCAGTGCATCGTCAATGCATTGTGATGCATCGAGATATTGTATTGAACCGAATCGATGACATAATAATCGTAATCGAACTGAACCGTGAGACTAGTGTGATTCACACCCCTACCTATTACCCTCATGTCGTTTATCCCATGTACGATTCATATTAAAATGCAAATCAGAACCGGTTAGCAGGAGGGCAAAAAAAGAATGAAGTATATGCACCAACCTATTGGTTCTTCAGTATCTTCCTGTTTTATTCGGCAGGGTCCTGGATCAGTCATATTTCAGCTTTCTTTCATAAACTCTTTTGTAAACTCTTTTTGGAGGAGCTGAATTCCTGTGTGGAGATCTACCAAAATGAAAACAATATCAGTTATGAAATCGATGCTTTCATTAACAAACTCAACTTTTTGATGCTTATCCATCTATCAAAATGCAAACTTATTTAATTTGCTTTAATAAAGAAATAAACGTACATATTTTACAAATTATACATTTCTAGACTTTCTAATATTTGACAGACAGGTATATAACCTGTTGTGAACACTTTCCCAAAGACTAGGAGACGTTTGGAGATCTTTCAGCATAAGTTACTCGTTTAGTTATTTGTTAAAGTCATCTGACTAAGGCTTGATACATTCACGACTAGTTTATATACATTTCGAGGAGGAGGAGTACAGAGAGGTGGAGACAATTTTGCCATGGCATTACAGAATAATACACATGTTAAAGTCAGACATGTCCCTTAGCCAGCTGTTTGGCTCAGGACACTTTAAAATGCTTTAACAGATCAAGTCAATGTTTGAATACACTGACAGCTCAGATCATGCAAGCTGCTAATGGTGGATATTTTGATGAATCCAAAATGTAAGTATGTTCTATGTATAAAATAATGTTTTCGTAGTTTGTGTTGTCCCTTATCAATACAAAATGTATATATGACTATATTGTCCAAAATCCCACTTTTCTAGGGCAGTGAACCAGTAGACATCATTATACTTTGCATTAAAACTTTAAATCCATTACATTTTCTATTGTGTGTTTAGGACAGGGTTCTATTGTATTTTAATGTTTTTCTTTTTTATTTATTTTTAGCAGGACTGCTTGACTATGTACAAATAAAACAATAAATTTTTCACCAGCCGGGTTGTAATAACCTGAGCGATGGGTTTGTGAATTTAACACAATATAGGTACACCAGTGCAAAATAAATCTCTTCAACCTCTTTCTGTCATCAGCCCACGAGGATTTTGCTGGGTTTTAACGCCTTCAGCAAACAAAACAAATGATTTGTCCGTGATATTTCGGTAGGTATATGGTTGGCGAACCTATACTGCTAGACTACATTTATATAAGTTAGCCGACACCAGAAAGGAAATAGCAAAAAAACCATAACAAGCTTGCGTTTTATATTTGTATGTTATAAAAACATAAATTACCTCAGAAGCCTTACAGCTGTGTTATGGCTCTAGCGACAACTTCTTCTTCTTCTGTTGTGTTTAATGGCAGCGCGATTCTGCCACCTGCTGGAATGAAGTGTGAAGCCTCGATGAGCGGAAAGAAAACATAAAGCCTTTATTAATGTTATATATTTGTACACCAAATGTATATGGGTGATTTTATAATTGGGGGTACATTTGGTGTCTCCACAAAAACAAACTCATTATTTTTTTTCTACTTTTTTTTTTTAATGGTTATATTTTTTGTTATTTAAATTTATTTATTATTGTTCTTTATGAACTGCAAGACGTGCAGTCTATAACAAAATATGTATTTATTTTAAAAGTGTCTTAAATAGCTAAAAATCATGATTTCTTTTTGTCTGCACTAGTAAGTTGATTTTTTTGTGATCATGCATTAACGTTCAATAAAAATATTTTAATAATATTTTCTTTTGGCAACAGTTTATTCATTTTATTTATTAAAGCCCTAAATAGTCACTTACTTAATTTTTCAACATGAAATTATTAACAATTTTTTTTTTTTTTCTTGGAAAAATGTGTGTCCCCAAATCTCAACTCTGTTACCACATCATATTTTTCCTTTAAATTGCTGGAATTATCTCTCATTGTATTGTGGAATTTACAGGAAATGATGTCACTTTCACACACTGATAAGATCTGAAATCCTGAAAAGTATCTGTGAAAATATTTGAATCTAAAAACATCTCACACCAAGAGTTGTGTTACCACAAAAGGATAACAGAATGAATTACGGATTTCACATTGGGTAATTTAAAGCCCTTTCAATCATGTTTTATTAGTGCCATGTTTTCTTAGCATTTATGCCAGAAAGTGGAGTTTTTTTGGAAAAAAGTTAATTAAAATATAAATTCAGTTACACTATTGTCCCCCATTGTAAGTTTACCTAAGTAACAGAGTTGACGGTGACGATAAATGTACCTGCAATTTTTGAATGAGTAAATATAGGCTATATATATAGCCTATATAAATTTATTTTGATTATTCTCTTTCTCTAATACATTTACCCCCAGTTTCACAGACAAGGCTTAAGCTAGTCCCAGACTAAATTGCATGTTTGAGCTGTCTCAAAATGAAAATATCTCGCTCTGACATATCTTAAAACATATCAGTGTCATTGTTCTGTGTTAAGATGCACACCTGTGATACTTTCTTATAAGGCATTTTTATAAAAGTTGCTTAAATATCTTAATTTAACTAAAGCCTAGTCCTGGCTTAAGCTAAACCCCATTGTTTGTGAAACCAGGCCTATATGTTTAATCATTTTTTGATTCTTTAATATTTTTTGCTATATTGTTTCTCTGCTTTAAATGTAAATAATATTAATATTTTTCATATCATATGTAGATAATGTTGTGATGCCTAAATTCACATTTATCATATAAATGAAAATTCTTAAACAAGTATAAAATATATAATTTTTACATCTGCCATTTAACTGCTGCCATGACATATGCTAGGTGATTATCAATAATAATTTGAATATCTTCCATTATTGATGATTGTCCATCAACTTATCATCCAGAATATTAACATCACAGCATCCTTGTAGCGTTTTAAAGGTTTGGACAGGCTATATTTATGTAAAGAAGAAGAAGAAGAAGAAGAAATTGTAATGAGAATACAGAATAACGCCTTAAAAGAGTCCAAAACTCACCATCTTTGGTTACAGCAGCGCTGCAGGCGCAGACCAACCAGAGGATGAGCTTAACGTCCAATAACATCTCAGTTCTGTAAATAAAGATATAAAAGCTTTTCATTTTGTAAAAACCAGTCGCGAGTTTAGTTCGTTTTGCATTTGCAGCTACAGTTTACTCTTAAACGTGGGTTGGTTGTCAAACTGCTTGTGTTTAATGCCCGTCTATGTCTTTGTTCCAGGTCCAACTGGGTCTTTAGACACCCACTGCTTGTTTGCTTCCCTGTCTCCCTTTATCAATTCAATTTATGGCTTTGCCATCAGATACAGAACCTGTTTATGAAATCGTCATTCATAATTAGCGGTTAAAAGGGTGTATATGTTACATCTTAATATACAGGACAGTCCTACTTTACTCCTTCCTCGGAAACACAAAGCTCATTTTGTGACAGCTGTGGTGATAATCACACACGCCCTATATAGTACACACTATCAAACACTAGAGAGAGATAGCCGATATGAAGCACCTTCACGCGACAATTAACGTTTCCGTGAAGATCTCCAGCGCGCTAATGAACGCAAATCAATCACCTCAGACCAAAAGAAAAGCTTGTCTGAATTCAGCTCACATTCTCAGCTATCAGCGTTAAATCAGAGCTGCTGTTAGTTACAGTGATACTGATGAGATAATGATAAGTGGATCTCCTGCGAAGATGCCAGAGGCAAACAAAGCTTCAGGGTGACAGACAAGCTCTGACAACACAATCAAATGAGAAACAAAGAGAGGTAAATCTGCTCTAATATCAAAAGACGGTGAGAAGAACATGGTCAAATTGATATGTAATGGACACTGATCGACATCAATATCAATAATTTATCAATTAGGACATAATTGTTTTTTATAGAATAGAATAAAATCAAATAGAACTTACTTTTTCCTTCAGGCAGCCTTATCTATTACTGATTCCCCAAAGGCAATCCCTCTCAAAAAAGTGAAATATCTCTGATGCTCCAGTAGTGAGCTTCAGACTTCGGTGTTCTTTCTTTCCCTGGTGCCCACGAAAAGACTGGAGACATGAGCCGGCAGTAACTTCAAATTCCATGTCCACCCATGATTTCGTCAGTTTTCAGAGGAGGGGCAGAAAGTGCCCACCCAAAATGAATCTGATCCATCCTGCTGAAGAGGAACAGAGATGCTCTGCGCTCTTCGAGTTGGTGCAAACTAGAGCACTGAGCAATTAATTAAATTGAACATGTAGGTTGGGCTGTAAGCAATTAAAAAAGAAACAAATGGGTGTTTTCCCTTACTAACTTTATTATGAATGCATTGCGCACAATCGTCTAAAAAAATCTGCGCAAAATCCTATTTAGGGTAGAACTGCGCGTGCCCGTGGGAGCTCAAATAATAGACAGTCTTCGATTCAACTTTGCAAATCAAATTAGTACTCATTTTACGGATTAGATATGCACTGAACATCGGCAGTCCTGACCAACAAGCAGCTCTCTGTATTACGCGGAGTCGTGCGTAAAAGCGCATCTGTATCTCACTGCGCGGTCTGACAGAGCATTGATAATCAGACAGAGAAGGTGCCGATGGAGTGCCTGGGTTATTAAGGGGGGTGACCGGGACCGAATTAGTTTTGTGAATTGATGTGAACTGGCCAACTCCACTTATAAGAGTTTGCCTGAGCTTTCCACACGGGGGAGAGACAGCACCGTTACCTCCTCGAGAAAAAAACCTGCAATAAATTATTGCACTGTGCGTAAAATTACAAAAAGGTGTAAGGCTGAAATGCATACCTAGTTGTTTAAAATTTTAAGGTGGTTTTAATGTGTTGTGTTCATCAATGCTGCATTTATTGGATCAAAATATATTTTAAAATGTTACTACAAATGTTAAATAATTTTCTATTTGAATGTATTTTAAAATTGAATTTATTTCTGTGATGCAATGCTGTGATTCAACATCATTACTCCAGTCTTCAACGTCACATGATTCTTCAGAAATCATTCTAGAAACATTTATGATTATTATCAATGTTGAAAACAGTTAATATTATAATACAGTAATATTTTTTGTGGAAATCTTGATGCTCATTTTACAGGATTCTTTTTTAAACAGCATTTATTTGGAATTGAAATCTTTTGTAACAACATAAATTTTGATTTCAATTAAAATTCTTCCTAAATTCAATCCTTGCTAAATAAAGGCAATTCTTTAAAAAAAATAAAAATAATAAAAAGGTTATTACATCATAATGCAATTTTCCACCATGTATGTGGTTGCATGTTTAATGTTAAATCTTGTTAAACAAAATGTAACTTTTTATTACATTTTCTATGACTGTGCTCATCGTTATTTTCACTTTTTCAACTTTATAACATTTTTTATTGTTCACCATTTTTGTTACGGGCATAACAAAAATGGTGAAGAACAAAAATGGTTTAAAATCAATTTTGATATCACTAATATCAATTAGGAATGAGAAAATCACATCTTTATCCACATTTATTATATTTATTCACACCTTATACAGTTAAAAATACACCAATTCATAATTTAGCTTTACTTGCCATTAAAAAGTAATGTTCTTCTTAAACTGTTATTGTTTGGTATAGAGCCGGTTCATATTTCCTATAAAAATACTCTTAAAAAGTACAATTGTATTACTCCTACAGTGTAAAACAGTACAAAAGTCATGCTCATCACAAACAGTCCTCGTTAGGCCCCAAAGAGGGGTCATATATCATCGAACAGGTCGTCTGGATCAAGGTTTGCAGCAGCGCTTGCTGGTTTCGGTTTGAGGTTGGACGTTTTGCTCGTCTCAGCTTTGGCCTCTTCAGTCGGCTTCTCTCTAAAATTACAAAGTGAAGGAACAACCGTCAGCAGAAGGTGAAGGTTAAATACATAGCAGGAGCTAGTATAAGTCATGACACTGGAGTAAAGTCTGACTGCTGCCTGATTACAGTGACCCAGTCAAGCCCAGTCCCACCAGGGGCTTCTTAAAACAGGGTCAAGACTAAACGCTGCACAGTTCACCCAGCTTCTGTCCAAAAAAATGCTCCTCTATAATCAGGCACATGCCGTGTGTTTTCAGCATAACACATTTACTGCATGCTAATAAAAGGTCACTTTCAAGGTGAATCTGACACTGATGTACATCCTGCTGGTTGATGGAATGAACACAATATGACTTTGGTTACTACGTTGTGACAAACTTAGCATGCCAGAAAAGCTTCCTCAGCATTAAAACAAGAAAAGAAAGGTTAATTTGCAGTAATTCCCACAGGATCCATTCTATAAGGGCTATAGAGAGCTTTTGTCTTGGTCACAGGGAAAATAAATGAGATTTATGGTCCCGTAAGCCTGTTAATTTCAGGATGTGCTGGGGATCAGGTAGCCTTTTAAGCAAAGCTTGTCCGGTGGTATACCAGAAAACACATGGACAGCACGGCTGGAACTAAACACACACATTAGACAAAGTAAGTTGCATAATATAACATCTAATTAAACTGACTAGATGAGTGTAAAGCGCAAAATAAAGGTTCTTCAAGCAAATGAAAGCAACCATATTTGGATGTAAGGGGTTCTGGAGCTCTGGTCAGATTAATACTGTACGATCTGTAAAACATTCAAAGAACAAACAATCCAGATCAGTTTACAGGAAAAGCCTTGAATTGGTTTGTGGTGATAAATGATTTCATGAGGAAACAGCTCATAGGGAAAAGTCTGACTAATGCAGGTCTGGACGGCATCTGAACTGAGAGCGTCACTCCCAAAATACAACACCTTAGCTACATATACCAGATAACTCACAAACAAATCTAAAATGACTAGGTAAAAATGACTACAAATTACTATATTTATGTATCTTATTAAATTTCTAGCATCTATTTAATATAACAATATGAAAATAAATAAGACATAAAAACAACTACTTTCATTAAATTCCTAAAAATAAAAATGGAATATTAAATAAAAATGAATACAGATATTATTAACAATTTAATAACAAGATAATTATTATATAAATATATTATATATATAAATATAAATATATATATACACACACATACATACACACACCTCTATATAAATAAATAAATATTAAATAAATAGAATTTTATAATAAAAATAAATCTAAGAAAAAGAATGAGTAAAATTAATAAGAATTAAATGCATTAAACACATATTCAGAGTTTTCAGATTTTTTTCTCAAGAAGATTAATATTTGTGGGCTTTAATAAGCCTTACTTTAGGGAAACGAAGTTCATTAAAGTTAACAGCGTCCACGTAAAGCATTCACACTCTTAAAGAGTCAAACTCTTCCTTATTAGAAACAGGTTTGAATCCAGCAGTGTCCTCTAATAATAATGCTGCTACAGGACCCGCTTTTAGAGGATCATGCTGAGGAGATTCCAGAAAGCCTTTAGGATCCTGCTGAAAACCTAAGACCTGCTTCAGAAAATATCTCCATAATAACAATCATGAAAAATAAAAAATATTCAACTGCAGTGAGCCTCATTTGCTCAATGAGAAATGCTTCAATTTTAAGGGGATTCACAAAGATTCACAAGACTGAAATGTTACTGCCACATCCACATACAGAGTCAAAAAGTCTAAACCACATGGAAAATATGAGATTTTCTTCATGTAAATCTACAAGAAAGACAATAGTAATATAAAACAATGAAGGAACATTTTGTTACCAATCATAAACGCAACACAAAACCATTTTGTTTGGAAGACTTTTGGGCCCCAAGTAACAAGGAATTATATTGAAATACAGATTGTGTTTCCAGGTACATGGTCCCGGTAGAATTACATCCGGAGACTCATCCTGCTGTAAGTGCAGTGCAGGATTCAAATACCTGCTTCTGAGACGTGCCATTAAAAAGCTGTCTGGCAAAAAAAGAAAGCCATTTTTAGGTGGGGTACACTGGGACTGAAGCAACAGAACAGAGAGGAAGTCTTTAAAAACACTTCAGAAACAGATGCCACATTCTGCTGCTACAACTAAATCCATTTATTAGCATAATCATCAGTGTCTATGAAACAGCATACTTTAAAGAGAATAATTCACAGGCTGGTTGATTGAGTTCAGTGAATAATTAAGATATAATTTAATAGTTCACCCAAAAACCTACATTTGTTGAAAATGTACTGTAGATGAGATTTACAGAAATGTAGTATTACATCACTTGTTCACCAATGGATGCTCTGCAGTGAATGGGTGCCGTCAAAAAGAGAGTCTAAACAGCTGATAAAAACATCATAATAATTCACACCACCCCTGTTCATCAATTATTGTCTTGTAAAGTGAAAATCTGTCTGTTAGAAACAAATCCATCATAAAGATGTTTCAAACTAATGATTGCAGCCAAAAAGTCCACGATTAATAACAACACTTTCTCCAGTGAAAAAGTCCATGCCCTGTTGTTTAGAACCGTTTTTGCCATCTTAAATTAATTACTTTTCCCTGGTGAAACATTATTAGTAGAACTCATAATAAGACTGTTGTGCGGAAAATTCATATTTGTCATTTTAATCCATATTAATCCATTTGATTCTTTAGAAATGATTCTATATGAGCTCTGTGTGTACC
>JAUCNO010000002.1:10930718-10945711 GCA_032353835.1 Enteromius viviparus | reverse complement strand
TAGGAAAAGGGACATCAGCTGTGTATGATTACTCGTTTCAGCGATCCTCTCGAAATTATGTTTAAACATTCACTTATATGTTGTCTATGGAATGTATGCATTTGAAAAATGTATACTTGTTTCAACACCTCCAGAGAACATAAAACGTTGTGTTCTAATTATGCTTTTGTAACTTTAACATAACCAAAACCAAAAAAATAACAAATGAAAGCAAACACCATTGAACATGCTAATCTCAAGTACACAGATTTGGAAAGATTTTCACACTATAATTGATCTTGACAGTTCTTAATTCAATTCTGGGTGACCTAAACCTTTAAGAATGGCCCTGTTTATGAAGCTACTTTCCCTACTGTGCTCCATGCATTTCTCTCTCTCCTCTCCATCATTCCTGTCTGTCCATTACAGCGAGATGCTTCGGGTAGGAGGCTGACCTCCTTACCAACACTGATACAGTCCCCTGAGAGACGCGTGCCCCATTTAGACATGCTGACTGAGGACTTTTACCGTCTTCTCTCAAACTCCGGACTCTAAACTCAGCTCCTCCTCGTCCGTCAGACGGTAAAGATTTCAGAGGGATTTGATTCCATTCAACTTTTAAACCGTGTCCTGGTACGGCACGCTACTTGGATGAGTAATGAAGAGAAATGTCAGACTGCAGGGAGACACAACAAAAAATATATCAGACTATTTACTTTGCTTATTAGATGCAAGGTTATACAAATCATGTTGGGCTTCGATTTCAGGCCTCTGAAATGTCAAAAATAGGCCAAACGTAGCCGCATGCTTCACAGTACCCGACCAGTGAGGGAAAACATATTGAGTCACACACACACACCTACGCAGCTGAAGACAAAGACTTACAGACTAATGTTTGAATAGCAATCCTTCCTATGCCTGCACACGCAGCTACTCTCATGATTTTTACAATGCCTTCAAAATGAAAAAAAAATAAAAAGAAATAGCAGCAGAGAAAAATATTGTTTGCCTTTTTAATTTTCTGAACAAATCCCTGTATATGAACAATTTTCCCATGTACAATGAATGGATGTTGCGTACATGCATCCTCTGAAAAAATGCAACTGGGTTCTCATGTCCGCTACAGTGATTAGATGTCAGATAATATGGATGGTGATACAAAAAATAAATTACAGTACACAGTATTTTGTGTATTTTCAGCATTGTTACTCCAATCTTCAGTGTCACATGATTCTTCAGAAATCATTCTAATATGCCGTTTTGCTGCTCAAAAAACATTTCTGTAAATCCATTTACAGTTAATTTTATTTAAAAAAAAAAAATTTTTCATTTAAAGCATAATGATAAAATTAACTAATCCCAAACATTTGAATGGCAGTACTTGAATTATACATTTAAACATTAAGAGCATTCTTCAGCTAACTTGTGAACTTAAAGACTTGGTGTCTTAAATACTCAAGCATTAAAAACAAGACTTCTGAAGCGTGTTTGGCCCCCTCGGAAACCCTCGGCATGTCCTCTGCACGTCCTCTGGGTCTGTGGAGTCTGAGACAGACATGAAGATCACAGCAGGTCAAATCAGAGGCGCTTCAGTCGGGAGCAGACACCTCAGTGCTGTAGCTCAAAGGGACGTCCAGTCCAACGACGGGTCCAACAACACTGAGCCAAGTCACGATGTAGTTCACCCTCCTGAGAACAGATGAGAATCAGAGCATCTACCCATACTGCAATGCAGCAAATTAAGAAATGATTATATCTAGTCTCTAGATCTATATCTCACTAGATATGCCAGATCTGATAATTAACATTCAGAGCTAAATGAGACAGATATAACACAATGAGATGATAAAAAATACCATTTTAAAATCTTATAAGGAATATTTCTATATTGTATTAAAAATATGCTGTTGATTGCCTTAGAAAATAATGTTGATTCATTTCTCATTCCTCATTTTAAAGTGCCCCTATTATGCCATTTCCAATATTGCATTTCATGCAATGTAACTGAATGTGAATGTAAACTATCTGGTAAGTTGTAAATCCGAAAGTGCATGATAAACAAAGTTTTTGTTTCCCAAAATAAAGCATCGACTCTATACAGCCTAAAAGAGAAGTTGGTAATTCAAATCACGTTTTCTGATGGCTACACGTCAAAGCGTAATCCATTTGCATAATTCCCACCTATGTTCTACATTGACCAGCCGAAAACAACTTGACCCCGCCCACAAACATGGAATTTTACTGACGACTGCTGACCAATCACAAAAGACTGGGCCATCTGACCAATCAAAGGACTAGGCTAACTGGAAGGAGGAGTTTAGAGAGACTGAATGTTCAAACAAACTGCTTCAAACTAGTCGTAAGAATTGCTGTAAAGTGAGGTGATATTAAACCTATTTTTAGAAAACAAAAGCCTTTTTTCACCTTCCATGCATGTAAACCTGTTGACGGAGACTCCAAAAACAATATAATTAATCTTAAAAATGGCATAATAGAGGTATTTTAAATGGAATCTTTTAGGGAAATTATTGTGGTGGGATTATTTTAAAACAAAACTCTTAACATTTATAGTTAAAATATTAAAAATAAGATGTAAAAGTCGTATTAAAGGAAAAGTTCTCCCAAAAATTTTAATTATCCCATATTTTACTCACCCACCAAAGCCATACAAGGTGTATATGGATATATAGGTGTACGACGCAGTACGTCTAGTCACAGGTCAGCTAAGAAGCTGAAACTCTGTGCTCTAGGTAGCGGTAATGCACCTTGAAGCTGTATGCCATCCACCATTAAAATCCAGAGAAGGAGGAGGAACTCAGTGCTCAGTCAGTCGTTAACGTTTTAATTTTAAAAACTACACGTTTTTGTTACAAAAACCCATCGATCTGCTTCAGAGAACATATGAAAAAAAGTCACATACACCTAGGATGGCTTTGTGGTTAGTAAATTATAGGGTAATATAAATGTTTTGGGTGAACTATTTTTTTAACCATTTTTTTATGGATGTTTCCCTAAGCTTGGTTCCCTAAGTTTATGGGGTGAAAAATAAATAAATAAATAAATAAAACTTAAACTAATAATTTATTAACAAAAATTAAACCATTGTTAAACAGTAAACCCTTATTATTCATTTATACTACAACATTTCATATATTTCTACATAATTAATGTCAAATCCCACCCACCGAAATCCACCGTGTGTTTGTGTTGGTCAACATAGTAATGTTTAAATCATATGCTTACATTTCCACAGCAGTTGCATATTGTCGGTACTTGCATTTCTTAAACATTTATTCACAGTGCTGTTAGCTTGGCTACTAGGATTCCATTAATGAGTCAAAAAATATACTTTTCATGGTAATCAACAAAATGCGTTAGATGTGTTAACCGAGCTCAAACAGCAGAGCATGACATAAACAACACCAAGGTTATAGGTTTGATTCCCAGGCAATGTGTGAGTTTCTCAACCTTGAATGCAATGCACTTTAAGTGGTTTTTGGAAAATAGCGTGTGATAAATGTAAATGTAAACAAGCACTGAACCCAGAATATTCATTTCACATAATGCATGACGACTACAGCTGCAGCAGGGAGAAACTCACTTGTTTTCAGCTTGTGCCAAATCCAGAGCAGGTTTCATAAACTCCTCAGTGCGACATGGATGAAGCATGAAAAACGGTTGGCCCAGTAAAGGATGTTCCTACACACACACACACACACACATAGAGAGATCGTTCAGCTCTTTGTTAATGTCTATTCTGACCTCATTTTTTATTAGGAACAGGTTCTCGCTGTCACACACTGTAACACAGCCATTAAACCAATGCCACAACATGTGTTTTTCCATCTTAACTCGATGTTAGCTAGTCACACGATACTTTTCACTACCCGAATTCAATTACGCTCAAAGCTTTGGATAAATTAAAAAGAAAATTACGAGGCAGACTTAAGCAAATCTGCCAATGCGACACATGGGCTTCATTGGCACCCCGCTGCTCTCGAATGAGTCTCACACACTGGAGGGCACTCATGCACAGCAGAGATGGAGGAATGTCCTATCCCATGATGCCACACCAGAGAAACCTAAACTACATCACAGCGAGATTATCATGGAAAATTTGAAGACATACTTAGGAAGAGGTTTGAAGCACAGGCAAACAGTGGCTGAATTAAGCTTCCCTTTTGAATCAACAAGAACAAATATCTACAATCAATTTAACTTCCATAACCTGATATAATATATATACATCAAGAAAACAATGACTTACATGTAAATCCAGCCTATGTGCTGTTCTATAATTAATATTGCATTCATTAATTTGTCAACTTTAATGAATAATTATCAATTATTTTATAATAAAGTTATATAGCATTTTAATATAATTGTAATTGTAATTATAATATATTATATAAATGTGTGGAAGGCTTTGATTCCACATAGGGCTGTGCAATTAATCGCAATCGCTAAAAAAAAAAAAAATCGCAATTTAAGCACATGCAATTTCGAAATCGCATAAGGCTGCAATTTTTTTCTATTAATTTATTCAGATTTTTATTCAGAATTTTTTATTTAGAAATGGCACAAAAAAAATTACTGACGCAATTACCTATCATATGTGCACAGATATGATGCATGCGCACTTTGTCAGTAAATGTTATTTCATTCATTGTGAAATGTTTTGTTATGCACTGAATACATGAAGCTTGTTTGAAAAAGCAAGAACAGTTGCCAAAATCGCTAATAAAATCGCAATCGCAATATTAGTTCAAATAAATCGCAATATGATTATTTTGTCCATATTGCATAGCCCTAATTCCACATCCCCTGGAGCTGTGTGGACTACTTTTTATTAAAGATGGATGAACGTTTTTGGGCCTCTAAATCTCAACCCCCATTCACTGCCAGTATAAAGCTTGGAAGAGCCAGGACATTTTTTAATATGACTGATTGTATTCATCCGAAAGAATAAAGGAGACTCGCTTGAGGGCGAGTCTTAAATCTTAATTAAATGAACACAATCCACTGCTGAAATAAATACGGTCAGTGTCTTTCTTTGATGAGTTGAAGTTCCTTTATGCATACATACTTAATAAAATGTCCACAAATCCAGTTCCTTTCTGCATAAATACTGACCGCACAAACACAGATGAGGAACACAGATGTCACAGAGAAACTACTGTTAGTTTGTGGGCATTTTGATGACACCGACACCGTTTTTAGGCATAGCTGTAGTCAAGTCCAGCTTTGTCGAGTCCAAGATGGTTGCTTAGCAACCGCAGGCGCTACGGGAGCGCAAGCATAGAGCGCAGGCTAGTACAGTACTACTTTTTATGCGCGACATGCGAGTGTGGTTTTGCTTTGAAGGAGAAAAAAAATATTGCTGGACTCGGCCGAGAACATTTGGCGAGTCCAATGACCAAGTCCGAGTGCACACACCAACGAGTCCGAGACCCTAGAAAAATGACTCGAGTACTACACCCCTGATAGCCTTTGTGCACAGGCAGCTTTGTACTCCCCTAGCTTCACAAAACTGTTACACAAATGCGTTGCACAAATTGGAATATCTGGGTTGTGCTGTTCTGTTGTAAGTAATCCTAATGATTCCTAACGCCATCTACTTTCAGAAGGCCAAATAAAGTGCATGTGGGGGCGTGTTTCAGCCTTCCCTTTTAGATAGAATAAATCCTTTTGTGGTAGACTTTGTAACTCTGCAGATCTTATATAAATTACTCTGGTAACACGGGAAGTGTTACAGCACAAATAGCTACATAACACACTAAAGAAAAGGAAAACGGAAATTGCATCATATGACCCCTTTAAAGTCAATCCTACAAGTCATTAAACAATCACAGTGAAGGAAGAGCATGCAACAACCTGAAGCCCATCAGACATTGCAAGATTTGGTAATCATTTATTTGGATAATCCACTACAGACATTCAACTGATAGTAAACCACTACATGTCAACTAGCAGCCACTAGAGTATTAATACACTATCTGCTTAATACCATCTAACACTTTAGTTTAATGGATCCACAACATAGTATACTATTAGAAATTACCCTAATAACCCTAAACCAACTATGAGGGTTAGTAGCAGGGTTCGTACACATTTCTACAGTTACATTTCCATGACTTAAAGATAAATATTCATGACTTAATAAACAGTAGTTCTAAGGCACTCACAAGGAATATGCCTTTATTTAAACTTGGCTATCCATTAAAAACATGCCAACATGTTTCGGGCCTCTGTGGCTTTCTTCAGGGCAAAAAATGCTGTTAGATTTGCCCTGAAGAAGGCCACAGAGGCTGATACATGTTAGTGATTATTAGCCACTTTTAGCGCCCACAGTACCTCTGCAGTGAGGGTTTCATTTCTGGACACAGCGCTCCAAATGGTCCCTTAGTCACCTGGGTGAAAAAGCCAGCGATCGGGTTGGAAGCTAACTGTTGCGCACCAATGATTTTGAGGAAATATATTAGCGGTTCATACCTGAGGGAAGTGATTGCGTGATAATATGTACACTTAAACCACTTCAACAAACCAAGCATTGTCGAAGATGAAGCTCTTTCTGCATAAATACTGGCCACACAAACGCTGATGACCAGTCCACAGTCCACTCCAGGAGAGAAACCAGTGTTCTCTAAGACACCGAAACAACCTACAACCAGCAAAATGCAACAAGACGATGAACGAAGGGCTGATGATGTGTACATGAATTTCGACGATGTAAACGGTCAATCTGGAAAGGAGATCGCAGACTGTAACACAACAAGAATCCAGGCATCCAAATTCTCAGGTACTGAGATTAATCATGAATGCATTTTATCACATAAACAAAACAGTCCAGGGTTAAAGGAATATATAATGTGAATAAAATGACTTTTGTTCATTGTCAGGAGGTGACTGTGTGCAGATGAGAAGCTTCAGAGCGTGTGAGGTGTGTTTGCTGCTTCTGTGTGTTATTCTGCTGACCATAGTGCTGTGTGTCCTTATAACTCGAGAGAGACAACTACCCAACAGTAACAACTTCACCACAGAAGAGAGAGATCAGCTACTAACCAAGATGATCGACTTAATTAAACTAAACGTACAGTTAGTTCAAGAGAAACATGAACTGACAAAGTTTTTTCAAGGTATTCTTTAACTACACTGAAACCCCACAAATATTCTACGACAGAAATCTAAAAATAATGTAAAAATAGCTGGTGTGTGACAATAATCAGCTGATAGTTTAGCTGGATTTTTGACAGATGGATGGATTTACCATCAATTCAGTCTTTACTACGTTTCCACGGAGATGAAGAACTGGACTGAGAGCAGAAGATACTGCACAGAGAGAGGAGCAGATCTGGTGATCATTAATGATAGCCAAAAACAAGTGAGTGAATCTTAACGTAACCGCATTTTGGGGACATTTTTACTGCATGGAAAATACTCATATTAAAATTGTGCTAAGTGAAAAAAAAAAATTAAGATGTCAACGAATCCTTTCAATTTGATCTGTACTCAGAGCAGAATAAGATACAATTCTTCGGATAAAAACGATATTTATTGTTATAAACAACATAGGCCTATAAACATCTAGTACAATTGACAGGCTTATTGTTCTTATTGTTCTGATCTCACCAGGGCCACAAATCCATTCTAATGTTGCTTGGGTATATTTGTAGCAATGGCCAAAAATACATTGAATGGGTCAAAATTATTGATATAAATTATTAGTAATATGCATTGATAAGAACTTAATATGCATTGGGCCTTTCTCAGCATTTATATTTTTCTGCACACTCAGATTACAGATTTTCAGGTCATGTACTGTTCTATCCTAACAATTCACACATCAATGAAAAGCTTTTTTATTCCACTTTAAGATTATTTATAAATGTAAATCTTGAAGAATTGATACTTTTAACTGGTTTTGTGCTGCAGTCCAGGCTCACATATTGTGTTATTTTTGGTTATACAGACAAGAGTTCGACATATATACAGTATCTATCGGATTTACTTTTACTTTTGCATATAATTAAAACAATACTATGCCTTTGTAACAAAGAAAACAAACAGGGTGTGCTTTTAGCCACACCACAAGTTTCCACAATTTTGTCTTGCGGCTATCAAAATTAAACGTTTTTTCCCCCCTTAATTTGTTAAGTAAGTTTTTTGTATAGGTCTATTTATTTTATTCCTATAATGTCTCTTTAGTTTGTTTTTCTCTGTTGTCTCCTGTTGTTTAAGTGCAAATCTAAACCTGGAAGGGAAATAAACACACTATTTAAAAATTAGCTCAGTCTGTGAAGATTTGTCTGGATTTCAGTGACTTTAGATGCATTTTTGATCTCAGAAAGTGGTCAAACTGTATTTTTCACTGTCCACTTGTCTTCTTAATTCTAGGTGTAACCAAGTCTTAGTATTTTTTCCCCTTTCAACCTTTTTTTAGGATTTTGTGAAGAATATATCCTGTGGAGCTCAAACCTGGATTGGTCTGACTGACAATGATATGGACGGCATTTGGAAATGGGTTGATGGCAGCGCACTGACATCTGGGTGAGAAATCACTGAACTAATTATTATATTTACATAATAATAATCCACACAGTATGATATTAGACAGAAAACAGCACTGAACTTCTAATGATGATCTGTTGATGCAGGTTTTGGAGGCCCGACGAGCCCAATGGACATTTAAGAGAGAACTGTACTGTCACTCATTCATCAGGATGGGCTGATTATTCATGTGCTATCTTCTTTAAATGGATCTGTGAGAAGAACTATTTTAAATGACTATTATATCCAGTACATGTTTATTTTAAGTGCAAGTCCATGCATGCAAGATCATGATGTTAACCAGGTTTCCTCTCACTACCATTAATACTTTTTATTAGTAAAAATCTTGAATTTTTATGTTTGAAAAATTCATTTTTGACTATCTCTGCAAGTGTTTAAAAGTGGACAGCTTGTTGACGTTGTCAGTTCTTCTGGATTAGATTATTATAAAAAATAAATAAATACATAAATATAACACTAGCTCTGTCCATTCCATATCTCTTCTATAGTTTTCATTCTTTTAATTTAAACTTAATTAAACTTTTATATTGTTTATTGTTGCTCTTTGTTGGTTTGACTCTTTCTTGTCCTCTTTTGTAAGTAGCTTTAGATAAAAGCATCTGCTTAATGAATAACGTAAATTATCCTTTTAAACATTTTTACATTACATACTGTATCTTCTTGTTTATTTTGTTTATAAAGTCTTGAATTGATGGGTAGCAAATTGAGCATGTGCCAACAGACTTGGGTTAACTAACTTTAATAGATCTGGCCCAGAAGATACATACATAAATCGCTTTAAAAGTCACTGATGAAAGAGCATGAAAATGCAGTCACTGCAAAAACCATCAACCATAAACACAAACTGTCTAGAATGCAGATGTACCAGCAACTGTCAAAATGAACACAAGCATCTAAAGAGTTTACACACAAAGATACTGAGTGTATCTGTGATAATTTCTCATTTAAATAAACACATATTGCTGAAACAAATCCTTTCAGTTTCCTCTTGAAGTAAGTGAAAGTTTACCTCACGCAAAATACTAACGTCCACAAAAAGAGACACTAATGAAAGAGAGAAACAAATGTGAGCATCTTCATGATACCGAAACTGTCTGACAGTCTAAATGCACAGAAACTGATGAAATCCACACACATTTTATGTTACAATAAGAGATCTTAAAGTAGAAATACATATCTTAACTCACGGGTATGAGAAAAATGTTTAATATTTTGAGCACACAGTATGAACCTAAAGAAATTAGTCTAAAAAAAAAAATGATTTCAAAAGGTAAATAATGCACACATGTTTCCTCGTTTTGGGTTTATACGTCATAACTTTACTTAGTTTGTAAGTTAAGATGTATTGAGTGTACTGAGCATTGGGCTCATAGCTGGGTGTTTGAATTGGTTGGAGCAACAAAACCTTTGCTGCCAGTAGGCACCGTTTTAATCCAGTTATCCAAAACCTGAATAATAAAAAAAGTCCTCTACTCTGCAAATAAAAACAACCTCAATGTACTGTCACCATCTGCATTAAAATTCACAACATCAACTGTCTGGATGCATTGCTCTGTTACCGTTCAAGCACCAAAGACGTGCTGACTCTTCAATTTCCCTCGACGACACCTCACTGTTAGCATCAGCGGTATAGAGTTAGACTTTTTCATTTTATTTGTGAATAGCAGTGCCTATACTGCGGCAATTATCATGACTTCATCTACAGGCCTCATGGGAGAACAGACAGCATCACTATATACACACACAAAACTGCTGTGAACGTTGACACTAAATACTGAATTCAGTCATGTTCTGTTAAAACAGGCACTTCTGTTTTATGTTTACACACATAACATTTTTAACACATTGCATTGTGTTGCCTTCTTGAGCATCCATGAAAGTTGTGTTTGAGTTTGTGTCCTCAGTGTGAAAATACGGATCTCAAAATCATACTTTTGGAAAGGTCAATTGTTAATATTTTGCATATTCTGAAAGGGTTATTTAAATGTATGCTATATCATATATATATATATATATATATATATATATATATTAGTGATGCGGGGGACGGGTATTTTTACAACCCACGGGTTTAGCTTTTATGAAATTATGTGGCCCGCCCCAGACTACTGTATCTATTTTTACAACCCGCCCCGCACCGCTACAATTAAATAGACATACTAGGCACTGTAATTCAAACGAAAACAGCCTTTATTTCATCCTGATAGTGCTTGGAAACATTGCACTGTAAACTGGCAACAACATTATGAATATGAACAATAATTCGAGACATATGAAATGACCCGAGCATAATATATATATATATACACACACACACATTTAGTAACATTTGGTTTGTGTTTTTTCTTGCAATTGTGAGTTCACATCTTGCAATTCTCAATCCATATATTTGAATTTTTCTCCGATTTGCAATTCTGAGTTTATATTTTGCTTTTCATTCTTTTGTATCAACTTTTTTTTCGAATGATTGCCAGAATACTCAGAATTCTGACTTTTCCTTATCTCGCAATTCGGAAATTTTATCAGCCAATTTTGATAAGTTTCCATCTGGCAATTGTTGCATTGTTTCCACCACAATATGTGACCCTGAACTACAAAACCAGTATTAAGTCGCTGGGCTATATTTGCTGCAATAGTCAAAAATACACTGTCAAAAATGATTTGTCTTTTATGCCAAAAATCATTAATGATATAAAGCAAATATCATGTTTCATGAAGATATTTTGTAAACTTCTTACCATAAATATATCAAAACTTCATTTGGAAAAAACTTCATCTCAATATTTTTTGCTCCCTCAAATTCCAGATTTTCAAATAGTTGCATCTTAGCCAAATATTGTCCTATTTGAAATGTACAGTCTCAGACTACATGTTCCCATTCAACCGTTTGGGGCCGACTGAGTCCTCAAGAGAGAAGTGTTCTGTGTTGTCCTAATTGGTTATGCTAAGAATGCGATTTGGCTTTGAGAAAATTGGGTAGATAAAGAAAAGACTGAGGGATATAAGAGGGCAAAAACACAGAGGAAAGCGATAGACCGAGCGAAAGATAAAGATAGAGAGAGAGAGTGAGCATTGGCGTCACTGCTCGTAAGGCCTTGATGTGAGTCACTCATGTTTACCTGCGTCAGATGCAGTAGTGTTCCATCTTCTGAGAACCTCGAGACCCTCAAACCTTCCCAATTCTCTCCCTCTGCCATTACTGTTGTCCCTCTTCTCTAATATCCTACATTGTCTCTAATCAGCCCTTTTCCCACATCTATTATTCCCCTCTCTCCATCCATTAAATATCTCTCTGTAATCACGCCTACTCTACTTCCCTCGCAGAAGAGCAACAGCAAACAGCCAGTTTTGCCAAACGTTTCAGGAGATCAATAAAGAGGGAATGCCAGCAATGCGAGTAACGTTTGATCTACATCACAGGTTGTTCGCGCCAAGAACCGCCCACTATAACAGAAACAGCTATCTGATTAACATGTCAACTGACCAATCACAGCTAGGGTGCAGGTTCTGATGCACAAAATGTTCCCAAAAATGTTTAGGGCATAAGATAACATGTGAAGAAAGGCTAACTCTGATTTTATCTCTTTTTTATGACAAAGACAGACAGTTATTGTCAAAGTAAATCTAAAATCAATAATTGAACAATAATAATCTAGAATAAAATAAAATGTCAAGATTATTTAAAAACAGCACAAAAGACCCCATAAATGACTGTAATCTGATCCTGAGGATTTTAAAATGTAATTTACATTTAATCAACCGATTAATCGCATCCAATATAAAAGTGTGTACTGTGTATATATATTATGTATATGTGACCCTGGACCACAAAACCAGTCTTAAGTCGCTGGGGTATGTTTGTAGCAATAGCCAAAAATACATTGTATGGGTTCAAATTATTGATTTTTCTTTTTTGCCAAAAATCCTTAGAATAGTAAGTAAAGATCATGTTTCATGTAGTCAATTTCTTACCGAAAATATATTAAAGCTTAATGTTTGACAACTTTAAATGTGATTTTTTTCAGCATTTAGATTTTTCTGTACCCTCAGATTTTAGATATTCATATAGTTGTATCTCTGTCAAATATTGCCCTATCCATCCCAATCATACGTCAATGGGAAGCTTATTTATTCAGCTTTCAAATCTTATGTAATTTTAATTTTGGAAAATTAACACAATGGTTTTGTTGTCCAGGGTCACATTTATAAATACAAATGAATGTATGTATATATTTAAGAATATCTATTAAATATATTTACATATAATAAAAAATATAATGATATAAATACAGAAATGTATATACATGTAACTGTTTTTTATATATACTGAATGCTTGTGTATATATATATACACAAAATAAATAAACAGTATACAGGAATATATTATGTAAACAAAAACTTTTCTTTTGGATGCGATTAATCACGATAAATCATTTGACAGCACTACTAATTACAAATACTTAACGTGCCCCTATTATGGATTTTTGAGCATTAAAAGCTCACAAACATTGATTTAAATTAAATCGACATCAACTTGATTGAAACAATGAATCATTGAACAAAAAAAAAAAGAATGCATATTATAAGAAAAAGAAAGTGTTTTTGACCTTGCATGCAAGTCAGCCTGTTGTTTGTGACTCCGAAAACCAAAATATGAACCTTTTATAACCCATAATAGGGGCACTTGAGTTTTTGGGATCAGATATCGAGGCACCATTCTGCATAATGATGCACCAATAAAAACCTGTGAGTCTTAGCAACTGCAAAGGCATCCAATCACAACAGAGCATGATTTTGAGAAAGCAACTGCCACCTGCAATGCGCCTTCGACAGTCTATGAACCATTTTTGGCGGTTTGTGTACATTCCATTTGCAGCTTTGACTAGAGTGACACCTCAGAAAAAATATGAAACATTTTCAACAAATTCATGATGTCACACAGGTTACCTGTTGGGTCAGAGTGTCCCAAGGTCCCTGCTGTAGTCTCTGTCTATAGTTCGGATGAACATTGCTCCACACCTCCTCGAGAGACAGGGGTCGCCCATCTGCAATGGAAAATGAGTTTATCTGATTACAGACCATTAGAGCGATCACTTTCAAATGGATCACGCATACATGCGAGTATTTGTTAACTTGCTCAATAACAGCTCCGAAAATGTTTACATGGCGGCTATTAATGTATTTGCAGCACAAAGTCAAACTTTGTTGAGCACAGATGCAAGTCGCCGCGCTGTCTGCTTTCTCAAAACTCAAACACTCCTGTCGAGATGGGATCTCAGTGTAAATGTTGAGTCTGTTTTTGCAGCGCACAGAAAGCAGAACACCGATGGTTTTGAAATACACACACACACTGATAAGGGAAGCAGACAGCATATAAACAAGGCCGTGCGGTTTAATGATAGAAATGCAGTGAGGGAGAATGTCGTGTACCTAACGTGGAGGCTCTGAAATAGAGGACGGGGATCTGATAGCTGCAAGAATACAGAACGTGGTATTCATAGCGCAGCACAGCGTGATTTTCACATACTGCCTGAACTCCAGCCGTTTCATCCTCAACGTTTGCCTAGAAAACAAGACAGAGAGAAACGGGTAGAAAGTGGGAGAAAGAGAGAAACTCACGCCATTCAATGTCAAAAATACAGACATATCTGCGACAAAAAATTGCTAAATGATTATCAAGACAACATATTGAATTTAAGAATTAATTCACTCAAAAATTAGTATTCTATCATCACTTACTATACTGTTGTTCTTAACGCTTATGAATTATTACAATCCAAAGAAATCAAAAGCATTTATGCAAAGATTTACACTTCTCGTTGTACTTCTCAAAGTCTGGGACAGTACGATTTATTTTCTTTTAAAGAAATAAACATTTTAATTCAGCAAATATGCATATTAATTGATGAAAAGTGACAGTAAAGATATCTATGATGTTACAGAAGATTATATTTTAAATAAAAGCTGTTATTTTAAACTTCCAATTTATCACAGAATCCTGAAAAAAAGTTTTAGTTTTTTATTAAGAATTAAGCACATGTTGTCAACACTGATAATAAGAATATATCAGCATATTAGAAAAATTTATAAAGGATTGTATGACACTGAAGACCGGAGTTATGATGCTAATTCAGCTTTGCATCACACAAATTCATTAAATACATTCAAATACAATTCAGTTTTTGCGATTTTAATGTTTCAATTTGTAGTTTTGCTCAAATAAATGTAGGTTCTGGCCAGCAGAAGAGACTTTTTTTTCCAAAAGTACTGATCCCAAATCTTTGTAAGGACATTAAAGCTGTAAAATTAAGAAAATAATAATATTAATAATAAATTAAATAAATAAACTATAAAAGTGGCTCATATGAATTATTAATCAAATCTGTTAAAGGATTGTTAGGCTGCATTAATTAGATCAGCCGGAACCGGGAACACTCCCCTTAACA
>JAUCNO010000002.1:10915024-10925205 GCA_032353835.1 Enteromius viviparus | reverse complement strand
CCCCCCACATGATTGTAAAGCACTTTGGGTGTATGGCCATACACAGTAAAAGCGCTATATAAATGCCTCATTCATTCTTTCATTCATTCATTCATCTCTGGAGAGACCTAAAAATAGCTGTCCACCAACGTTTACCATCCAACCTCACAGAACTGGAGAGGATCTGCAAGGAAGAATGGCAGAGGATCCCCAAATCCTGGTGTGAAAAACTTGCATCTTTCCCAAAAAGACTCATGGCTTTATTTGATCAAAAGAGTGCTTCTACTAAATCCTGAGCAAAGGGTCTGAATACTTAGGACCATGTGATATTTCAGTTTTTTTTTTTTTTATTAATTCTGCAAAAATGTCAACAATTCTGTGTTTTCTGTCAAAATGGGGTGCTGTGTGTACATTAATGAGGAAAAAAATTAACAAGTGATTTTAGCAAATGGCTGCAATTTAACGAAGAGTAAAAAAATGTAAGGGGGTTTGAATACATTCCGTACCCACTGTGTATTATAATGTGTACAAAGTGTGTGCGTGTGTAAATATATAAGTATTTATATGTATATTTTATATTGTACACATTATAATATATATAATTAAAAAAAATTAACTGTAATGAGAGAACGAAAAACATTAAGTATGGAAGAAGTTAAGAAACACATTCTACTGCCTACAAACAAAGACGACACTATAAGGACGGCTATTCTTGTTTACTGAAGTAACGACCCCTTCATGTACAGGTGCTCATAGACAAAGAGTAACATTGAGCACAGCTCCACAGGAGTCAGGTGTGTGGCATTGAAAGGGTTAACCCTGATAGATTTTTGTTGAGTGAGGCATTTATTCACTCCCTAAAAGAATTCCACCGCTCAAAACAGGATGCCACAAAAAAGAAAAAAACAGCCCTGGCTTCTCTAATCTTCCACAGATCTTTCTGGATTTTTTTTCTTCCTTTCCACAACAATGGGGGAAAAAAGAGGCTTTCTTGTAGCCTGCAAGCTACTGCTTGCTGGAGAACAGTCTTTACCAAGGTCAAGTTTTCTAAATGTTCTTTTATGCAGGGCATGTCAGGTGACGTGTGCTGTGGCACGACTGCACGCAAGACTTTGAATGTTAGGGACTGAACAAAGGAGATGCTGATGTTGAGTTGGTATCACTGCAGACAAAACTGGCCTTTTGCTCTATTAGTATTTCATCTGCAGGTGATAAATTACAAAACAATAGGCTCACATTTGGCCTTAAAAGCAAAAAGTTTTTAAAAAATTGCATAATGAGTTGCATAAACACAAGAACCTATTTTTTTCCATTAAGATTTTTTGCTGCAGTTTTAGGCACACTTTAAGCTGCTTCTTTTTCTACTTTAAATATACAACGAATACTACCATTATTTTTTCCATTTACATATCATGCTACACTATTTTTGAACAATATTTTTGCTTGAGATTTATGCACATTTTCAAAAATGAATTTCACTGTTAAATAATTTAACAGTAAAATTGTTTTGTTTTACTGAAAATATACAACTTAAGATATTTCCATGATGAATATAATATAATGCACTCTTGTACAGACTACAGCAAATACAGTACATATATAAAGATATATAGTAAATATCCTTAAACATTTCTTGCAAAGGACCAGCCTTAACCACAGAATACTGGATGGATTGCATTATAATCAGTTACTTAATAAAAACAAAAATTGCCTTCGAATAGCAATGAAATATGGCACAATCTCCTTCATGAAAGGAGAAGGTGTTGAGTCTTCCCTAGTGTGTGTGAGCTGAATGTAAATATGCAAGAAGTCGAGTCATTTGCAATCAGCCGGAAGGGCTTACTAATGAAATGGGCTGAGAGTGGAGGTAAAGAAAAATCAGCCACAAGGCACAACCCCCATTTTGGAGGAGATCATTTAGACTGGTATACGAATCTAAATATTGTGCTGATACTACCTTTAAAGATTGTTTTTATTTTTTTTTTCAAATCAAGTGAACATACTCTTTAAAGTTTAAATATGTCCCACTCAAGATTTTTCCCCAAACGAGAATGCATATATTGTGCAAAACCCTGATGGACAAAAGAGCATAAACATCTTAACAGTCACATAAAATCGTACGCCAACATTAGCAAGTTTTTCCAAAACTAAACCGGGACGGTTATAAAGTGCATTTAGTTAAAGTGTTTCCTTCAGGTAATTGATGCAGTATGTGGGGAAACACTTAGGTCAATCTTCATTTTTGGTGGCCTATTTTGTTAAGAGTTTATAAATAGACCAGTAAATTCTAGCATGAACCACTGCTGATTCAGAAACAATACTCACTTTTATGACCAAACTGGGTAAAAAGGAGTGCTGCGGCATGACTTGATCATCAAAGGTAAGTTTTTATTTAGTTAGTAGTAAATGTAGTGATACTCAACTTACCTGGATGTCATCTGCCACCATGCATTCATCTTGCATGAAACACTCATGTTGTTTGCGTAAAAGACTTGGTTTTACAGGGATAAGAAGAGTCTTCTTAATGAAGCCTTCATCAGTGCCCTGAAACAAAGTACGCAAACTGTCACGGAAATGTCTGTCACATTTTACCAATATAACAATTACATACATTACATTTCAATTCTGATTCTAATATTTTGGTTACAGAAGTAGTTAGCACCAAAATGCACATTTGAAAATTAGTTTCACCCTCAGGTCACCCAATACACATGTCGCATTGTTTTATTTTTACTTGCTTATCAATGGATCCTCTGCCGTGAATGGGTGCCATCAGTAAAAACATCCCAATAATCCACAAGTAATCTACAACACTCCAGTCCAGTCCATCTGGATTATAATAAGAGCTTATTATCCATAATATTTATTTTCCAGTAAAAAAAATCTCATCTGAATTAGAAGAGAAATATGCTCACTTTAAGCACTGTTTCTAGGCAGAATTAGCTCAGAATCCTTCTAAAGAAAATGTTGGTAGATTTTAATGACAACAGAGGATGGTCTTTTTCACTGGATGAAGTGTTATTATGGATTATTATGGGCTCACATTTTGCCCAGAAGCGACAGTTTCAAGTTAAAACACATTGATGGGTTTGTTCTATAAGCACTCAGCTTTTAACGTCACAAGACATTAATTTATGGACTAGATTATTTGTAGATCATTGTGATGTTGTTATCAGCTGTTTGGAATCTTGTTCTGACGGCACCCATTCTCCGTAGAGCATCCAGTGGTGAGTAAGAGATGTAGTGCTAAATTTTTCCAAATCTGTCCTGATGAAGAAACAAACTCATCTACAATTTGAAAGACTTGAGGTTAAGCGCATTTCAGCATTTTTTTTATTTTTGGATTGAAACAAAGCCTGTTTTTAAGTAATGTCAGGTAATTTCCACAGAGTTGTACTACAGTATTTTAAACATTACAGCAGTGAGAACCTGAAAAGCAGTGAGAAAATTGAAAGAGCATACTGTAACATTGTCATTAATGTCAAAACACCAAATAAGTTATCCTCATCTTGAAAATAAAACTCATGTTCTATGAGATTTTAACTTTTTTCTTTCTTTCGGATCCTCCGAGGAGAACAAGTAGGCCCAGGCTTTGTGTAGTTACTCAAACATTCACTTCACCTTGATCTGCTCCCAGCTCCAGCCATCCTGGATGGTCTCAGAGTGTTGGAGAAAGAGCTGACAGCAAAGCCGGAAGGTCCTTTCATCCAGGTAACACGATGCAGAGTTTCTCTCACCTGCCATCTATAAGGGTAAGATTAAGCACATTTAAATAGGTAATAAATGAAGATCCCTTCCACTTCAACACTGAATATTTTATAGTCAACTGAAACACCATTTTAATTATTTTACTTCAGTAATGTGGTTTCCAGGTAAGAATATAGATGTGATTTTTTTCCATCAGGAGTTAACTGGACCAGGAAGGCATGGTTACTGAAATAACATTTAAACTGTAATTTGTGTTAAGAAAGAAAACTTGTTAAACTCTATTGTTGACTTAAAATTCTCTTAATGCATCCATATGCAGATATGAAAGAGTCGAAACACAAATTCCGTCACAACTTTAGGTTGCTGGATCGCAGCAACGACTCTGGCTTCAATTACTCAAGAGGAAACGGTTGATTCGCTAAGTGGCCCTTTCCTGCTCGTGCCTCTTTCACCCCTCTGAATGAACAAGCAGAAATGAGAAACATCAAACAAACCCATTTATTCACATCTTCACTGATCAGCCGGTTTAGTGAGCATCTACAACTCCAAACTAAATGGATGCAACATGGCTTGATTAATTACAGCATATGAAGCAATAAACAAAATGTGGATTACCAGTGTCTGCATGTCTAGTCCAATTCTGACATGTTGGGAAAGGACAATGCTTTTAACGATGGTTAGTATGTACTGGGAATTGTAGTTCAGATTGGATAAGCCACGTTTAATTATGAACTCAAGATTTTTTTCTCCAGCCAGAAAGTTTGGGTATTATAATTATTATGATGACTTAATGATTGGAGAAGTCCGGCAGACATGACCAGCAAGAAGTCATTTTCACAGAAGGGTCCAATTATGAGATTTTGAGTAAATATCATAAGGGTCGAAAAAATAAAAAAACAACAAGCATATGGATAAATTGTCTACCTGTAACATACTTTTTAGACATATAGTTTAAGGTTTTAGTAGGCCTAAATATTAGAAACTGTGAATAATTAAATTTTAGTTTCAAGAAACAATAGAACAAAAGCATAAATATTATGGATATAAATACTTTATGGTTGTCGTTAGTTTGACTATAGCATGTAAAGGAATGCATCTATACTACACACCTTCAAGAGATCTTTCACCCAAAACTATGGATGTCAACATATTTCAAATTTTGGGCTGAATTTTATGGTACTTTTTCATGATGTGCTAAAAACTGTTATTGCTTTGTGTTTTTCACAAAAAAAAACAGTTTATACTGAGACAAAAAAGCACTTTTAAACCGCTTTATTTTCAAAGGTTTGCAATCTGACCCCCAAAATGGTTGTTTTGTAAATGAACGGTCAAAATGCACAATATTTATTTATTTTTTTGCTAAAAATAGTGTAGCTAAGAAACAGCACTGACTGTGTTCACACAGGTTTTCTACCGAATTGGGCAGGAAAACAGACCCTAAACAACAAGTCAGTGTTGGACTGTTCAGCCTACCTAAAGCCACAAAATTATAGTATTTCCACTATTAAACCTATGAATTATATACTTAAAAACATGTTTTTTAAATATGCAGATGTATATTAAATTTGGATAAGATATCCAAATGACATAAATCACAATAAACTTCCAAATATCATTATTTACATCCCAGCTATGACGACAGCCTCTTGAAACTTTATAGCCTGAGTCTGTTGAGCATGTTTTCAGGAAACACCCTTTACTGATACTGACATTACATAAAGCGTTATATGGCGCCTTAATGCAGCTGAGCTCAAATACTACAGCGCAGATCAACATAAAAACGCAACAACAGTTGGAGCGTCAGCTTTTGTGGCGCTTAAAACAGTGCAGCACTCGAGAGCATCTATTTATAAAGTCAGCAGCAACGTTGCTGTGGTAACTGCATTACCGGTTTTTTGACTTTGTTGTAATTTCTAAAACGCCGACTGCCTGACATGTCACATTGCTGCTGCATGACTCGGAGCTGTCATAAAGAACATCCACACCAGCGCAAACTGCTCTATCGCTCTGCCTTACCATGATCTCACACGGCTACTTCCGGGATCCTGAGAGCGGAGGGGGTGACCGGAACAGCCAATGTTATTCAGCACAGGCGGTTTCAAGCCGCCCACTTTAGAAAAAAAGCACAGCGCAGACATTAGAGGACAGAGAGCAGTTAAAACATTCGCCAAAATAATATACACAACCGAAAAGAGACAAGATCATCGTCCACGACGAATCACTTTCTACCATACTAAAGATTTGACGCATTTTATAGCAGCGTTTACATTTTAATTGATCATTTCTGGCCAAAAACACACTTTCTGATGATGCAGTGAATCCACATTTCGACCCATAGTGTATATTTTTAGAGACTTTTTTAGTAACGAGAGGGGAGATAATTAAACAAGGACCCTTAAAGGTCTTCCAGTGTCCTTATATGATCTTAGGTTAAAATATAACATTTTGAATATTACATTAGCTGCCAGTATATTAACAGAAAAACTATGGACTAGGTCTAGGCTACATGTATTTTTAATATTTTACAGATTTATTGTCTGGAAAAATATGTATGATATTTTTTTTTAAAGTTTTTTTATGTGTTAAATAACTTGCATAGTAGAGAATGCTAACCAACCAGCTAGTCAAGGTTAGAATATTTAATTCAGGTTTTTAACCAGTTTTACGTACATAACTTTAATGCATGGAGGGAACTGATTAGGTGGTGAAAGTGGACCCAATGTACTAAATTTGCTTGAACAATTGCTGAGCTGCATACTAGCATACTACTGTTTTGTCAGATGTTAGTATAATAGTATGTTACTCCGAAATCAGCCAGTAGCTATTTACAGTAGCTATTGTTTAGCATTATTCAGTAGCATGTGTGGCCTACCTGACACAGGCTGAGAAGCATTTTAGAAGTACTGTGCTATATTTTGATCAGCTTATAAAGACAAACATTTCATTTTCTTTGCAATGTCATCCAATCGATGGATCATCCATAATAGGATGAAGAAAGTGCATTAGGAAATAAACAGGTAGTTAAATAGTCCATTTTGATTGAGTGTTTTCTGTAATATTTACTGTGTTTATATGCGAAAAATATTATGATACGTCCATTCATGATTCTGTCAGATTTGTGTTAATGCAACTAGATTTAAATAAGTACAAAATTCTGATTCTTATCTTAAATTTTGCTTAAAAATGTTGGGTCATTTATTATTTTTTTAATTTAATCTCTCAACCAAACATTTCAACAAAGATAATCACAGAAGTAAAGATTAGACTTTGGATTGCACCAGTCATGTATCCATTTCAGTAGTGTTTTTCTGTATAAACTGCTGTAGTTCCAATCATCAACTTTTTAGAAAGATAAAACAAATATTATACAAAACCATTCGATATCTCAGTACTTCATGCAGAGATATGTAATTTTGCACGACCCAAATAATCTTACTTCAATCATAAATACAAGCAGAAGCTGAAGAATCCGCTCCACATTTGCCATATCACTTTAAATTTGGCCAGTGACAGTAGAGGGAGTGATTGCTTATGAGGGGAACAGCCAGTTGTTTAAAATCCCTCTCAGTACGGTTTCAAATTCCCCTCAGTGCTGGGTAAGACGAAGTGTGTGTGTGTGTGTTCCACAGACAGAGCGCTGGAGATAAGAAAGGGGTTGTGTTTCTGTTGGGGCGGGGCCGAGTAACTGTCACTCACGCGAGTTACCCAACAAAATAGGCGTTCCTTCTCTGCGCTTTGTCCAATGAGAGCCATCGCTCCTGTAGTCACCATGGTGACGGGGTTGTGTCCGGGGAGGCTGTGATGGGTTGACAGGTGCGTGACAATCGGAGCTCTCTGCAAGCATGTACGCCAAAGGCAAGAGTAACAACGTACCGTCCGACAGCCAAGCGAGGGAAAAGTAAGTTTTATTTATGAGGGGGGAAATCTCTATAATGAAGACAGCGCGCGGCCAGACTTTTAACAAGCGGCGGATACGCTCTGTTCCTCGGATGCTGTGTTGTCTCTGACAGCGCTTGTAGTTCAAGCAAGAAAGTTGTTGTCAGTTGTCAGTTACACGCTGCTAGAATTTCTTGCGTCTAATTAACGCGACACGACTCCGATAAGTTAAGAGATGCGAAGACTAAACTTTATATGTGGCCTGTCGCTAAAAAGAGTACATTTATGCATCAGTAAATATTTATTTATGCATGCGAAGTTGCTGTGTATCTAATTTCGAGGACGTCTACATCTCAGTTTTGTATTGGAATAAGGTAAGTAGTACACAAGTTTGTTTGGCTTTAAAAGAAAAGTGTATGGGAAATACGTTACGTACCCGTTTGAGGGTTTTATCGACAGTTTCAGCCAGTCAGGTGAGCTGCATTTTTGAGAAATAACGATCTGCTAGCGATCCGTTGCTTAAAGAACGACCGTTGTCGCTGTGTTCCGTTCGCTCGCGGGAGAGAGTATGACTGGCGTGAAAAGTTCCAGCGCGCGCGCCAGTGAAGTACAGCGCGCGAAAGAGGATGATTGACGTTTCAGCATGAAAAGTTCAGAGTATGACTGACCTGCGGGCGATGTAAGTTTTCGCGAGGGGAACGTCAATCATACTCGCTCTCGCGCGTCAATCATACTCTTCTGCGCGCGCGCTGTATATGCTGTGCTATACTCGCGCTCGCGTGAAGCCCGTCGCGCGCTGACACCTCTTGTTTGACTGCGCGCGATCTCGGTGAAGATGGCACGGCAAGACGCCTGTCGACCTGAGGAGGAGATATATCTGTGTTTTATGTAATTTTACTTTATTTTATGGGTTTATTTAGTTTGTGTTGCAATCAGAAAAAAATTATCCTGCAATTATGTCCAGTACACTAACAACGTTTTTTAGGGAGAAATCTTTATTTATCAGTTTCCAAGAACTTTGTCATGAGTATGTTGTGGATTTAGTCATATATGTTGGGAATATGTGATACTTAAGTATGTTTGGACATTAATGTGAAGATTTTAGAGTATCCTAGACTGATGACAAGCACACCTTTTAACCTTTCTAAAAGGAATGTGTGTTATAGGCCTCCATAAAGACCTTCATCATGATATTTAAGAACTTTCATGTTTAAAAATATGTTGTATTTAACTTGTCATTGAGGGGAGTTTGGAGTATCATCACTGCTAAGATGCTACGTGCATGAGTGCATATTTTACAAGTGTCAGTTGATTTCCTGTTGTCAAAAACTGCATTATTAGTCTCACATCTGCCTTGTTGTCGACTTGAATCCACACAGTTTTGTCTTCCTGCAGTGAGGTCTTGTCTTGAAGTAATTAGCAATTATTGCAGTTTCATTCAGGCCAATGTCTTATGGGACATGTGTGGACTTGTGGTTTCGATGAAAACTCTCCAGCATTAGATTTGAGCTTGAGAAAGCAGTTTTGCTGGTTATGAGATTTTCTTACAGCTTCTCGCTCCTTCTAAATGAATTTTTCTGCTGCTTGTGGTTCTTAACTCGTGCTGGGAATGCTTCAGGATTTTAAAAATAATCACCATTGTGCACTTTTTGTTAATTTCAGATTTAAATTTTTTTTTTATTTTGGGGCTTTGCCACTTATATTTAAAGAGACAATGTAGAATAAGGACGAAATTATAGTAAGAGAAGGAAGGAATGGGAAAGTGACACATGGACTTAAACTCACATCTCCCATGAGAAAGCACATGCGCTAACAGCCGCACCGCGATTTCTATATTGACATTAGTTTTAGTCAGTCTCGACTAAATCTTAGATGATCTTGATCTAGCATCCAAGCAGAGAACTTGCACATACAGGACACCCAAAGCCAAATACATCCTTGAATCAGGATGATTTCCAGACCTAGAAAGCTTGTGAATATTAACACTTTATCCACTAATAAAAAAACATCTTAAAGTCATCAATTATTGGTCAAAACATGTGGGAACTCTATGACACAATAGCATCTTTTTTGTTTGTTTTTTATGAATGGTCTGTCATTTAATACATTGCTAGTGGAGGAATGAAAAGATGAAATCTCTATGGAAGTTTTACCGGAACACATGGAACTGTATTTTGTTAATTGTTTTCAGAGATCACAAGCTGATTTAAATCATGTTTGTAGAAAGCAAATCCCATCATCGAATGGATAAAAGTGTGATGTTGTTATGTGACAAAAGAAGCATTTGACATAATGTTTTAAGTACAGAATCAGTCAGCTCTGTTTGAACACTCAAGCTGTTTGAATTTGACAACCGCGAGACTGTATGGTGCTGTAGCACTGGCAGGTTTAAAGAGGTGACTGCTTTGAGAAGATCACAGTACCTTTTATCTCTTCTCTTGAAAGAAAAGTGGACAAGTGGTTAACTGTTAAGGAAGATGGTTTGTGTGATATGAGGAAGGTAAAAAAGGAAAAACTCAGCTGATGTCCCAATGGCTTGAGAGTAGGGATGCACCGATCCAACTTTTTCAGTCCCGATACCGATACCGATCCCTGGGCTTTGTATATCTGCCGATACC
>JAUCNO010000002.1:10870986-10895883 GCA_032353835.1 Enteromius viviparus | reverse complement strand
TAATCGGTTAACCGGTTTCAACCGGCTAATGAGGCTCGGTGGTCGGTCAAGAAATTTTTTAGTTTTCGCCATCCCTAATATATACAAAGATGCAACAGAAAATTCACTCCTCATTTTGAAAAAATAAAAAATTTACACTTATTACCAAAATAGCTTTTAAAATATATAAATATATAAATAACGGGGTGGAAGTTGTGAGACCATGCTGCCTCAAAAATTATGTTTTCAAATTTTGAAGATGCTTATATTCCTATAAGCTGAAAAAATGAAATTGGAGGGAAGTAGGACACATCTGGTTTTACTTGCAAAGCTTTTTGTGCTGACATATGCACAGTCATATGGAGAGGATTAAAAGGTTTTGGATAAATACCAGGTTGCTGTGTTTGTGCAATAAAGTTTCTTATAATGGAAATCATGGAACCGATGCATAGATGAGGTTTTCTCTAAAAATAAACAGTCCGTGTCTAGGTTCTCAGTTTCCTGACTGTAGGTCTGACGTCATGTTAAAGCAAAGCAGAGGGGACGTGCAACTTCAGCCAACTTTCTGCAGGATCAAGCCTGGGACAAGAACCGCCCCCTCAGCTCCCCCTATCCTTTCTCACAGTCAACAGGAAAGACAGGGCAAGAAGACCGAGAGAGCAGGGAGAGAAGAGACGAAGAGAAGAACAGTACAGGAGATCACACTAGATGTCCAACAATCTTCCTCCACAGGACAAAATGGAAAAGCAAAAACTGAGGCCTGAAATCAGTCCTCGAATTTCCAAGAACCCTGCCCAGCGCCTAAGCAGGGATCTCACCTGTTCCATCTGCCTGGACCTGTTCAAGCACCCGGTTTCCTTGCCCTGTGACCACACTTTCTGCGAGGCATGTATTTCGAGTTACTGGAGCGGCCCTCGTGGAAAAGGCCAGGGTGGGTCTGGTTCCTGTCCTCAGTGCAGGAAAGTCTATCCAGGCCAAAGCTACAGACCCAACCGCATAGTGGCCAACATCGTGGAGAGCTACTGCCAGGGGATCGAGGAGAGTGGAGGTCGGCTGGCCGAGTTGTCAGCAGACACGGTCCCTCCGACCCCACTTTGCAGCCGACACAGAGAAGAGCTGAAGCTGTATTGCGAGGAAGACCAAGAGCTGGTGTGTCTGGTGTGTGGGATCTCTCAGGATCACCGTGTTCACACGCTGATGTGCGTGCGAGATGCACAGCAGAGATATCGGGTAAGAATCAAAGACACGTTTTCTAACTTCCTCGGCTCAGCTGGAAGCTCATTATGTTTATGATTAACAGGCTTCACTAACCACTTCAGCAAATGCTCTTCAAAAAGAGCTCAACACTGCTCTAGAGTGTGAGAGAGAGACTGAAGAGGAAGTGAAGAAACTGAAGGTAAGAAGAAACTTAGCCTCATGCACACTCTCCAATATCTTTTAAATGAAAATGCATTGGAAATTAACACTTGATCATCTAAATTATCATCATGCATACGATTCTTTAATGTTCCTCACAGATATTAAAAGAACCATTTTATTATAATTATTATTTGTGTGAAGAACATTTTAATGATCTTTTAAAAAGTACTTTTAAAAAACCTTAAAATCCAGGGAACCTTTGATGCACAGTTTTCTGTGCATCCAAGGTTCCCTGGATTTTAAAAGTTTTTCAAGGAACTTATTATTTTAAGAGTGTTCCAACCTTCATGTTGTTCCAAATACAAAAGAAGACATTTAAAAAAAAAAAAGTCCATACAATGACATCAAACAACTTTCTACTCCATTAACTTTCATTAGAATACTATTTTCTGAGTTCAACAAAAGAAAGACATTTTTGAAAAGCATGATTATGAGTATGTTAATGTTCACAGAGAAACGTGTTCCTCTCAAACATTTTTTCAGTGATTCTTCAGTGCTTAAAACTCACCAAAACTTTGAGGAAAAATGGAAGAGAAAAATTCTGGTGCATTTTTCTCAAATATACTGTGTCAGTTGAGCAAAATATGATGTAAATGCCAAATGCATGCTGGCTTCAACCTCTGAGGCAAAAATATTCTATTTTTTTTTATTTTTTTTTACCCAGGACCACACCGCAGATCTGAAGCAGAGAATCGAGGCACAGTTCAGTGAGCTTCACCAGTTCCTGTACCAGGAAGAGAAACTCCTGCAGGTCAAGCTGAAGACCGAAGAACGGCGAGAGCTGATAAGGTTGGATGAGCACAAGGCCCTGCTTAGTGTGGAGATATCACGTCTGCGTAGAGCTATGAACGACATCGAGGACAAGCTCAGTGAGAAGGATCCTTACACTCTACTCAGGGTGAGTGCAAAGCCACACATCACACTGACAGATGTCTGCACACCAAAAGAGAGAGGCCTGTAGGAGGTGGTGAGTAACTAGAGCATCAGATCGTTGGCAATGTGTAATCCAGCACACCCTGATTTTACAGAGTTAGATGTGTAACTAGGTCAACCTAATTTATTGACCCTGGACCAACATAATTCAAAAATGTAGTGTTGACAATATCCCTACGCCTAAACCTAAGTTTACCCATGAACAATTCCTAAAATCAGAGGAAATAATAGATGAATGACACTGATGTACACGAACCAAGCACTGATAAGTTTAAACTTCTGAAAAACTCTAAACTGGTTCTTTAAATCTGATTGGTTAATCATAGTGTTCTTTGAGAGTCAACTAAGATGATGAACAAATGGCACTTGGTAAAATCAGGCTCTGTGTGTAATCCAGCACCAGATACAGTTGGAAACTGCAGTAGAGGAGGAATGCATACTTACAATCCGTTGCATGCACAGAGAATTTCAGACCTCCAGGGATTTTCGTGTAAACGACGCTTTAAAGAAAGACAGAATGATAATCGCATTATAAAAACAGACTGAGATGCAATGAAAATGATGTATAGAATATAATCATAAACAGTTATGGAAAAAGCTCAATGTGGGTGCTTTACCACACAAGACATAAAACAAAAAGATTAAAGTAGGCACACACTGGTGAAAATGAAAATTCTGTCATTGTTTGCTCACCCGCAATTACTGTAGTTCCATAACTGTATGAACTGTATGTCTTTGTTCTGCTGTCTGCTGAACACAAAGGAAGATATTTTGAGCAATGTGGGAATCAGAGCAGTTCTGGGGCACCATTGACTTTCATAGTATTTTCTTTCCTACCATGATGTAGAAGTAAATATATCTTACATTCAATATATCATAAATAATAATTTCAATAGTTAACTGCTAGCAGATTCTGTGGGATATCACTTGCGTCAACACAGGATACAATGTAATGATCTCAGCCTTGCAATAGGAAGATAATGTCATTAGTGCGGCACAAAGGGATTTTCCAGAGTAGCTGAGATTCAAACACTGATCTCATGTGGAAAACTTCTGTCCCTGCCTCTCGAATTGAGCCAATTTCATCATTCTCCTTTTTCTTGTCTTTTTTTGCAGAGTATAAAGGGCCTGCTTCAAAGGTGAGAGACCTCTATGGATCTGTTACAATTCATATTTTCATGAGGAAATGCTTGAATTATTTTTGTCTGGACTTGTGTTGTTTCAAGCAGACAGCCACCGAAATTTGAGAAGCCAGTGCTGACGCCACCCAGACTTTGTGAGGGCCGCTTTGCTGGGCCCCTGCAGTACAGAGTGTGGAAGTCACTGAAGGGAAGCATCTATCCAGGTTTGGGAATATATAAATTTGAAGCTAAATCAAGCTTTGTAAATGACCATTAAAGAGACATTAACCATGAATGTCATTAAAATTGTAGCTTGTTTCTTTATTGATACACGTTCGGAGACCTTCCTCTGCAGGGAATAGGTGCCGTCAGGATGAGAGTCCAAACAGTTGATTAAAACATCACAATAATCCACAAGTAATCTACGACTCCAGTCCATGTCTTTCGAAGTGAAAATCTATTGATTTGACTATTATTTAGACATTTTTAACATTCAACCATTACTTCCAAGGCAATTTACCAAAAATAATAAAAGCTAAATTATGAAATTAGTGTGGATTATAGTTTCATAATGGATGTTTGAATGCGGGATATTGTTATGACAATCATGCAGCTTTTTACTTCACTTGATGGACTGAAGTGATACTTATTGTGATGTTTTTATCAACTGTTTGAACTGATGGCACCCATTCACTGCAGAGGATTCAAATGTGAGTGGGGCCCTAGGCGAGATTAAAAAATTGGGTCCCCTGGTGTAAAAACAGATTGTGCTACCTCCTTGTGCTTCTTCTCACTGAGCGGGTAGCACAAAACATCACAACTTTGACAGCAGTTATGGATGTACAACTTATGAAACATATCAAGCTTAATATTCATATTTAATGTACATGTTCTCACTACTTTAATGAGCTGTCTTTAGTCCTGCTCGCCTGCACTGCAACCCAGTTATGATGGGCTATCCCTTCTTCACATCAAATAAAACTAAGATTTTTTTGTAAATGTCATAATCTATTAAAACATTTATTTTATATTATTATACACAATCCCTTCAATTTGTTTTACCATGGTTTACCTATAGTGACCGTGTTTTGTGATTGTTGTGCATTTTAAGGCACTTCAGTGGACCTTTAATGTATGGATTATACAGAGCTATTCTTTTAATAAAAATGTTTTTGTGCATTGCGAACGCGTTAAAACTTTCACATGAGCATGTGCGCTAAAACTGTAGAAGTAGAAACAACAAACAAATATAATAGCAGTGTTCGCGGGGCCCCCAAAGTGAGGCAGGACCCTAGGCGACCGCCTGTATTGCCTATTGGACGAGTCGGCACTTGCTACATTTATCAAAATCTATTCAGTTGAAGAAGTAAACTTATTTGCATCTTGTATAACTAGAGGCTAAATACATTTTCAGCAAAATTTCTTGCATAAATGCAGAAACTAATTCTTCTCTGCAACACTGTTCCCTTCCTAGTTCCTTCAGCCATCACATTTAACTCCAAAACAGCCAACCCCTGGCTCAGTCTTACGTCTTCGCTTACCTGTGTGCGCTACCAGACCTTTAACATCTCGATGCAGGACAATCCACAGCGATTCAATGCTGCGCTGTCTCTCTTGGGCAGTCAAGGGTTCACTAAAGGCCGGCACTACTGGGAGGTGGAGGTGTACAGCAGCACCGTTTGGACCGTGGGAGTTGCTCGTGAATCTGTCACGAGAAAAGGCGTCATCAATACCATGCCTGCCAATGGCTTCTGGACGCTCTCGCTGTCGTATGGAGTTCAGTACATGGCTGGGACATCTCCACCAACATTGCTGTCTTCAGAACAGCCATTGGCGAGGATCGGCGTGTATCTGGACTATAAAAGAGGTCTGGTGTCCTTCTACGATGCAGAGAGCATGACGCACCTTTATACGTTCAAGGACATCTTCACTGAGACACTTTACCCTTATTTTAACCTGGGCTTTCTGGATAAAGTGCATGAAAATGAGCCTCTTAAAGTGTTCATACCTAAAATCTGATTTTTTTTTTTCAAGTTTTCTTTAATAATATTAATATTATTTTTTTATATAAACACTGGGCTGGACCTGGATGTATTAACTTAAGATATTTTGTTTCTGAGACAAGTTCCTAAAAACAAACAAAACAAAAAAACGTTTGCATATGGCTGTATGGTCTTAACATTTCAGTGGGTAAATGGAGGCTAGAAACCATGGCTTATGACCCTTTCCCACAGATTTTATTTTATACTACCAAGCAAAAGTTACCCTATTACCTGGCAGATATTATATATTTTACTTCTGTAATCTTGATCTTATAAACAAAGGAGTGAGGATTTGGCCAGTCAGCGTGGTCAAGCCAGCCCCTGCTGGTAGATGTCGTAACTACACTGTTGTGTAAACAAAAACTTTCCACTCTTTGATAGCTCTTCAAAATTGGCTGTATATATTGATATTTTTGGCAAGCAACATATAATCATAAAATGCACATAACATATTTCAGTATGGCGGATATTTAACCAGTGGCTGGTGCTTTTTAGATGATCCCAAAAGTGGACTTATATTTGCCACTATCTGCTGCCTTTGACATCACATCCCAGGACAGAGTTGCCAAATTGGGCTATTTTAACTCTTTTTGTTAAAGTATGATGTCGTTCATGTCCTCGGGTTGAAGGGACTTATATTTAGGTCCGATAATTAGCCCCTGGAATGTGACTTTTATCAGGCTAACATTAACCCCGCAAAATATGTGTATTTTAACCCACCGGAACGCGACTTTTACCGGAAATCACCAAGCGGTTGGGCTAGTTGAGAAATGTTTATTTCTTCAATCCATAAAAGAAATCTTTATAAACCACCAAAAAAATGTTCTGCTTCATTATTACTGTTCTCTTAATACCTGAGATCAATGCAGTTGGCATCACTAACCATAAGATGGTGCAATTGTACTTTACACTGACTGACTAAATCAGTTTCTAGTTTTCACCAAAATGTCTTGGTTTTCAATTTATCTTAACCAAAAGGTGCCATGTGAGTCATTTAGGAAACTTACACCGCACAATCTAACAATGTTTTATCCTGTGGGGTCCCAACTCTGGCAAGTCTTGAAGGTTATGTAGTAAAAACCCTTCAATTACAGAGTTAATTATTGTAAATAGGTAGCTTCTTAACTGTGTTTGAAAGTGTGGAGTGGAAAATAACAGATGCAATTTAAATTGCAGGAAGGAATAAGGGAAGACACAAAGCAACCAAATAGCATTGTTGAATGGGCTGAGACTTGGACTGCCACTAACCTGGCACATAATTGATATTTTTTTCCAAATAAATGTTAACCATAAATTCACATATTCCTAGGTCTGCCATAGAAAAATATGGCTCTTAGTTGTATGCTGTAATCATAATTAAAATAAAATTGTCATTTAAAAAAATTTCCTCTAATTCTAAAGTCATGGCAAAACCACCATGCCATACCTAGGCCAAGTGTGACAGGTATCAGACACATTTGGCTCAAACATTCTTTGCATCTGTGACGGTTTTAAATAAATCATGCATGTCAACTACAGAATATATTTAAAAAGATAAAAAAAATAAAACTTTAAAATAAAACAACCTAAATTGATATTATTTAAAAAAAAACTAAAAAAAAACATTTTCCAACCAAGCTAAACGCTAAAGGACTCAGGACTACCATTAACTACCATTCATTATAAATGTAGTTTCAAACGTCCAAGATTTCTGGTAAAGTTTGTTCTGGGTACTCATACACTCAGTCATAGCGCATTTTATACACAAAGTCAAAGTACATGTCCTCTCACATGTTTATTAGTCGCATTAACAATTTTGTCTTACAGCTCATTGCTTCAGGGGGACAATTTAATGTCATATAATTTAAGTCTAGTAGTCTGAATTATCATGTACAACTCTCATGTGACAAATAGTGCTAGAATTGATTTTTACAAAAGATATAAACCTTGTTGAATGATATTTTAGATATTTCCAAACTCAATACCACCAGCTAGTTGTGTGGCAATAAAAGAATTATGATTTGTGCATTTTTACTATTTCATTTTATAATAAAATAATCATCTAAAAGTCTTTTAGATTCTATTCTTTGAGGAACTGAAGAGATCTCTAGGAGGCCAAAGTGCTTCAGGGACATGCTGAATCTAATTTATCCTTCCTCCTTGACTTTCAGTCAACAAAGCTCTTCATACTGATAATATCTGCCACTCAGATGGTTCATTTCCTTTAGAGATTTTAATGGATCCTTTGAAGTATGACAGGACAAATTATGTTGCCATATCCCTGCATCAAGCTTGTCCTCCCAGCAGAAGGGGTTTGGTACCACTATGTCTTGTTCTTTGCAGTCTGGAGGGTGAGGGAACACGGGGCCTCGGGTGGCATCGCTAAAGGTGCGCAGGAAGTATTAGAGGCCCCTGGCTGCTATGTTCTCCAGAGCACTTCTTTCATGGTCACTTACTAGTGTGCAAGGTGTCCTGGAACTTGGTGCTTGTGTACCGAACATGGAAACCTTTCTTGTTAATGGTGTCATCTGAGCGAAATTTGATGACAATGGCATCACCAGCTGAATAGATCTCCTCTGGTGGCTATAAATGATAAAAGTATTGAAACTTAAATTGCTATACTGTAATAGGTAGGCTATAGACATTTTTATGCACAATTATTGCTTAAAGTTTTTGCTTTACCCCAGAACCACAGTAACGTCCCAGCCTGGGCGCTTTGACATCAGCGCCATCAAACAGCTCCACGTAATCATAGCCGCAATCAGCTTCCTCCTCAGTCTCAAAAGTGTGGAAGATGAGCTCCACTCCGTAGCCCTTCTCCGCTGAGATCACCCACTGGCAGTCTGAAGCTCCAGGATAGTTGTTGTCACCAAACTGTGCATGGGAATAGAGATCCTTGGTCTTTATCTCTGCTTTCAGACTACCGCCGCACTCTGAGAACAAGAGCAAATATTGTTAACTCAAATCAAAATTTTATTACGGAGAACCTCAGGTCCAGACAAAAAAATACCTGCTGAATGAGAGGCCTTAAAACCCCTCTTTTGTACCGAGTTATCTGAAAAGAACCGCAGGAACATGTTATTGCCACTGGACATGACAGGTGATGGTTTTTTACTCCCACAAAAGCGACCCAAACTGGTTGCTCTGCCATTTGGTCCATCATATATCTCCAAGTGATCGTAAGCACACTCTTCATGAGCTTCCATGTCAATCTCCTCAAAAGCCTGTGAATAAAGAGAATCCAAATTTGAGCAGATGCAATGGTTTTAACTATTATTTTGATTATTCTATATATAACCAGTCATTTTGTCTGGCTGAATGATGCAATTACCAGTTTAATGCGATGGCCTGGGGTGGTGGATAGGTTCCATGTGCAGGCCTTCTTGCTGGGGTATTTATCTGGCCAGTTAGGACTTGTGATGACTCCAGAAACACTGGTTATGGCCTGATCACAGCCCACTGAAAACACAAATCAATAAATGATTGTTGGGAATGCAGAATTAGGATTGCTGTAAAGACGAAGACATTATATTTAAAGTATATTTTCTATAAGCTTATGTTTTATTTTTAGAATTCTAATTCTAAATAAAATACATATCAAATTTAAAGTCATATGGACTAATTTTAAAATGCCTTCATGACCTATTTGGATCTTTTATCCTTTTCTTTACCTTTTTTAACAGAGCAACAGACACCTCTCAGATTCATTCATTCTTAATTTGTGTTTTTTCAAGATTAACCACAGTTTTTATGCGTATGCAACAGCATGACGGTGAGCAAATAGCAACATTTACTTATTTTCTTAATTTTGGTTAAACTATTCCTTTAAAGTAGGAATGAAAGAGTTTACAAAAAGCAAAAAGAAGTGTTTTTGTTCACTCACGCCGGCTTTGGAGCAATAACAAAACTACTCCGCAAAAACAAAAACAAAACATTTTTTACTCTGTACCCACGTTCAAAAATAATGCACAGCTTTGAAGTATTTCATTTGGACTTTTTGTGTTAAAATGCATATGAATGCCTTCACAAAACATCAATGTGTTTTAGATTTACCAAATAATTGTTCTGTTACCTTTCTAATCAGTTTATTTGACAAATATTTTCCAATACAGGAATGACTGGTATGCTGATGTGAAGCCAAACCTTCTTTGCAGTCATGTTTATTGCTATGCAACACAAAGCCGCTGCGACACTGGCAGCTGTAGCTCCCAAAAGTGTTCACACACTCATGCTGGCAACCTCCATTCTCCCTAGAACATTCATCCATGTCTGCCAGAGAAAAAGAAAACACATTATTATTATATACTGCATTATAATACTGCATAAATAACAATCTAAGTCTAAGGAGCCTTGACGGTTGACACTTGACAGACTTCCGCAGTATTAAGTTTCTGTAAATCTGATTTTTGTTACAAGCTTAAAGTCAATCTCACCCGAAAAGAACTGCGCTTTGAAGCCTCTCTTGGACACAGTGTTGTCTGATTTGAACTCAACGCGAATACTGTTGAGTTGGGACGTAATGGCCTCTGGTTTCTCTGTCCCACAGAATTTCCCATGAAGCTTTGCATCTGTGGACAAGCTGCTGTGTACCTCAACGTAATCATATTTACAAACCTGCGAACAGAGGAGCTCAGTACATTGTCATTGCGGTCAAAAGATTATTTGGTCTTGGCAACCTTTTTACAAATAAGTCTCTAGCATGGTCAACTTACATCGTTCCCTTCGACTTCAAAAGCATCAAAAAGCAGAGTGATGCGATACTGCACCGGGGCAATGAGCTGCCACACGCAGTTCTTGTTAGGTGGGTAGTCCTGAGGCCATCCTGGACTAGTGAAGGAGCCATTGAGTTTGGAGATGAATCCACCACAGGCAGCTGCTGGGATCAGATGGAGGAGCCATTATTATGCTGCTGTCTTGACTGCAAGAATGAGTCAAGTGTCTTTGTTGTTATCTTTGCCAAGAAAATCAATCTCAACAGAGAATCTCTAATTCCTCTCATTTCTATGTGCGCTGGATGTATTCAATCACTGTTTGCTGAATCAATAGTCCCTTCTTGATTAACGCAAATTCACCAGAAAAAACAATGAAACACGGATTGATCAAAATTACAATGTTATGTATCCAAAAGAATAAAATGTAGCTGCATTATGATCAATAGATACAAGTTTACCCTTCCTGTGACAATATTTTATCAGCCTATTAGAATGATTTCTGAAAAAATATGTAATACTTAAGTTACAAAAATTACGTTTTTAATTGTATTTAGGTTTTTTTTCAAACCTGTGTTTTAGCGCCACTTAGTGGACACTTCTGCAGCGTAACGTGCAGTTAGGGATGTAAAAAACTGCTGCACAAAAAAAAGTGGTTTGACCCGGTCGGGTTTTTAGTTTATTACTTTACTTTAACAAGTTTTGCTATCACCTGCGCAACTGCGGCGGTCTGCAGCGAGCTCGTATCCAGGGTCGCAGGCGCAATAGTAGCTGCCCAGGGTGTTGACACAGCGCTGCTCACAGTGACCGTTATCAGGCCTGGAGCATTCGTCAATCTCTGCATTACAAAATAAACTCCAGCTTAGAGGAACACAATGGAAGCAAAGCTGTCAATATATAATTCAGGAGTGTCACCTTTAAAGAAATTAGCAGCAAACCCAGCTTTGTTCACAGAACCGTCAGATACGAACTTCATCCACAGCTGGTTGGAGCTGCTCTTGATATCGTCTGGTTTTTCGTACCCACAAAAGCACCCCAGTAGTGGGCTGTTCTCAGAATCACCATCTCGCAGTTCCAGGTAGTCATACGCACAGTTGTCATGTTTCTCAATCTGAGCGTAAAAGCAGAGAAAAGGGTAATAACTGAAATGTTACTTTTGGCACCTCTCTATATATATAACAAATACTGGACTTTTTGCAGTACTTTTTTGTGAACATCTTAAATTATTGTTTCTTATTTTTTTTAAATAAGCACTTTAATTTTGATATACTAACATACTACTTATCAGGGGCGTAGCCAGTAATGGGCCAGGGCGGCACTGGCTCGCCCACATTACTCCCTGGCCCACCAAGGCAAGTTTGATCAAAATACATTTTTAGTTTATTTTTATTATTCAAATGTATTAAAAAATATATATATTAATATAAACCTGATTTATTTATTCATTGCCGAATAAAATCAGGTTTATATGAGTATATTTATTTAAGTAATATTTTTTCTAGGAAAAAATATAGGCCCGCTCACTTTTTCAATGGCCCGCCCAAAATACAATTTCTGCCTACGCCACTGCTACTTATATAAAAAACCCAGAACATCATTAAATTATATTGTTGTATTTAATTGCACAATTCTGTTGTTTTTTTAAGTAAGGATAGAAATTGTATTTTCATGTCTTTTCATTTTCAACTTCTTAAGTCCTACTAAAAAAAATCTTGCACTTAAAACCACTCAATGTTTAACTAATTTCAGTTAATATCAAAATATATTAAATTTTAATTCATTGCAATTGACATGTAATTAGTTATCCAAAAACCACATTGTTTGGACTTAAAAGTATATTCTTAAAGTACATTCAACGTATTCTTTTAAAAACAAATTACAATTAGATAACAATCTAGAATAAAATACTTGATTTATCGCAGGGTTCATTCACTTTAGAGCAGCCCTCTTACAATCTCAGTGAAAATTGGAGGAATGCTGCCAGTTAAATAGGGTTTAACTGGCAATAAACAACAATTAGAAATATCTGTAACTGTACTCTAATTTTGATCAGATTTTTTTTTCAGAAGTTTTTTTTAAATATGCATTTCAGAATGGGGTGCATACCGAGCTAATGTTCCCAAAACATTCAGCAATGTTCTTTAAAAGTTGTGTAAATGTTAAAGACATTAAAATAATGTTTTTGGAGCATTCTTATAATTTTGTTCTTGTTACATTGAGCTGATACACATTTGTGTGTCTAGCTGTTTTCAATATAATAATAATACTATATATAAAGTTTTTTTTTTTATTCTATTTAACCGATTTATGTGAAATGGTGGTAACCAGGGACGTGCAAATTGGCTGATACTGTTGATATACACTGATTTTTTCCATTTCTTTTTGCTTTATTAACTAAGTTCAATCAACAGTAATCATGGGAACACACATGTTGTACAAACGGCAGTATTTCCTGAGAATTCTTGTAATGTGTTTAATGTATTTTTGTGCTCTCACACACAAAGTCTAATTATAGAACAGCACATGACAATAACAAACAAGAACACAAGACTTGTGCACCCTACCTCAAACGACTGGAAGACGAGGCCCACATGAAACCCCTGGGGTACGATAATCTTCCATGTGCAAACTTTATTAGGCCGATAATCATCAGGGTAATTGGGGGACTCGATCTGCCCACTGTCACGTCTCACTTCACCTCCACAAATAGCTGAACCCGTGGACAGGACATCACATATTAACTCTAGATCAGTTCAGGGGAACAGATGAGCCTCTTAGTTGGTGATCAGTAAATTTATACCTTCATAGACAGCAGAGAAGCCTTTCCCCACCCAATTACTGCTGCTGCTAAATTCAATCCACAGTCGACTGTCAGTGGACACGATGGCCTCAGGTAGCTGGTCTCCACAAAACCGGCCTGAAGCAAAATCAACAAAGACGAGGCTCCACTTTATTTCAGATTGTCACAGACAGGCTCGTAGGAATATTCAGTTAACTATTGGTACTAATTTGCATATTCTTAATTTCAGTAAATCAAAACCAAGAGATTTTTTATTTATCAAAACAAAGACGTAATAATAATTAAAGGCATTTAAGACAAAGATATACAAAAATGATCTTAATTATTAAATACGAGAACCTTTCAAAGGAGCATTTCTCCAGTATCCATCACGGATCTCCACATGGTCGTACCAGCACAAGTGACTTCTGTACAGATCCATTGAAGTAAAGTTAAGAATGATCTAACAAAGGGAATGAAACACAGACAAAAGGAAGAAGTGGGAATTTAAAAAGGTTACCTACACTACTGTTGTTAAAGTCCCCCTATAGTCAAAACTGTAGCCCTTAAAACTTCTCTCTGATTATCAAAATGACATATCTAAATGTTTTTACCTGTGACCATAATTTTCGTAATTACTTAAAATAGCTTGAATGTAACACGCCTTTGCCCCCTTTACATTTACAGAATATGCAAATAACCCCTGCCTCCACTCAACAAGTCACACCAACCAGGGCCAGTGATGTTAATTAATTAGTAAATTAAAAACACATAGGCAAATAAAAAAAGATTTTCACTAAAAAGGAGTTTAAAGGGTTAGTTCACCCCAAAATGAGCTTTATAATCACGGAAGCCTGGCTAGTGCATTGCAATACTCTCTAAAATGCTTGAAGAAATAACTTGGGAGAGAAGAATGGTTAAGCAAATTATGTTATTTTTGTTTTCTTTGCGCAACAAAAAGTTCTTCTAATGTTGAAAACTGATGTCACATAGACTGTTTTACCACTGCATTTACTACATTTATGGATCTGGACCTCTTCAGTTGTGTTGCTGTCTATGGAGGGTCAGATGGCTCTCTGATATCATCAAAAATATCTTAAACTGTTTTCCAAAGATGAACGAAGGTCTTATGAGTTTGAAACTACATGAGGGTGAGTAATTAATGACAGGTGTGAAATAACCCTTTAATCATTTTTAAGTCTCTCACGCTCATCAAGGCTGCATTTATTTGATTAAAAAAAAATACAGTAAAAATACAGTGAAATATTATTTAAATAACATTTTCTATTTTAAAATATTTTAACATTTTAAGTTAATCCTGGCTGCGATGCAAAGCTAAATTTTCAGCTTCATCACGCCAGTCTTCAGTATCTTACAAAATCTAAATAAAAATACAAACACTACAGTTATATTGATATGTTACATTTAACATCTAGCTCATGTGTTTCTATATATATCATGTATATGATCCTTTGTCAAGTTCTTCTACCTTCTCCCCAGGCGTGACCGATATCCTCCATATACAGTGAAGATATGCAGCATATCCATTAGGGAACCCAGGGGAGGAGAAGTTTCCAGTGCTGTCCTGAAGGCTCTCGCCACATCCTGTGCACAAACCAGAGTTGAAACCACATCGAGACGAACTCACGGATGCTTGACCTGGAAACCGGATCTTCTTATTGGAAAACAGTAGGAGTTTTCCAGATGTTAAGGTCAGTTTTAAGGATCATGTTTTGAAGTGAGAAATCACCATCATTCCAGCTGAGATTAAAGGAGATGACTTGAAAAACAAATGTTCTAGGGATAATAATACAGCCGTTTCATTCTTCCACTTTACAAAGATAATTAAACTAATGTCACAGTCATAAATGCATTCACAAAAACACTCCAAACTTTGGAAGCAAGACAAGAAGGAAATCTAAAAATCTGGCAGCTTCTTCAGACAGTCGTGCAGTGATGCAAGATTGGCTGTAAAAAGGCAATATTGTTTGGCAAGATAGTACAATGATGCCTGAGGCCACTTACTTGGACACTTGTATAATTTTCTAGCTTGAGCGATGTCCCCTTTGCTCAGTCTCATCCGCTGTCCGATGGGAGGTCGAACTCCATCATGTTCATACTTTGGTAGCATGGTATCAAGATAGATGCCCCTATTTTTACAAAAGCACAAAAGCAACAGCTCCCCAATTATTTTTGAGTAAACCCTCAGAAGCCTTTTAGTGGGTCTAAGATACATATATAAGGAAAATGCATCTGATCATATAAAAAAATCATATTATATATTGGAGCATTGCTGAAAGAGTGTCCTTGGTTGGTGGAACACCATATTATAAAAAGGTAATTTTACTGTATTTTACATGCAATAAATTATCAATTAAAACTTCTTCATTTTAAATATCTTGCTTTAAAAGTGTTTGTGCTATATTTTGGGAAATTATTAGATTGTTCTTTCTTTTTCTTTATTTATTGATTTAATGCTGTGGTGTTTATATATTTGGGATTTTAAAGTGTAATTTAGGGCCACTGTACATGACTATGACATCACAGATTAATATTTTATGTAGGGTTTTTATAAGTTTTTGAAAGGCTGGGTTTATTTGATAAAATGTTATTTATTCTTGTGATGTCTTCTTTTAGTAAAATGTATAGCCTATTAAGTTTTTAATATAATATTTATGTTTTTTTTCTGTATTTAGTTTTTATGTGAATAATTTTGTTTGTTAGTGTTGTAAGGCGATCCTCTGTGGCTCTGTCCGACCGTCATCAGCGGGAACCTTCGCCTGAATATTAGTTTCCTACCCGGACCCTTTACCATGTTGCACCTCGCGGAAGTCCGCCTCGGATTTCGAGCGCTTCTCTCCTTATAATGCGAACGCAGAGATTCATTTGGTGCGAAGTTTTGTTTCACAAACAACTCTAAGCATTTCTCTTGTGGATTATTGGATTGCTTTTTTGGATTATACCTGGACTGTTTCCTGACTTTGATTCTTTGCCTGATACCATGAACTTTTGTCTTATCCTGGTACTATTTACTCTTTGTCTTTATTGCACTGTCTGCTCCTACTAACCCATGCCTGTTTGTTTAGAGTTTAATAAATTAAGCTGCAAATGGATCTGCCGTCTGCTGAGTCATTACCACAGAAAACTTTGCCAGAACAAGATCCAGCAGCTGTATATCAACTAGCCCAAGAAGTCAACCGGCAGGGCTCACAGCTGAGCACTCATCAACTGCAACTAGAGAAGTTGAGTCGTTTTACAGAGAAAATGGGGCAATCGCTTCTCGCACTGTATACCTCTGTGCAGTCTTTAAACACAGCTGTCACTGCTCTCGCTCAGAACCCCACTATCACTGCTGCTGCAGCCCTGGCTCTTTCCGTTTTCTCCACCTGTGCCGGCCTTGCTCTCCAGCCAGGCTGCACGACTGTCACTTCGATATACGATGGCGCTCCGAGAAAATGCAAGGGTTTTTTAATGCAGACCAGCATCTACATCTCTTGCTAGCCCAGCTGTTTTCCAGACGACAACAGTAAGGTCTCTCTAATTTGTTCCTTACTCGTTGGCAGGGTGCTAGAGTGGGATACTGCGCTCTGGGAGGGGCAGAACATGTCATTCCTCAGCTATGCAGCCTTCTTGCAACAGTTCCGGGATGTCTTCGATCATGCCCCAGGAGGTCGCGACCCCAGCGATGAAATTTTTACCCTAAAAAACAAGGCACTTCCACCGCAGCAGACTTCACGGTGAGATTCCGCACCCTCGCTGCACAAACTGGTTGGCCTCCGGCACCCCTCAAGGCCCTGTACCATAAGGCTCTCACACCTGAGCTCTAGTCTAAACTAGCCTGTCTAGATCAGGGCTGGTCTTACGAGGACTTGGAGCTAGCCATTCAAGTGGATCAGTTGAGGCGAGCTCGTTGAGTACCCCCAGCCCACAGCTCACGCACCTTTCCTGCCAGCACTTCATTTCCACCCACCGTACCTGTGGAGATCGGCAAGACCCATCTTACGGATGAGGAGCGTGACCACTGCCTTCTTGACAACCTCTGCCTCTATTGTGGTCAACCAGGACACATCCGTTCCCAGTGCGACCACCACGAGCACCACAAACCCGAGTGAGTTCAGCTTTTACCGGCCATTCTATGACCTTACGTCTAACACTCATTTTTAATGAGTTGTTACAACAGCCTTCATAGACTCAGGGGCTGAGGGGAACTTTATTGATGAGACCTATGCTAAGCAAATGCTCATTCCTCTCCTTCCATGTGGATCTGGCGTGGCGGTGGCAGCCCTAGACGGTCGACCATTGGGCTCTGGAGAAGTCCCCTTCGTAACCCAGGATCTGAAGCTTCTCGTGGGCCCTCTGCACACTGAAATCATCCGGCTCTTTACCATTCATTCACCCGACCAAACCATCATCCTGGGACTACCTTGGCTCGAACTGCATAACCCGTTCATCTCCTGGACCGAACACCAAATTCTGAAGTGGTCCACACTCTGCCACGAAAACGATGCAAGCCAGGAGTCCCCGTTGCCCCGGTCTTAACCAGCCCTGTCGACGACAAACTGAGTTGCCTTCCCCCCCCGAGTATCAGGATCTGCAGGAGGCCTTCAGTAAGGAACGAGTAAGCTTCAGTAAGGTTCCCTCCACCCTAGAAAAGCTTTGCAAGCCCCAATACTTTATTAAACTGTATTTGAGAAGCGCCTACAACCTCATTCGAATCAGGGTGGGCGATGAATACAAAACTGCCTTTTCGACCACCACAGGGCACTACGAGTATCAGGTGATGCCGTTCAGGTTATCCAACAGTCCATTCGTTTTTCAGTCGTTGGTCAATGATGTATTCAGAGCTGAGCTGAATCACCACGCCATCATCTACATAGACGACATCTTAATTTACTCTGAGAATTACCAAGAACATGTAAGAGGGGTGCTCCAACATCTGATTCAACATCACCTATATGCTAAACTCTCCAAGTGTGAGTTTCATCAAACTTGCATCTCCTTCCTGGGATACATCATAAGCCACGAGGGAGTAGCAATGGAGGAGAGTAAAGTTACCACAGTCTTCAACTGGCCTCGACCACGCACCATGAAGAAACTGCAGCACTTCCTCGGGTTTGCCAATTTCTACCGTTGGTTAATCCGAAACTTCAGCCAGGTAGCAGCTCCACTCACCTCCATGACGAGGAAAGGGCCCACCATCCTCAAATGGGACTTCCAGAGAAACCAGGCATTCACCTCCCTCAAGGCACGCTTCACATCTGCACCCATCCTCAAGCACCCAGACCCAGAGAAGGAATTCACCGTGGAATTGGACGCCTCCAGCTCAGGCATCGGGGCCATACTGTCCCAACGCCACAGTGACCCAGGCAAGCTCCATCCTTCCGCCTTCAACTCTAGGAAGTTAACCCAGGCAGAGCAAAACTACGACATCGGGGACCATGAGCTGCTAGCCATGAAGGCAGCCCTAGAAGAATGGCGTCACTGGCTGGAGGGATTACAGCAACCCTTCATGGTCCTCACCGACCATTGCAATCTTGAGTATATCCACAGTGCTAAATGGCTAAACTCCCGCCAGGCTCGTTGGGCTCTGTTCTTCACCCGCTTCGACTTCTTCATAACCTATAGGCCAGGCTCTAAGAATGGTAAAGCTGACGCCCTGTCCAGGCTGTACGACCAACAGACTAGTCCCAGTTCACCAGAGTTCATCATTCCACCTCCCAAAGTCATTGCCCTCATTCGTTGGGACATAGAAGCCGATATAACGGAGTCCCTCAATGACCATCCTTCACCACCCGAGTGCCCGCCTGACCGTACATACGTACCTGAACCACTCCGGAAGAAACTTCTTCATCTCATCCATGACTCACCGAGTGCAGGTCATTCCGGCATCACCGCTACTACTGAGTTAGTCACAAACTGCTACTGGTGGGCCACTCTCACCGCAGATGTCATCCAGTTCATCCATTCATGTGCCACCTGTAACATCACCAAAGCATCCCATCAACGACCAGCCGGACTCCTCCAGCCACTGCCCATTCCGCAAAGACTCTGGTCGCATATTGCTATGGACTTCGTGATCGACCTACCTGCCTCCGGGGGCTATACCACCATATTGACCCTCAGTTTACCTCTCGGCTGTGGCGGGCCTACCGTGAACAAATGAACATCAATGTCAGCCTGACCTCGGGGTACCACCCTCAGTCCAACGGCCAGGCGGAGAGGTTAAACCAGAAGCTCACTCGTTTCCTCAGGTCCTATTGCCACGTCAACCAATAAAACTGGAGCAAGTACCTCATCTGGGCCAAATATGCCCAAAACTCTCTTCAAAAACCAGCTACTGGCATGAGACCATATAAATGCATTCTGGGTTTCCAACCGCCCATGTTTCCGTGGACTGGAGACCCCACCAACTTACCTGCTCTCGACCATTGGCTGCAAAGGAGTGAGGATACCTGGAATCAGGCTCATGTGCACTGCAACGAGCATTTAGGAGACTTACCGAGCAGGCCAATCGTCACCGCCGACCTAACCCCGCCTACGAGCCTGGACAGTGGGTGTGGCTCTCCACATGGGACATGAGACTTCAATGTTGCTGTAGAAAACTCAACCCAAGGTACGTGGGTCCATTCAGAATCATCCGACAAATCACACCAGTATCCAACCGCCGGATATCATTTAGACTAGACTTACCGGTACAATACAAAATCTCACCCACTTTTCATGCTTCTCTGTTAAAGCCCGCTAATGCTCCGGAAGGACAGAGGGAACAGGACGAGGCCGCCATCCCCGAAACAAATATTATTTGTATTATCTTTTTTAAATTCTTGTAAAGTGTCCTTGAGCTCTGGAAAGGCGCTATATAAATAAAAATTATTATTATTATTATTATTATTATTATTACTATTGAGAATTATTTTTATAACCATTTCTTTATCCTTGTCTTGAATGTTATCGTACTTGGTGTCAACGGGCCTTTAGACTAATACAGTTTTATAAATTATATTTTTAGTTTTAGTTATGTAGTTAAACTTGAAAATGTTGCTTTGACAACTAGCTGAAACATTATTTTTTAAATTGTATTTTATTAATGGGTAGATTTTGGATCGACTGTACATTACAATGACAGCACAGATCCATCTTGCACCACTGAATCACATTTGATTGTTATTTATTCACCACTATTCTCTCATCTACGTAGTTCCCATGACGACAGCACCCTGAATGTCCAGCGTGTGGACACAGAGCGGTCAGAGTTTAAAAGCATTGCCTCTCTGGACTGCGATTCCCCGGAGCCCACCCTGCATGCCAGAGAACAACGGCACTCCAATCCTGCAATTGTCCAGGACAAAAAGCCTGGAAGAGCTTTATTTGTCTTGGCCTGATTCCAGAATACTGACTGCAAAATTCTGGAGGTAAAACTGCACTATGTGAATATTCCTGCTCTAGAGCCCAGAACGAGAGGGGCCACTTTGCAAAACACTAAAAATAACAATCACAGGGAAACCATGCCAGCTTCCCACAAACCACTGCGCTACTAATTGATGTGAAGTTTTTCTCAGACTCTGACTACGGCTGTTAAAAGATATAGAGAGGACCTTAACCACAAGCATTTCGATCAAAACAATATCCACACACTTAGGCTAACTGTGACAGCTTTGTACTTTTTTTCTAAGATACAACAGTGAAAAGGTACATCTTTGTACCTTATATACCCCTAAATGGTACCTTAAAGATTCATATTAGTAATTACATAATTGAATTTTTGGGGAAAAAAAGTTTTGAGTACCACCTAAGTTTTGTACCGTTTTACTGACTGTGTGTGATATCACTATAGAATTTTTTTTAAATAATTTTAAATCAAACTGCTTGCTAGTGAGTTTTTTTTATATGTATAAAATATGTATGTGTGTGTAAAATCATGCATATTGTGTTTAAACAAAATTGAACACACACACATACAGAGCAGTAACAGACAATCAAATAATCAAAATAAAATAAAATAATATAAATAAATTAAATTAAAATAAATTGAAATTCAATTATTTCTGGTGTATACTACATCAACGTTATCCTCACTGTTTCCAAACTGTTTTGCAAGTTTTCAACATGGTCAATTCAGAGCAGCTTTGTGAGACCCAAAAGAACTGACCAAAGGACACTCTACCTAAAAGTCTATCTGCACTTCAGCCTTGGCTCTCTGTCTGAATTCCTTCCTGCTTGTCCTAAACAACGGGCCCCCTCAAAGCAGCTGGCTGAATCTCCATCCTCAAGCCACTAACAACAGGTTAGTCAGCACTCTGTGAGAGCACCAAGTCCTCAATTCCTGCTCTGTCCCATCTGCTCCCTTTAACACTTACCTTAAAAACAAGACAATAACACATGCAATAATGTGCCTTTTATAATGAATGTAGAAATTAATATTTGCATTTAGACTTTTGTTTAATACCTTGGAGAACAAATAATGGCTGTTTTTCAGTCAACAGAGTCAGATTCAGAATGAAGTGGTATTTATCAGAAATTGTATTCATTTATACAATGTTGTGTGAAATACATACAAGCAATTTCTTAGTTGAAAATTGTTTCTCTGCCAAATATATGTATATGTTATATCTAATTATCTCTAAAATAATAATATTTACTAGTGTACAGGTTACATTCAACTCCTTTGAATCCAAACCTGGAAAAGGTGTTTCTGGCGTAATGCATTATACTATCAAAGTCGTAGACCTCTCCAAGAGAATCCACATCATCTGGCTCCATCTTTATGAAATTATACTCCTGACCTGTGAAGTGTAACATAGGCTTCATCACATTTCTACTGAATCTCATGAAATTAAAAATTATCCTGGGTTTGAGATATAATAAAAGTAATAATTCTGGCAACTATAGACATATATAGTAGTATTAGAAGTTATTCTACATGGGTATGTAGTAGTGGTTTTGATTGTTACTGTACCTGGCTGGATGTTGTCTCTAAATATATCAACATGCTCGTCCCGGTCAGGCCGTGTGTGCTCGTGCCAGAATCCAATGACATGCCCGAGTTCATGCACCACGATTCCAAACTTGTCACAGTTCTTCCCGATGGATATAGCCTGAGGACCTCCACCTCTCCGCCCAACAAATGAGCAGCACCTTTTATTTAAACAAAGCCAATGAGGAGTTAGAAAATTGTAACGCACCTGCACTGTTTGTTGTAATTTCTCCATGTGTTCAGTGTGACCCAGTTTCTGTTAATTGTCTATAGTGTTCAGGTGTGTCATATTAAAAGGATTATTATTGCGGGATTCTCGAGTTTACCTCTATGTTTCCTACGGACCCTGACAGAATGACAAAAAAAATTTTCAGTTTTTTTCAGTTTCAGCTTTTATTTAATTTTTTCCCCCGGTCTTCCAATGGATGTCTTGTTAAGCCCCAATTATCTTCTCCTCCTGGAGCAGGGGAAGAGATCACTCGAGGGCCATACAATACTGTTCTTAGACATTGCTTACAACACCAGCTACCTGGACAGTTAGCTAAATATCGAATGAGTAGTTTGAGGTTAGTAGAAATGTTCTTTTCATATTTCACAGTTTCTACAGAAATATTTAGCAGCCCAGCTGTTTTCAACATTAACATTGATGATTGTAAGAAGATGTTTGTTGAGCAAATCTGATGTTAGAATGATTTCTGAAGGATCATGCAACACTGAATATTGGAGCATTGACTGCTAAAAATTCAACTTTGCTCTGACAGGAATAAAACACTTTTGACACCTTTTAAATGCACTGAAAACAGTTCTCTGCATAAGACACAACAATCTGACATAGTCACATGTTTGCCATTTCAAGACACTGGCCAATTAGCTCATTTACTGTTATTTTGAATGGCAATTACATGTGCCACCTGGCCAAACACCTCAATGGTTAATTTTTAACACTTTAATCAGTATGTAAGCTCTATGAAAAACATTTTTTTTTTACAACAACAATGAAAGACATTGCAGAGAGAGGAAGATGGAGGTTGAGAATAAGAGGGGGAGGAAGAGTGAGGTAGGGGTAGAGCAGGTAGAGGACTTCATGGTCAAAGAAGACTTTCAAATGAAATCAGAGCAACCAGATCATGTCATCAACCATGGGCTGACAACGTGTGAGGCTAGACAGAGAGTGTAGCCAAACTTGAGCCATTTTACTCTCGACTCTGTCATCCAGACCTTTAGACTGGAAAACAGGTATGTAACCAAAATGTCATGTAGTACACATGTAGTATACCCCATGTCATCATGTGTATCAGTTGGGTGACACCTGTTTACTTGGTGTATGACATCAGCCATTCATGAACTGTACAAGTTTCCTGTACAATGTGGGGGGGAAATATTTAGCCTGCATTGTCCATTTCTAAAGGACTGAGAGACGACAGCATTGTGGAGGAAGGGGCCAAATATTCACCGGCGTACAGGAAGCTGGAAGAGAAATTCAAAGCCACATCATCCAAGACAACACCTTATTCGACAACATTCAATGAGTCAGTCTGTCCACAGTGGATAACATTCTCAAGCGAAACCAAATCAGAATGAAACAACTTTATAAGGACCGTTTGAGAGAAACTCTCAAAGAAACAAAGAGCTCAGACGAGCATATGTGGATGTAAGGCTTATATTGACTGCAGTACACTATGTGCAACATTGTTTCTCATTGTACTGGATAACACCATATTGACTGATTTTTGTTATTTGTTTTCAGGGAGTACTGGATATGGATGCTCATGCAATCCCACATGAGTTCATCTTTATAGATGAGGCTGGGTTCAACCTAGCAAAGACCAGAAGAAGGGGGAGAAATATCATTGGCCACAGAGCCATTATAGATGTTCCTGGCCAACGTGGTGGGAATATCACAATGTGCGCTGCCATCTCCAGTATGCATGGTGTCCTCCACCGTCATGCCAAACTTGGACCATACAACACAGCCCATATTCTCACATTTCTGGACAGACTTCACAACATTCTCATACCACCAGAGCATATGAATGATGCAGACCATCAAAGAAACCGGTACGTTGTAGTATGGGACAACGTGAGCTTTCATCGTGCAGCCCCAGTCCAAAACTGGTTTGCTGACCACCCAACATTTCTCGTGCAATACCTCCCACCATACTCACCATTTCTGAACCCCATAGAAGAGTTATTTTCGGCATGGGGGTGGAAGGTATACGACCGGCAGCCCTTTGTGCGCATGCCTCTTCTGCAGGCCATGGAAGAGGCATGTGATGAGATTGATGTAGGTGCAATTCAGGGATGGATAAGGCACTCAAGGCGTTTCTTCCCTCGATGTCTGGCAAGGGAAGATATTGCCTGTGATGTTGACGAGGCGCTGTGGCCAGACCCGGCTGTGCAGCAAGAGGCTGCATAATTATTTTTCTTGCCTCATTTTTTTTTTTTACTGTAATATATTTTTTCTGAAATTCTTTTTCAGTTTACTGTTTGTTTGTTTTTTTGTAAGAATATTTTTGTTCTGCTGTGAAAAAATTGCAACAGCATGTGTGTGTATCTGCAAATATTTCTGTGCATGCAAACAATCTGATACATATTTTAGTATTATGGCAAAGCATACTAAAGATGCGGGTGCTTTTCATTATGCCCAACAGTGTGTAGTTGGTTTGGCATAAATCTGGTAATATGAATGAAGTGTGTGCCATTTCATGCAAAAGTTTGATTTTGATAATGCTATGTGTAGTTTCGGTTGCAGTGCTTCATTTTGCAGGATATATGAGGTATTTTGCAGTTTGGGTGTGTGGTTTTGTGAATTGTGTTAAGTATTTTGATAAAACCACACTAGTTTGAAAAATTGTGTGTTAGCAATCGGAAAAAACTGTAAACACATTTTCAACTTTGCACTTTGTTTACAATTCTGTAACACACTTATTGTGAAACACTACACACGTTTTCTTACATTAGA
>JAUCNO010000002.1:10828393-10849367 GCA_032353835.1 Enteromius viviparus | reverse complement strand
GATTAGGAAAAGGGCCATCAGCTGTGTATGATTACTCGTTTCAGCGATCCTCTCGAAATTATGTTTAAACATTCATAAAGCTTTGTTCACCTTCGGAACACATTTTGAGATATTTCGGATGAAAACCATAAGGCTTGTGACTGTGCCATTGAGTGCCAAGTAAATAACACTGTCAAGGCCCAGAAAAGTATGAAAGAAATTGTCAAAATAGCCCATCTGCCATCAGTATCTACCTTTTTATCCACCTATTTGTGCATTTTGAAATATCGCATAAAAAACACTGGATTAAAAGAAAAAATGTGCATCAAAAACATTTGAGTAGGATAAACATTTTATCCAATTAGGAAAAATGTGCAAAAACTAAGATGGAAACACAGTTTCTTAATAAATGCAAATGTGACAGGATAACTTGAATGATCTTGTTTGCACAGCAACTATACGTAGTTATGGTCATTTTGAAGTGGATGAGCAAAGTCTGACATCAAAGTGTTACTGTATGATAACACAACTGCGTTCCCAAACAGCAGCATCCCCCTTCAAAAGCATTGACTGTATGCGTTTCATCAGCTCGCTCTGAGGCTAATTTGCCTATATCTTACATGAAAACTATTATATTCAGTGCCTTCTCATAGTCATATAGATATTTAGGGCCACAGTTTAGCAGGAATGTTGTTTTTGTTCTCTTTGACTTGTTGAATGGAAATGGTGCTTTAAGTTTTATGCAATATTCTTTTATAATTATTTTGCACATAAAAAAGACTTCTGCATTGTAACGTCTTCGTAGCACCATTTTGGAGAGCATCTGCTGGATGAACATACGCAGTTCTATGTCAGCCACAATATCTTAAATCGTGTTCCGAAGATAAACTAAGCTTTACAACATGGGGGTATGATTGTCAAAATATTCATTCTGGGGTAGACAACTGGAAACACATCCTTTTTTTGCATTCAGCAGTCAAATCCGCAGAACAGATATAAATACAGTAAATGTGTTAAACAGTACTGAAAGACATACTGTAATAGGTAAAATATTTTACCTAAAAATACTTTTGATCACTTGGAATAAAATCAAGTCAGACAGATTTCTTTTTTGTTCATAGGACTGCCTCCCTCCATGTCAGTATGAACAACGGCCTGAGTTTTATCTCCAGTTCAGTGACCATCACCACTGTCAGCTGTGTGAGTACAGTAACCCTGCAGGGCAGCAGTGCCAAGCCCACTACCACTGTTACACTGGGCAGAGCCACTGCCAGTACCACTACATTGGGCAGTACCTCTAGTTCAGCTCCATCTTCAGTCTGCCCTCTGAACACAGTCAGTATTTTCTGTCCTACTTGCCCTCTCTAAAAACTAACGCTCGTCTGGTGGGGTGCCATTCCAAGAGCCGACTGGTAGATTGCAGCAGCTGACTGCAGAAGCCAAACAACAGGGTGCAGAATGTGGTAGTGTTTTATTATAAACATATGGTAATATAAATAAATTCAGGTCACATTTCACCCCAGAAGCAGAAAAAAATGTATGTATAATAAATGGCCCTAAAGGTTCATATTTTGGTTTCATCCCCAACAACAGGTTGCCATGCGTTCATCATTGTGCATTTCTTTATCAAACACAGGTGGAAAAAGTAAATGATGCCAGCTGGGGTTTAATCAATGAAACGAGAATCAAGTTTTGTTAAGGGCTGAATCTGATATGAACACTCAAACAGTGTCAGTGTGCTATTCACAAGCAGTATTAGTGTGATTAACGTGATCCATGTCTCAGAAGACCTATGACCAAGAGATGTTGTTATTCATGCTAAGGGTTACAGATTAATCTCTAATACTTTAGACATTCATCCGTCCACAGTAAGACAAATTGTCTATAAATGCAGATAGGCACTCTAGATGTAAGTGCCCAGCCGAGATCTCTTCAAAGTCACAGCACAGAATACTTAATGAAGTGAAGAACAACAACTAAAAACTTCATTGAAGGTGGTTAACATCAACTCGGCCACAAATAAAACAGGCACAGGCATGGTATCAATGGAAGGACACAAAGAAAGAAACCACTGCTCCTCAAACAAAACATTGCAGCATGCTTAAAGGAATAGTTCAACCAAAAATGAAAATTCTGTCATTTACCCGCCATCCAGTAGTTCCAAACCTGTATTCATTTCTTTGTTCTGCCAAACACAAAGGAATGATGACAGAACTATTTCTTTATAGTTTGCCAAAAACCACTTCAACCTTCCACAACACTACTGGGAAAAAGTCAAAATGCAGCACTATGGCTTAAAAAGAAAACGGTGTACCACTATGAAAACATCCCAACAGTGAAGTATACAGAAGTCAGCATTTGAAGTGGATCAAAACCTTTCATTAAAACCTAAAACCATAATGAGTTCTTGTCTTAGGACAACTTTGAAATGTTGACTACTGTAGTGGAGGAAGCATCATGATTTGGGGCTGCTTTGCTGCTTCTTGACCTTCCCATTATGGAGGGCAAAATGAATTCCCAAGTTTATCAAGTAGTAGCTCAGAAGAAGCTGGGTGGTGCAGCACGATAATGAAAATCTACTACAGAATGGCTTCAGAGATATAAAATCCACAATTTGAGTGGCCCAGTCAAGCCCAGACCTTAACTAAATAGTGATGATGTGACATGACCTCAAGAAAACCATTCATAGCAGATGTCCTTGCTTGAGAATTGTGTTTGTTGATATTTGTGAAGCTAAGAGAACATTTCGGGATCAATTTAAGCAGAAAACCAGGAAAATTAACATATATATATTTGTATTGGCATAATTTTTTAGTTCAAGAAATATATAGACTCATACATTTCTTTCTTTTGATTTTGGGCTGAAATGTGACTTTGAATAATCATTTATATGTTTTGATAAATACTCTATTAGATTTCAGACAAGATAAAAAAAAATAAAAATACAGTCAGTAAAAGATAGCTTATTAAGGGGTTCCAGGCATAGTCACTCACAACGAGATCAAGATAGTGTTAAAGATCCTTGCAGCACTTACTGTGAAAATTCTCTTCCTTAACTATATTACACCACAAATTTGTAAGTGGAACCCCATCCAGAAGGGTTTGAGTGTGGCACGAGGAAGATTATTCAATGTTTATTTCCTTTGGACCATAAACCTCCCTCGGATCTGTGTCTCTGCTCTGTCCATCAGACCGACGGAACGTTCTTGGCCATAGCGCTGCTGATACTGCTGCTGCTGATCACTATGGCCACACTCTGGTGGTTTTGGCCACTCTGTTGCACAGTGGTAAGTTTCGCACATCTCAGCTTTCTTTTTCAAAAGTTACCCCGACCGGAGACAAAAATCCAGTTATTACGGTGCAGAAAAGTGATTTTCAAGCAGTTATTGAGCCCAGGGAATTTTTTTCTGAAGTGCAAATGAATGTGAAATTCTTGCTAGTAAGTGAGATGGAATTAAATGGGAATCATTTATTTAAAATAATATTTTGCAATCAAATCTTATTTTCATTATTTCACAAAGCTGTAACAACAATTTTGCTAACACTTTACTTGAAGCCTTCAATTATAAAGCTGCTCATAATGTAGGCTACTTATTTTTCACAAATAATTGTAATCAAAGTTAAAATGCAGATTGGTTGTTTGTTATAACGCATTATAAGAGAAATATTAAATTGTGATATAGCTGTGGTTACAGATCATACAGTGCATTACTAGGCATAATTGATGCATTATATACTTTTTTAATGCATTGTATATAAAAGTTTAAAGTTAAGAATTTATTTTCATTCTTATGTCAACAGATTGTCCATGAACCACCGCCACCAGTCATGGATGACAGTTCGGTAAGAGATGATGGCAACACTTTAGTATAAGGACCAATTCTCACTATTAACTTGCTTATCAGCACGCTCATTATTAACATATTGGCTGTTTGCAGGCACTTTTTAAAGCACATTCTGCATGATCGCATTCTATGTCTCCAATCCTACCTAATACTTAAACTTAGCAACTACCTCACTAACTATTAATAAGCAGCAAATTAGAAGTTTATTGAGGCAAAAGTCGTAGTTAATGGTTTTTAAATAAATTTGTGAAAATTGGACTTTAAAATTAGAGTGATAGAGATGATTTGATCCCTGAATCCTGAACTACTTGGGAGATCACATATTGCAATCAAAATCTGATTTTATATGCATCTTCAGTTATGAACATCAGGTAATCTAATAATAGGTAAAATAATAATAGTTTGAGTTTGTCAAGCTGCGGTACTAAAATAAATGTATATATTTTGCATCCATAATGGACAGAAAGAATGAACTGCTTGTTGTCAGTGATAGACAGGGGCATGTTGCAATTAATGATTAGATCAGATATTAGTGCTTCTATAATGCTTTTTTGTAGAGGGTGGTTGACTGGATATTTAGTAGTCTGGGGCACAATGAAATGCGACATGGATGTCTACTGTAAATAGCAGTGTATCTTGGAAATATAATTCATTTTATGTGCATGGATAAAAAATACCAAAACAATCATGGAAAACTGTAAACATTAAAGCTAAATTACTTTTCCTATGCACAAAAATATATTATTTTATAAATAATGTTTGGAAAACAAATTGCAAATATAAATACATTTTAAGTTATGATCACTTGTATGTGCTTTAAGTTACAGCAGTTACAGATTTTCATTTTTATACACACAGAAATCACGTCATCTCTGTGGTGGACGCGCAATATACACGTTTTATATGTAATATATAATCCGATGTATTTGTTTTCTATTTGAACTGGTTTCATTGTTATACAGCACACAACATTTTGTAGTTATTGTGAGTGTACGCAAAAAAATTAACACTTAACGTTAACCAATTCAGAGATTGAATAATTCTTGTCAGTATGACCAAAACGTTTTGAAAGTGTTTTAAGGGGAAGTGACTGCACGACGCGTTTATCTCAGATTTCCATGCAGTATGCCATTCAACTACAAAACGCAGTCGATCCATACAAACACTTGAAAATGGGCACATTTAATATAGACTTTAACGTTATAGCTTAAACTTTATTTTAAGATGCACCCAACATTAAAATTCGGGCTGCGTCACTGGTACAGCGTTTTACTTATGAGTTATAACGTTAGATGATCATCACATTTCTGATAAAAACATGCAACCAAGGCCAAATTATGACAAACAGAAACAATTAATTCATTACGTAAGTACTTGTTTTATTACATTGACTATAAAGAATTCTGACTTTCTTAACCTTAAATGCCGGATGGATATTGACATTGTGGTTGTCTTGTCGGCTATTCTTGCGTTGCATTCTTTGCATCTGGAAAATCTTTTTTTATTGGTAATGTTACGGTCCTTTATAGCCAAACGTGACTATTTGTTGAGCTCGACTATTGTCTGACATGTTTAGCGCGGTTTGAGTTGTGCAGCGTTAAGGGCACAGGCGACAATTATGGTGCTGTTAAGTCACAATTATTTTATTAAACAATTTCTATTTAAAAGTTTAAGTCATCGTCGAGTCCACTTTAAGTCTAGTCAAGTCTCTAGTCACCTGCTCTTAAGTCAAAGTCAAGTCATGTCATTTTTTTCCTTCCAGCAAGCAAGTCACAAGTCCTGAAAATTGTGACTCCAGTCAAGTCATGTGACTCAAGTCCCACATCTCTGCCTTTAAGTTTTATTCAGATGCCTTTTCTTGTGAAAGTACGCTTAGACATTTGTTCCAAATATTTGCTCAGCAAAGTTTTCACAGATGTGGCCACAGATGCCGAAGTGACAACTGATAATGATAAAGGATTTTTACTCATTGTATAGATTTTCACCCTTTTTTTGGATTTAGATCAATGTAAACACCAGAAAAGACAAAGAGCAGTTCCACTATTGAGGAATTTTTGTAATACCTCTCAAATGTTATGAAATCTTGAGAACAATTTAATTGTCCATAGCACATTTCAACCTTGGACACGTTGTAGATCTTTCTCTTTCCAAGTCTCCGATTGCTTTTTCAAAACAGGAAATTCCATAAGCTTAAAGCAGGTCTTGCAGTGTCTGAGGTAACAGTCTGCAGTGGAAGTACAAACTAATCCCTGATTTCTGTCCTCAGGGATCATCACTCCAAATTTTACTTCAAAAAAGTAAAGTAAAGATGAACTGTGCTCTACTAAGGATGGGTCACGATGGTTCCAAAATATTCCATATTCCACAATAACTATAAGCAAATGATATTAGTGTCACTGAATTAGGATATTAAAATTATTTTTGAAGGCTCAAATAGAAAAAAAGTTATTTATAAAATTGTAATCATACTTAACTGTAATTATTATATCTTACTGATCATAAACTTAAATCAAGCGTAAAAATGTTTTTAGATATAAATGGATCAATTGTTAAACTGCAGTTTGTTTTTCTTTATACTTTTGCAAGATTCTTCTCTTGTCAATAGAGTTAAGGTCATTACAGTTCACACATGTATTGCATTTAAAATGAGTCATTGCATTATTTTGTTAGATGCAACATTGTTCTAAACCCTGAAGACAGGGCTTGAGATAAGTGGTGGACCATTGGCAAGTATTAAAAGACTGCAAAAGGTTTCTGCAGCTAGGATAGCACTCAAAATAAAAATAAAAGTCAAGCTCATGCTAAAATTTCAGTTCTTTCTCCTAGACTCATTAAACATATTGCAGTCAGACTGTGTGGGAACATATGGAAACCCAATTCTGTCTTTCTTATGAGCTATGAAATCCAGAGAGATGACTGGAAGGTATAGGCTGACATCATTTCCTGTCCGTGCTTGGAAAAGATTATGGTTGGAGTGTTGTTGAGAATAAATAATGACTTTGTTCTTGTGCACCCTTGAGCGTAATTAAATTAAACAAAGGATGCATTCATTTGTAATCAGCTCCTCCAAACACGTCAAATCATCCTTTTTTAATGCCTAATAATTACAGTTTGGCTGGCCAGCATAAGCCACAGCATCTTTTTCCATCCTCTACTAAAACTTTGTTGTAAGCAATATTTCATCATATTGTTCCTCAATGTTTTTCCAGTGACAATTTAAGACTAACAGAACTTGACATGGAATTACAATCCAGTCTTAATAATTTAATAACATTGTCTTTCTCTGAAGGATGAAGACGACGATGCCTACCCAAAGAAGAAATGGCCGACAGTGGACGCCTCGTATTACGGTGGGAGAGGAGTTGGCGGCATTAAAAGGATGGAAGTAAGGCAAGGGTATTTGGAAAGAAAGTAACAGCTTCCAATTGCTCTGGTCCGCTGCAATGATATGAATGTGTATGTGTGTGTCCAGGTGCGCTGGGGAGATAGGGGATCCACTGAAGAAGGAGCCAAACTGGAAAAGGCAAAGAATGCTCGGGTGAAGTTGCCAGACCAAGAGTTTGAGTTTCCGACCACTCGAACCCTAAACAATGGCATGAGAAAACCCATCTCCCCCCACAAGTGGTACTCACCAATCAAGGTAGATAAGCAACCACAGGTTTCATTCACAATATTTAAAAACAAACGCATGGCATTTAGATATGGTTTCACAGACTAGGCCTTCTCCTAGACTAGGGAGTATTTTTGTCTTAAGATGCACATCAGTAATGCATGTGAATGAAAATTACTTAAATGTCCTAATTCAACTATGACCTAATCCTGGCTTAGACTAAGCCCTGTTTATGAAGTAGACACCACAAGCGAGTACCACAAAATGTGTGGCAAAACCATTAAGATTTGATTAGTTATTGGTTTATTATTACTGGTTTAGATAGATATTGATTATTATTGGACTACTACTACAGGAATACACCATTTCAAACTTTCTATATTTTTTAAATTTACATTCATTTAAATGTCCTACTTGCCATTTCTCATTGATCAATTGTTTCCTAGAAAATAATACATTTTGTTTTTTTTCATATACATATACGACAAAATAGGTACTCTAGGTGTTGAAAAAAATACAGAATGGTTTATAGAAATTGATAAAAAATAAATAATAAAAAAAATAAACTTTAATGACATTTTTAATGACAGCTCTGTTACAATTTTATCTTTTTTGTAACCAACAATATATTTTTATGGTGTTGGGTTGAGTAATAATATAGTTAGTCGATTTATCGGCGCATCGATCCATACCAACTTAAAAAAAAATCAAATGAATGCCAGTTTTGCTGGTGATTGACCAAACCAAACCAACTCTAACCAGCCTGAAGCAGAATGGTCTGTGTTTGCCAGGGATGGCATTGTAAAAGGTGTTGAATTAACACATAGTAAGCCAGAAAATATTCATATCCCAGTGCGTCCTCGCAAAAAACACATTACACATCAGCCATGGATGACCCAATACAGTGTAATGCCTACGCTATGGTCATCTGGTTGACAACAAATGATTTGGTCATTTCTCAGAGGACTGGAAGGAGCTCAGAAGCGGCGTGTGCAGCGGTGGCCTTAGCCAGTTCTGGAAGCGGTTCTTGCATTGTTTCATAATGTCTCTGTCAGATGGAAGGGGAGGGTTAATTTAAACCAGACACTGTACTGAGCTGACCCAAGGGAGATGAGCTTTGCAGAGCTGGTCCATTTCCCGACAAAACAAACTCCTTTTCTTCTCTTCCACATTTTTTCTTCTGGATTATGTTGGGTGACAGTTTACTCTGAGAGTGAGGACTGAAGTGAATTCGGCCCAGATTTTACACCCAAATAATGAGAAACTTTCATATTCACTGATTTAAAAAATAAACAAAGTCTGTCAATTTTTAGTCTGGGTCACTAAATTTATCAAAAGTTGAAAACTATCACTGTTCTAACAGCTTATTATTTTAATTTAACCCTAAGAGAAAATTGGAAAATTAGTGGAACAGCATGAATGCAATTAAAATTCAACAGATAAGACCTCTGTAAGTCTCTGTGTGCTGCTCTTTGTAGTCAATTACAGATTACACTGAAATCCTCTTTGCATTGTTGAAGTGTTTTTTGCACCAGCATACTATGTTGTGTTGATCTCTTTGGAACCGCTGTTGTGTTTGGATCTTTCAGGGGAAACTGGATGCCCTGTGGGTGTGGCTTAGAAGAGGATATGACCGCGTATCTGTGATGAGGCCTCAGCCGGGAGAGAAGGTAATGAATACTGCCATACGTAACACAGATGCTCTATATTAGTGCAACGTTAACAATTTTGTAAATTTGTGGCATGTGCATGCACCACGTTTGGAACAATTAAATATTTTTAATCCTTTATGCTCATCAAGCTTGCATTAATTAATAATATAAGGGTTTTTCAAGAAGCATTTCTTATTATTATCAGTGTAAAAAAATAGATTAAAAATTCAGCTATAAATTCCATGATAAAAGATATTTTCATTGCCTTTCAAAGCCTTGGTGAGAATAAGGAGGCTAAAAACTTTTCAAACAAAGTGCTGAATGAAGCATTTCTGAGTTATTTCCGAATCTGTTCTGGTTAAAATGTTGCAGGCAGATTGTGAAGAACACTTGAAAACACTGTGATGTATATTGGAGATGAAAGGAGGCCAGCTGTTAGCAATAAGTGCAGTCAGAAACAGAGGCAGAGTGAAGGTACTCAGGACGCTGGCTCAACTACAGACCAATAGGACCAGTCTGCTAATATTGCTCCTGCCTAAAGGAATGCACCATAGTCTGCTTAAAACATTAACCACCCTCCCCTTTCCCTCAGCGGAATGCACAGAGGGGAGTTTTGGGGTGTCTGATCTGCTGTGGTAAATAGAAAAAGAAAGTTGGACGCAAATCAGATGGCTTTTAAAATTAAAGCAATGGGACTGCTTTGGATCTTCTCATGCAAACAAGAGCTTCTGTAAAGCTATATTAAAGTCCACTGAGCTATATAACACAAAACAGTAAACTGTACTTGATGCATCATGAATTCCTTTTTTATCATTCAAAGCCATATTGTGGAATCAATCTGATTTTAAACAAGCAGAAACTATTAGAGGCGTTACAGTAAATCAGATTTTCTTTTATTTAATTATATGTACTTGGAATCATCAAAAAACAAAGACTTTGAAATAATACATTTATATAAAAACTACACATATGCACTACCGTTCAAAAGTTTGTGGTATTTTTTATTGATTAAATTAAGAAAGAAATCTCTTACGCTCACTCCATTAATTATAGTAAAACAGTAATATTGTGAAATATTATTACAATTTAAAATAATTGTTTCCTATTTTAACATCATTTTAAAATGTATTTTATTTATGTATTTAGTTTTTTTTAGCAGCTATTATTCCAGTCTTTAGTGTCACATGATTGTTTAGAAATCATTCATTGATGAACCTGCGATATTTTCTTCAGGGCGTAAAGGATAATATACCTAGCAAAAGCAGCGAGTTACAATAGTGAGGGAAAAGCTTTGTGTATTATGTGTAATCACATTCATACAGTCTATGATCGCAACAACAACCTTCTCATCTGAGGAGATTACAAAGATATGAAATGTGGAGTTCTCTGCTTTTGTCAGAAAATAACTGTTAAAACAACTGCAAAATTTACAGTAAAAAAAATGGCAGTTGCGGTTGCCAGAATGAAAAAAAAAACATACAGTAGCAATATTTTATGCTTAAAGGTTTAAACTTAAATTTATAGTTAAATAACGTAATTTTATTAGATTGTTAACATGCCAAGGTATTGAAGTACTGAAATCTGTTTTGTAACCAAATGCAGGCATGAACCAAAGCCTCACAAGCAGCTTTTAGATGATAGCATATAAAGAATGTGCAGAGCATCATTCACACAAACACTAAACACCATCATGGTAACACACAAAGAATTAAAATTTTTGGGTGAACTAACCCTTTAAGTTTCACGTGTATGTGACTTTCAGACAAATTCAATCAGAGTTTTATTAAAAATTGTCTTTCCATGAAGATACACGGGTGTTTGGTATAAACACTTTGAAAGACTGGAATAAAATATGTGCATTCATGATAACACGACTTCAGGGGTTGAATAAAGGCCTCCTGTAGCGAACACATGCATATCTAAAATATTAATTTCCATTTTTCAATTATAATTAACACCTTTTTTCTGACTTTCAATCACTGAGGTAAGCAGACGACATTTCACCGTATGATGCCGTAACAATGTTTCCTTTCTCTAGCAAAGGAAAACCAGTCTACTCTTGGCTTATATTGAAATCCTCCAACAATCCTCGCTTTGTGCTTCTTATTCATGACTGAGGTTTTGTTCTGTTTTCTCTCCGCACTTGTCACTTATCACACAATGACAACATCCTTCATTATCTGCCAGGATGGCTTTCACGCACCACAGTCAGTGGAAGTGAGAAAAAAAGTGTTTATATTTTTCCATATGGATATTTATCTTACAAAAATGCATGTATCCGCTACAAACGCTACAAAGCCAGGTGAGAGATGTTTCATTACTGATGCACATACATTATTTCGGTCTTCCGAAGTGTATACAACAAACACTCGTTTATCTCCATGGAAAGGCTTTGAGGGGGCTCTACAGTTTTTTTATATAACTATAAACTACAGGCTAATTTTTTTCATTTTAGGGTAAACACTTTAAATAATGCAACAAACATTAATTTAACAACTTTCAATGTAACATGCAACCCTAATAAACATAATTTAAAAAAAATAATTATGACTTACTCTTTAAACATACTTTTTCACTTCCAAAACAGTATTTCACCGTAAAATTGTCTGAAATGTCTATTACAGTTTTTTCACCATATATATTAGTGGAACTTACTGTATTTGACAGGTTTTTACTGTAGCATTTTCACAGTTTTTACTGTTATCAGTTAAAATCACTGTAATTTTTACAGCAAATCTGCTTTTGCTATACAACAAACTTTAAATTTATTTAATACTTTTTAGTTAACTTTAATTTGATAAATTACCTGTGTTTAAGATAATTTTTAAATCAAAACAACCCACTGACTGATATTACTTGAAATACACAATAAAAAAAACGTGATTTCTGAAAATAAATAAAAAGGACGTTATAGGTTATTTTTTTTTTATTTCTTATACATAGATGTATTCATATTCACATGTATTCATTGAGAGCATTTACAAATGAAATGTAAATGTTTGACTCTCCAGGGTCGCTGCATGAAATTTACCCGTGTGAAATCCTGCCCGCCTCCTCGATACCCGCTTTACAACAACCCGTCAAGCCACATCTACAGCCTCCCCCACAGCAGATGCCCTCCTGTTCCGCAGGGCACCCTGCCACCCACCCCACGCTGCTCCGCCCACTCTCCAACCTCCACCCTGCCCCCTCTGCCATCAACTCCACCCCCAACATCCATAACACCTCCCCCTTACACACCCCCTCCAGCAAGAGCCCTTCCTCCTACCTGTCTGAACATCAATGTGACTCTGCCTCCTTCTCCACCCACACCACCAACAAGCTTCCTGCTGCCCTCGTCACCCAGCACCTTGCCTCCGCCCCCTCAGGCGGCTCCACCCGGACGAGCCCCGCCCCCTTCTCGTCTACCACCTCGCCCAGGTCCTGACGAACCACACTGCTACCAAGACTGAGTACATCTAAGTGATTTGCACGAAAAAAACTGCTGGTTATGCTGGTGCAAAAATGAAACAACACATTTTTCAGGCATTAGAAAAGTAGCAACATGATTGTTATAAATGACAATGGTTGCAAAGGGGTTTTAACGTGACAGTGACTGTATTGTTGCACACTTGATTCTGATTAGGTAGACAAATATTCTAAGGCATTAATTTTCTAAAACTGTACATCTATGAAGTCGCTCGAGGTTTGTTGACTTTCAATATTACCTTGCCATGTTCTTTATGGATTGTTTTGAGGTTTAAAATTAACAGAATGCCAAGAAGATTCAGATGAAAGAATCACAAAGAGATTTAAAAAAAAACACATTTGGAGCTTTTAAAATGAAAAATTTTAGATGTATTTGATTTGCATGGAAAATTTCCATCCATTTGGATTACACAGTTCACATGAACAAACAAAGAAACTTAATGTGATGCATATTTGTCAGTCACATATCCAGGTTTACACAGTATATTTTCCATCAACCAACCAATCTCACATGTTTTAATTAATGGAATATTGCTTGCTACACAACAATTTTTAAGTGAATGAACTGAACCGAATTTTATCAATGCATTTTGAATTAGGATTATTTCAATTAAATCAAAAAGATGCAAATTATAAACTATGCCATGATTTCAAAAAAAGTGCACCTGTTTTATGTATATACATGACTGACAAATATCCGTCACATTAAGTTTATTATTTCGTACTATGTTAAAACTGTGTAATGCCATGCTATTTTATATACATTTAAAAAAAAAAAAACGATTTTAACTTAAGCCTTTTTGGAAGGTGGAAACTGACCTGGACCATTAACTAATTGAAGACTAATGTGTTTTAATATTCATAAATTCAGTGGTCTGTGGACAGTTATTCTATGCTAAAAAGTAAAAGGCGTTGTTCATAAAAAAATTTAATTCTGTAAATTATTCTCATTGTATCATTATTAGCATCCTAATGTAGCTTTGTGGATATATTAGAAAGGAGTGTAAGTATTAGAGAACCTTTATAACTGGAGAGATCAGGGGCCTCATTTATAAAATGTGCAATGCTCAGATTTGAACGTAGACTGTGCGTACGCTTAAATCCACAGCAGCGCTCATATTTATAAAAACGGTCTTTGCCGTGGAAAAGTTCTTAGCGTCACATCAGGATCTGAACAGACATACGCACTTTTTGTTGTCAGAGTATTGCGGGTTTTTGAAAATGTAAGCTCGCTGCTCTAAATTCTGATGATTGGAGGTATTTCATATGTTAATGACATAAGTCCTTTACAAGGCAGAGAGCTGAAAGCATTTATTTGCGCGCAAGTTCAAGATCATTTGCAATTCATAGATTTCACATCTGAAAGACACAAGGTGCCAAAATCGTGCTAATTCGTACAAATTCATACGACCTCACTTGTACGATTTGTCTAAACCCCAGTGACGGGTAGGTTTAGAGGTGGATTTTGGTGTAGGTAATTCATACAAATTCATATGAATTGGCAATTTGTAAAATATGTACAATTTTGCAAAAATGGTATGAGTTTTTGCGAGGTGGATAATTCGACCTCACTCGTATGAATTTGTAAGAATTGGCCACCTCGTAAAATATGTACGAAATGCCATGTGACTGCGTTGGAAAAGACGCATACACACGTTTTCTGTTCATAAGTTCATTCTCTGAATCGCACGTACGGTGAAACGATCATCAAGCAACATTTTAAAAATGAGGCTCCTGGTTCAGCTTTGATGCTTTTTGAATATGTCAGGAAAACATCTGCAGAATAAAGCATTCAAAGTGACTGCAAGAAAACTGATCAAATAGTTTATTCGGTCTGCAGTCCTAAAACCCAGAAGAGAATAAGCACAGCCGTAAATTCTCCAGGGAATTTCCAGTGGCGTTCAGAAAAGCGGTTTTGGATTTGAGTAAAATAAAGTCTGTGTTAACATTTAAAGAGACTTTTACATACTCCAAAATACAGTTCACACATATCGACCACGAGTATGTGAGTTTATGTACTTTTTGAAGAATCTGAGAATTGTGGTAGTCCTTCTATAACATATAGGAACGTTTCTTCAAGTTAAGTTAACCACAGCCCATATTTCACTTATGAAGTGAAACAGCTACACATACAGCCCATTAGAAAGTCCAGAATTTGGCTACAAACTGACATCATGACTGAACAGCTCTTTTTTAAAGGAAATGGCATGACTGAAAAAGAACGTGTGTTATGATCTGGCTGAACGTTTGCAGAATGATGCAGGCCTTTGTTTTGTACTGTATATATGGATGCTTTTTAAACAGCTGTGCTAACAAGATCAGTATTCATGAGTAAAAATTCAAGAGGTGCTTTATGATTTTTTTATTTAAAATGTCTTTTGTTCTGTCATTTGCAAGTGCATTTAAAGGGATAGTTTGGTGCCATTTACTGACCCTCATGTCACTCCAAACCCATTTGACTTGGTTTCTTCAGTAAAACGCAAAACGATTCAAACACATTTTATATATCTTCCTATATATCTGCTAAAGAAGCTCATACAGGTTTGAAATGGCATGACACTGGGTAAAGCATCACAGAATTTGTAATAACGCTACAAACTATTCATTTAAGCATACAGCAGGTTTGTTTTACTACTGTCATTTTTATTTCTCATTCTGTGTTGAAAAGCTTGTGCTTGAGCTTTTACAGATCTTCAGAGCGTGTCAGGCTATTCCTTTTTTAACGAAGAGCATGTTTTTACACGCTTCAATTAAACATTGGAATTTGTACTTTTGTGTCTTACTTTTGGTTCATTTTTTGTTTCAGCAGATTTTGGTAAGTATCACAATTATAACTCGTATGATGAAGGAAATGTTCAGCTTGAGCTTTGAGACACATGGCTTTTATTTGAAAATTACATGTCATTCACACCACCAGTTCTGTCTTCAAATGTGACCCAGGATCACAAAACCAGTCACAGGTAACATGGCATATGTGTATATTAATAGCCAAAAATACATTGTGTCGGTAAAAATGATTAAGTTCATGTCCATGAATATCTTAAGTTTTCTACTGTAAATATATCAAAACTGTAAACACAATTTTCTCTATATTTTCGGATTCCAAATTTTCAAGCAATTGTATCTCGGCCAAATATTGTACAGCTTGAAGGTTTACTGGAATATACTTTAGCTGACCAAATGCCAGTATAAAGTATCTGCAAGAAGACTTAAAAACATGTTTCTTCATCTGAAAAACACTGTTAAGAGATGAAAACACTGTCTTGCTGCAAGTCTGTAGGAAAACCTATAGGAAAGGACGTGACATGTGGCCAGGTATGGTTTCCCATACTTTTGTGCTCTGCACACACACACAGCAGTGAGAAGTGATCAACCACGCACACACACACTGTGAACACACACCAGGAGCAGTGGGAATCCATTGCTGCAGCACCCGGGGAGCAGTTGGGGGAACAGTACCTTGCTTAAGGGTCTCACCTCAGTCTCAGTCATGGTATTGAAGGTGGAGAGAGCGCTAGTTATTCACTAACCCCACCCACAATCCCTGCCGGACCTGGGACTCAAACCCGCGACCTTTGGGTTACAAGCCCAACTGCTTGTAACTTTCTTCTTCGATTGATGTCATACGTTGTAGAGACTTTTAAGGTAATCAACAGCCAAATTAAAGTAATTAAGTAATTTGATACTTGTTTTGACAGACATCGCTCTCTATTATTTAAAAACCCCGTATCATATAACTGAAAAATATGCTCATATTTATTTGCTTATGTGATGAACAGTCTTTGATGAAATATTCCAGTAATGTGGCCATGGGCCGTATTAACACAATCAGAGGCTCTGGGGCTTTAACTCGTAAGTGTTTCACGCACACTCAAACAGCAAATAAAATCATTATTATATTAAAATTAACCCAGAATTAACTGGTAAACAAGTTTTAGACATCTTTCTTCCTTCATCAACATACTCAAGTCCCAACACCCACAGTACCAGGATGATGAAGATGAAACAAGGGTGGACATTTCAGCAAGACAATGATCCCAACCTCAGTCAAGGAAACTCTCGATCACACCTGAGCAATGCATGCAGCTTTCTCTATAGTAGGAATCTTGAAGTTGTCATTACCAACAAAGGCTTCCGTACAAACTAAGTATTAAATAAGTTTCAGTAGGTCAATGCTCTTTTCCTGTTTTATTGCACTGTATTACACATAACTTAAAAAAAAAATTCTGAACTTATTTGTTTTGTTTTCTTTGGATGGATTATTCAGGTTTTTATTGACATCTGGGGAAAATTTCATGTCAACAGCACCTTTAGAAATGTGTTTCTGGTCCTGGAAGTTGTTTTCTATTTATTGTGAAACTAGATTCAGAATATATCTTCCCCTCTTTATCTTGTCAACTTGAGTGAACACACAGGTGTTGACCTTATTTTCTGCTAACTGTATCCATAATAGGATAATTTTGGAATGTGGAAACACAGCAAATGAATTTCAAGTATTGAATTTATACTCTTTGGAAACAATTTATTTGAAAAATATTTTTTGTGACATCATAAAAAGAGCAGTTTAATACATATTTGATATAAAAAAGTATTGATTTGGGAAAAGAGGGTGGGTGGTTTTGCAGAAAAACATCATTCTACTGCAAATCCACATCATTCACTTCATTGAGGTAAAAAAAGTCCGCTTTTTATGATCAGGAAGAGATGATAAAGTTTTAAAATAAATATTCTGTATCGTTCAGGAAATCTCATCCCAGTACATATTTGAAGTAATTTATACTTGTTTTGAAAGGCGTCTATCTACTATTTACAAACCGCTTCTCACTCAATTTACTGAAAATTATGGTCACATTCACATGCTTATATGATAAACAGTATGATGAAATATTCCAGTAATGTGGCCATGGGCTGCATTAACACAATCAGAGACTCTGGGGCTTTAACTCTTGAGGGCTCCTGAGTGTCATGCACACTCACACAGCAAATTAAATCAATATATAAAATGAACCCAGACATTACACACGCTTATGTTAAACAAGGACATGGTTCAGACTTTCTTCTACTGATTTCACTGACATGCTGTGGACACTGGTGTGCCGGACACCCTGCAGCCCACCCAATTTAGTTTTTTTTATAGCCCACATCTAATGTTTAAGAAAATCTGCAGCTAGCTGACGCAGACAAATAGACAAAAGTAAAATTCCAGTTTTTCTTATGCTTATTCTTATTTTTGTATTCAGTTGTTAAAAGAATAATGAGGTTTGGAACTCTCGTGGAACCTATGTTTAAAGGTAACATAGTCAGAGAGCTATTTAGTTATTGTGTTATGCAGCATCTGTGATTTAATGCTGATTATTAGCTGGTTAATATCAAGAGACATACAGCAACACTCAAACACCAAATAAAATCACTGTTATATTACAATGGACCCTGACTTTATACATGTTCCTGGGGCCTGTTCCATAAAACAAGTTTACCAAATAAGTCAGGCTTATGGCAGTTAGTCTGACTTATTGGCAGTTCATTTGTATTAAAATAAGTCAGACTATCTGCCATAAGCCTGGCTTATTTGGTTTTATGGAACAGAAAACTATAGTTTCAGAACATATCTTCCCTTCTCTATCTTCTCTGGATATGCATGTCAACTGGCAATTCAGTAACTGGTCTATCAATCATTGAGTGAAGGACAGACAGTATTTTTTTTTTTACAATCTACATCACATCCTTCACTCCATTCTGGTACGTTTCCTAATAGAGAGAAATGTCTCCTCCAAGTACATATGTGAAGTAATTTATACTTGCTTTGACATACTTCGCTCTCTAATACAAACCTGTCTCACTTAAGTTACAGAAAAATATTCATAATGTTCACTTGCTTAAAAGATAAACAGTCTTTGATGAAATGTTGCATTAATGTGGCCATGGTCTGTATTAACACAATCAGAGGCTCTGGGGCTTTAACTCTGCACGCACACTCACACACAATATAAAGACGTCATTAAATTAACCTGAACCTTTATACATGTTCCAGGTCAACAGGACTCAAACCATTTTTCCTCTTCATTTGACAACATTTAAAGGTAATGAATAGTGAAATGATTAACAACTATTATTAACTATTCAGTTATTGTTCTAGACAGCGTTTGCAATTATTGTCATAAAGGTCATCTGTATAGTTGCAAAAGATTATAGGAATGAAAAAGCAGCATTACTATTTGGGATTGGTAAGCTGTGGTTTGAGGTTTTTTTTTCAGTAGACTATTCTCTTTACATGTTCTCCATCATATCCACACAGTTTCGTACAAGCAAGGAATAGTTTTTGTAGTAACAAAATAAATAGGCCTAAATAAAAACTATATATGCATACAAATGACTGTCTTTGAATGGCTTTGTTTAGAATACTAAAAAAGTACTCAGAGGGGACATACTTTGCACACATATTTAACAGAAGCTTGGGAAAGATATTAAGTAAATGTAATAAAAAAATCAATCAATCAATGATCCCTGAGGTGTCCTTACACTCAACTTTGTCACATGCTGTTTTCCTGACTTTACAGAACAAAAAACACCTGCAGAATGGATCCTCATGTTCACCTTGTAAGAGTTACAAATTACTGGTGTCTTGGGACAAAAATTACATCACATGGGTTCTTGCCTTATACTCTTAATATCCCTTTTTTCAGAGTAACTGGTAAATATAAGGTGAATATTTTTTTACACATTTCCCCATTTTCAGGGGATTAAATATAATTGGACAAATACTGTAAATGTAATCATAAATAAAATGTACATTTTCAATATTCAACACAATAATAGCCCTACCTGTTGTCCTCATCAAGAAGGATTTGTGACTTTATTTCTTGATCATTTTATGTGAGAGAGTCTTCAATAGACAGACCCACAATTCTGTGGCTATTGACATCAGCCCTCAAGAGCCAAGTGTAGTAAATATCTAAGAGGAAGATCCAATCTTTTAAGTGCTGCAAACTGGGGTTGGTCTAGTTATATCTGCTGTAATTGATTTCTGTTTGTGATAGAAAAGCAAGAGACAATGCACTGGTTGTGGAAAATGAATAAGCAGGATGGAAAATTCCATTCTGTGCTTGTGTGCAAACACTCACAAGGACTACTGGCCACAAAACGAACTGGGAAGTGAAATAAAAGTGTTACGTGTCACATAAGAGGTGAAAAAGAAAGATTTAGCTTCCTGGAATTTGCGGGAACTGCACAGGGTAGGTATTTCAAAACTTCTAATTTCAAAGGCAACTTCATGTGTTTTGATATTTTTGATTCCAAGAACTGATTAAAGTGATCAATTTACTGTGAATATATGAAAGCAAACGTTAGGAGGCTCGTGCTGCTGTTCTGTTACAGAATCCTCTTCATGAAACTTCAAAAAAAGTTTTTAAACAGCAGTGGAATCTGCCAGCAATCTTTAAAGCACATTGACTGTTCTTTCAATACCTTAGCACTGCTTCATAGCTCAGTGTTGTTTCAGGCCAATACTCCATATGTCCTGAAATTCATAAATGTGAATAATAATAATAAATAATAAAAAGAGCTGCTGGTCCTAGAAGGATTAGTTCGCCCAAAAATTAACATTGTGTCATTAATTACTCACCCTCATGTCGTTCCAAACACGGAAGATCATCTTCGGAACACAAATTAAGATATTTTTGATTAATTCTGAGAGCTCTCTGAACCTTCATAGACAGCAACAGAACTGCAGTGTTCCTAGGTTCAGAAACATAGCAACGACATTGGTAAAATAGTCCATGTGACATCAGCATTTCATTAGAAATTTAAAGAGATTTTCAAGAAATTTTAAGAAGAGTCATGATTAGTATAATTTAGTATGCAAATAAAAATTAAGTACACAAATAACAATGTATTTAGTACATACAGAGCACTGTTAGTATTTAGTAACTGTTAAATTGCTCCTCCTAGCCACTCCCGTAAAAAAAAAATACACTAGTTTTAAACTCGTGTTACTCTGTTTACTAATCAAATACTACCTGAAATATGTCATTTTGTTTCACAAACACAGAGTCTAAGGGATGAGATTAATGGGAATTTTAAAAAAAAAACATAACAACATTTTACTCACTGCCTTAAGAGCTGCTTTAAAATGAATGTGATTTTAAGAATAAAATGCCATAAAAGGCTAGAGTATGACAGGTGGAGTATGGCAAAAATAAAACATACCACTACTATTTAAAAGGTTTTTAGGAACATTTAGTTTTACAGATAGATCATACATTTACAGTAATTAAGAACTTTGTTCTATGATAATGATAAATCTACCGCATTACAAAAAATTGTTTGATTACCACTGTTACGATAGGGTTAGCACCTGTTGTCTCAGTGGGATTTGCTGCCACTAGGTGGCGTATAGGTTTGTTTGTGTTTTGTCATTTGTC